>OZ020554.1:27460171-27776171 GCA_963971465.1 Lepidochitona cinerea
GGTAGCTTGCGCAATGTGTTGTTGTTGTTGATAAAGATGAATTTTGTGTAAAGCAAAAGATAACTCAGGGCCCTGTTTCACAAAGCGACGTAAATGTATTTTTTTGCGTAACTTTCATACTAACGCATCTCTACAGTATGGGTTGCTATGGCAGTTACGTGAAAACTTACGCTACGCCGCTTTGTGAAACAGGCTCCTGGATAGTGAAGTCCTTTCTACAATAATTAAGAAATAAATGACATCCTTATCATATTTATGTTGCTTAAGGCCCGTTCTCACTGTACGATTTGTCGTACCGACTTGTAGGATGCGACTAAAATGGATGCTTTTAATTGGTCAATATGATTTATTAACCAATCAAATGCATCCATTTTAATCGCATCCTACAAGTCGGTACGACAAATCGCACAGTGAGAACGGACCTTTAATTAAGGGTTGCTGAAGACCCCACTATTTGTGGCTGGAGAGCAAAGCCTTGAGCCTTCAAATAATAGTGGTATCTTCAACCTCAAGCTGGGAAGGTTGCCAGGTACTCGCTGAAGGTAAGGGGGCTTTCCGGGCAAAGAGCCAGGTTTCCTCTCCCACTAAACCTTCCAACGCCGCCATATAAGTGAAATAATCTTGAGTGCGACGTCGACATCAATCAATCAATCAACCTCAAGACCCTTTTTCTTGAGCAACACACAGCTCACCATAGCCCGAATTATCGGTCTTACTGCGACTGGTATTACATGACTGCTAATGTGTCTTGTCGCCTATGACGAACACGGAGAGAAAAAAAAATTTGGCAGAGCCCAGATCTTGGCTAAGCTCACCAGGATGTCATTTCTTTCTATTTTAATACACAGTATATCAGAATCTTCTCAATTTTAGTGTAGAAAATGTAATGGTTTTTATGAGAAAACAAACCACTCCAACCACTACAGTCATTTTGTCAGTCTCTACCTAGAATAGAATTACCACGAACAATCCAATTTCTTCTGGAATAATCCATCGGAAGAAATCATATATTGGTAGAATCAATGGGACACCCCAAACGTGATGGCGTCGTAATTCTGGAATGTTGTGATGCAATAGAACATTGACATCATTCAAAAGTGAGTTAACCATAGGTTTGGGGTGTTCGTTAGCATTACGTGACACTTAATTCTGCGTCTCCAACTCACATTTTTTTACTTGTATGTAAGAAATGTCTTGAGAATGTCCCTATAGGATACTAACATAAACCTAAAAAAATTCTTAACACTTTTTGTCAACTTTAATATTTACAATTGTTTGTTATTTATTTTCTAATTATTGCATAGTGTGTTTGTACATTGTTCCTTTTTACAAGTATCTTGCCAATTTTACAAATAATATGATCTTCCAAAAGCATGTAAGTTTATTTACTATTTAACTTTTTTTTTACTTTAACATATTTTTTTGTATTTTTTTATGTTTACATTTACTGTGATATATTTCTGTAAGACATAACCTAAATTTTTATACTTTTTGGTAACATATTATTTCATACTAATTAATTAGTGTCTTTTAGAAAGTGGGTATAACAGTATTCTTGTTATTTTGGGATTCCCCTCTCTGAAAATATGGTAGAAATTCCTCTTTAATTCCATCTTTAAAGTGGCATGAGATGCCAAATAAAATGTAAATTTTGTTGAAACAGAATTCGTGAATTGTTGGTCGTTTTTTTTATCAAAGTGTTCAAAATAAGGACTTTATGTTGATACCAATCTTGTAGATGTTCGTTTAGGTGTTTTTATAAGGAACAGAAACCCTCATACAGAAACTCAATTTAAATTTTGTTTGTCATTTGCACAAGTCTTCGGCTCCTACAGCTTACTGACTTTACAATTTTTTTTTCATCAATCCTTGAGTTTTTTAAGGTAAAGAATTTTTTTAAAAATTCCTAATTTTGACCAATTTCGACTTCAATGAAGCTAGATAGACTTTACTGCATTGGTCGATTTTTCCATTTTTCTAGATAACGGTTATATACTAGCTTTATTGAGAATAAAATGAATTTAAAGAAAACAGTTTCATTTATTCAATATTTCTTCATTGAAAACGGTTTTCAAGGATTGATTGAGTTAGTCCTTTCCTTATTCAACGTTATTTTTCTTATGGTAGCGGTTAGGCCAAGGGTAGATTATGCTCGTATAGCCGGGCAGACAAGTCTATTTCAAACTTCATTCAACATCCCGCTCATACATTCTCCCAAAATCGTACGGTATGGCAATCGTGCCCACATGCTTACCTCCCTTCTCATCAGAACTAAGTCTCGCATACGAAGATAAGCATCTCTGTTCAGATTGATGGTATGGCAATCGGGGGCTTCGAAAAGCAATTCACCAATCAGAGCATCTTCTCTAGCCAAGATAAAATCTGCATGTCCCCATTCCGTGTTTTAAACACGGAATGGGGACATGAAGTTTTAACTTGGCTTGCGAAGATGCAATCAGAGTGGAATCAGGGGCTCGGAAAGGCAATTCACCAATCAGAATGGAAGAATCCAAGTTTCCTTCTATCGGCTATGGCCGTCATGTGACCAGTTTGAAGTGAATCGTTTTGCCATCTACCGGCTAAGGTATTAATGTATACAGCGGCAGCTGCCCTCTATATTGCAGTACTCCAAAAACAATGATTTTCCTGGACAAGTACATCAGTATTTCAATTCTCAAAATTTAGCATTGATAAGTTCATTCTTATCTCGAACGAATGGAAGAAATCGTGTATCGATTGATTGTTTGGTGTTTTACGCAGCGCTCAAGATTATTTCACTTAGGCCCTATATGGCGGCGTTGCCAGTTTTATTGTGGGAGGAAACTGGACTCTCTTCGGATTGAGCGTCCAACGCTCTTCCTACTGAGCCACGGAGGACCCAGCGTGTATCGAAGATGCATGTACAGTGTTTGTTGAAAATATCCAAACTCAATGGCCAAAGTATACTGATGTTGTACTGGCCGCACAATCAATATATAATTTGGCCATATAGAGGTTGAGAGTTTCCAACGAACACAATTGTTAGAATTAGTGACAAGAAAAGTTTACGGACGTGGACCACACGTTGGCAATGAACCTATTTTACCAGTTAATATAGTTTCTACTGACAATTTTTTCGCTGAAGAGTCTACATTCCAGGATTTTGGTACACCGATGGTGGACTCCATGCTACAGATACAATTGGAAAATTATGAAATTTCTGAAAAACATTTCCATCGAACTGTGTCAATTGAAGGTTCCAAATTTGACCTCTGGCTTTGAGCATTTGTTTCCTGATGTTCCATGTAGAACTAGCGTTGTTTTCCGATTACAAGTTTGTGTTGAAAACTCCTTGCCCATTAAACAGCATTTTACAGGCTGAATCCAACCTACGTCAAATAACTTAAAAAAGAAATACGATACCTCTTGGACAATGTCTTGATCAAACCCTGTAAAGGCGATTGGAGCTCTCCGTGCATTCTAGTCCCTTTGTTACCACAAAATTAACAATGTTACCAAACCAGATTCATAAGGGTAGACGATTATATTGGCGCTCTCGTTAATGCCAAATTTGTGTCAAAGTTTGACTTTCTTAGAGGCTTTTGGTAAATTCCACTATCGGAAAAAGCTTCAGAAATTTCTCTCTTCACCAAGCCACAACAATATTGTTAAAAGTATGCCATTTGGTATTCAGAATTCGCCAGCCACCTTCCAAGGACTTGTAAACCATCGTCTCCATATGGGAATACCGCCTTGACCGGATAATTCAACTTTTCGAGATTTAGTCTGAATATTCATCTTGGCATCAGTGAATTTGATTTAATGGTGTTTACTTTTCGTGAAACGCTGATACACAGATTTAATGGGTGATACTATTACGCCTTCTGGCAACGCCAATACCTTTACTTGTATATATATATAAAAAAGTTTAATTTACGTTTTTTGAGATATCTCCTTTCAATGGACACTGACTTGTATTTCATAAAGTCATCAAAGTTATACACAAACACGAGTTAGATAACTAGAACGGGATTAAAGTTAGTTCATGGATCACTAGTTCAATTTACTGAACTTATGGTGTTATCACCATAAGTTCAGTAAATTGAACTAATGGGTCACTAAAATTATATTTACGGTCAAAGGGACAAGACTCTTGTTGCCAAAGAGAGAAAACGTTGTAACTACAATGTAGGGTTACTTCCCTTGCACAGAATCGGATTATCTGCAGATGTATTCGGTGTTTAATTGCTACAATTACTACAGCAACGTGGTGTTGAAAGTAATCTACGCCGCCGCAACTTTCAAAGAAAAAGTATTATGATTTAATGAAACTAAATATAACAAAAAGTTGTGTGCGTCAAAATGACTTACAGGGGTTTATCCCACAACCCACGGAAAAGTTTAATTCACCAAAGTGAATCCGTACCTGACTCCGTGTTCAATAATCGGATTTTCATTATGTCGCCGACGACCAGCAAATGTCAGAATGTAGATAGCGAGTCGGATTTAACTTGTTGAATTAGCAAAAGTTATACAGACATAAAAACTATAGAATACCTAAAAAAGAACGAGGAGACGAAATGGATTACATGGTGTTTACTTCTCGCCAAACCCTGTAACCAAACTATGAGATTAGGCCGCTGTTTTGTTAGCGACCCACATTTAATCCAGTGAGATTTATGTTATTGCGCCCAGGCGTTCTCTGGTTGTTTTTGAAACTTAAGTCTAAAACTATCTAAAATTATATAAATTGAGGACTATAGGGAATCTATTTTCATTGGCGTCATATTTGTATATGCATATGCCCTCGGCTATCTAGTATAGGCCTATATGCTATATAAACTTTGGACAGTTATATTTATATAACTTGTAAGCAATTTCGGCATGTTGCCTGTCTATTCTTATCCGGAGTGTTAAATTATCTATTCGAGCAGTCAACTTTTAACAGTATCACACTTATTTGTGTGCTCCATGAATTTTACTATTTGGGCAAAATTTTAAAAAAAAAACAGTAAATTTCCAGGATTTTAATTATTCCGGAGATTTTACTTGAGATCATCAGATCTAAAGCTATCTCTCCTACCACTAAACTGTGTGAGGACTACGGCGCCTTTTCCACTTCACAACTGCTAGATCTTATAATTTGTAAACTTATCTATAAATTCTTGAGATCTATGTGTTCTTTCCACTGCTTGCCTGTAAACTGTTTTATTTTAATATATTAAATCAAAATTGTACATAAAATCTGCTGGTTACTTCTTCGTTTAATATTCCTAGAAACTATTCTAGGAAAGACGGACATATATATACACTTTGTCAAACACGAAACGAAACAGCTAAATTAAATAGTCTGATGATGATCACTTCACATAAAAAAGAAATCTTTAAAGAGGCATAACTTAAGCTGTCAAAATTCACAATTTTTTCATAATTTCTGATCGTCACGAAAGTAAGAGGCTTTGAATGCCATCGAAAAACTAAATGATTGGCGCTGGATTGAGGAAAATCCTTACAGTAATGTATGTGACCTGTACGAACCGAAAAAGTGTTCGAAAAGTAAACAAAATTTAAATAACCGGGACGACCATTCATTCATTCTAAGACAAAGTTAGTTCAAAACAATACTTTCTCGTACATTTTCGAGACTAGAAGCACTAAAAAGCCTCTGAATTATACGTCTTGAGAAAAATAGTCAATAATTTCAAAATTCCGTTTTAACGTCAAAATATAAATATTTTGGCAGTTCATGCCACTTTAAATAATACATTTTCTCCCAAATGAGCCCGCGTGTTATTATTGATCAACCACAATGATGCCTTTGATGTAAGCACAAATAGTACAGGTCTAATACCAGCCAGATTACGGCACGTGTACAGCTTAAGAGGCAATTCTAAAAAACTATCGCTGCGTAATTGTGGTAAGCCGTAACTTGGCGTAAGGTATATATTTGATTATGTATATTAATATAGCCTGGCACTGATCTCGAGAGAGGGTGACACTGAAACTTGAACATTGAAGCAGCTAGACAAGTGACATCGGGATCGGAGCCTCAAATAATAATAGCTGCACTTAATTGTTCTGACTTCAGTTTGATTACAGTTTGGTCGCTCAAACGATAACTTGTAGTTGTACTGGTTGTGGCACATACATGTATGAATGCATTCCGTCCAAGTGGTGGAAGCATGTGTTAAGGTCATGTGACCAGGACAAGTCCTTGGTTACACGTGACCTGATTTGACCAATCTGCAGGCTTGTTTAGTGTGGAAGTAGTGACTCGTAAATAAGGCAGGCCAAAATATAATTGACTGTGTTGGGGGAGAAATAAGAGGCGAAATGCCTAATAAGACTAAGAAAGAAAAGGTAAGGAAGGCTAAGCAAAACGTGTAAAATGAATAATAGATCGATATTTAATGTGGGCTTTGGTTGAATAATAAATTGGTCGATAAAGGACTATCGCACTTGTGCAACGATTTCTGGCCGTTGGTAGATGAATTTATTATCCTATTCGTGACGATCTTGACTTTGATTTTCAGACGACCACCAAATCGCCCAGCACAGCTAAGAATACAGGAAAAGAAAGCACAGAGAATGCCGAGAATGAGGTAAAATAAGTGTTTCTTCTTGTGTTTGCGGCGCCAAAAGAATCGACAGTCGGCCATATTGACATGGTATCCAATATGGCGGCCTAACGTCAAATGGCAGTGATAACACTATATCATGCAACAATAAAATGTAATTTTGGACCTAAATACTTTCACACTTTAGCAACAGTCTATGACTTAGGTTGCTTGGTTTGCCACCTGATTATGATGCCTCTGCATAGAAGGGACACATGCTAAACGAATGAAACACTGAAATGACACGCTAAACGAATGAAACACGGAAACAGTGTCCCCTCTCTCCGAAAATGAAATGAGTGAGTCCGATCACGCGCTAGTGAAGCTGCAGTTAAAGTTAACAAGTTGACATTTTCAAGAAACAAATTTCAGTGTATGCAAGTTTACTTGAAAGCTTGAAACATGCACTGTTGTCAGAGAGGCTGATAGTTCTGTGAAAACAGAAATTCGGTGCGGTCTATTCTCAGTCGGTGAAACACTGATCGCCTGACAACCCGCTGATTGTCGACTGTTACCAACCTGGTAAATACTTTTGAGATCAAGTTTGTTCTGAGTAAACATGTTTGACTTTCAATCAACCTAGCCATGTATCTGTGACTCTACATGTAGTACTGGGGTAGTTCTTGGCTGGGGCAGTACTGAGCCTAGGCGGAGTTTCTGACTCCAAAATTTTCTTCATACCGACCGTCGTATTTTTGGAGTCAGGGCTCATTGGAATAAAAAAGCCGAAGTAGACTGCGCGCTTCTCAGCGGGTAGTATATGGTCCGATTTGGACAGCGAAATAATTGAAACCATGCCAAAAAAGCAGCTACCGAAAATAAGAATAATTAGCGATATAAAAATAAAATGCTTTCAAAAAAGTAACTTTCAGTTGGAATAACAATCAATTTGCATATAGGTGGCTATCAATTTTGTAAATTTCTCTTATCACATAAATTCAGACGTTCGGGGTTTCCTCCGGGCAATGAGCCTGGTTTCCTCCCCCTCTAAACCGACAACATTGCATGTCCAAAGCTTGTTGCAAATGGCTAGTTCAAAATCAACTCACCACATGTGCTGAAGCCCATAAAATTGTGCCATGAAAAGTGTCCAATGAATTGCGTCAATTTCAGCATTTATTTTAGAATAGACCCAAATATCTACTCTACTTGCTGTATAGTTCATAGAAATTTCCACGAGGTGTGAATCCGATCCATGAAATTGTTGACGCGATTGCCTCCAAATATTGAACTTCCTTGTTTTGATTGACCTCGGTTTCGGACATCCGGGTACCTGACCAGCCGGCTAGGGAACTTAGGGTCACGTGGTCTTCCCTCAGCCAGTCAAAATGGCGTCGTTATGGTATTGTTTTCACCTCGAAGCCTTGTTCAGCTATTGTTGTCAGGATCGTGACGTCATGTCGAAATCGAGAATTGACCACATTCCATAATTGGTAGACAGGGCATAATCTAGGACAAAAGTTTGGGCACCCATAGTACGGCTTGACAATACCATCCCAGAGTTCATGAAGGCTGTGGGGAGAGAACTACAACCTTTTCTATCTAATATGTCCCTAATAGTTATGTTTTAAATACTTTGCAGAGCAGATTTTACTTGTATTCAGTATTTAAAGCAAAAATCATCAAAAAAATTTTCTCATAACCTGGTTTGGGCGCCCAAACTGCAGAAGCCCAAACCCCATATATGGGGTTCAAAATTACCCTAGATTAGGCCCTGGTAGAGGTCAGTTTTTGCACATGTTTGGTTGGTATAGGACATCGATTTACTCCTTGAGAATATTTGTTAACTACAGAGTAAGCATTTGGATGGGTGAAACATCTGTAAATATTTTGGTTTATTTTGAAATAAATGCTTAAAATGGCGCAATTCGTTTCATGACACAAATAAAGATAACTTGCCTACATGTAGCTCCCATGGACCACTGGATGGGCAGTGTTGGGGAATTTGTTTTTTTCTTCTTTGTTGGGGTTATGAGAACTGACCTCATTTACGTTTACACATAGCTGTGCACGATACTCCAGGGCTAGAAATGTTTGAAAAATTTCACCTGTCACAGGTGACAGGTAAAAATATTTTCTACCTGTCACTTGTATTTTCCACCTGTCACAATCAACCAATTATTACCATGTTCATTAAAATATGCTGCCAATGACAGAATATTTATATTCAATTTGAAAACTTAAAAGAATAAACAGTCAATTTGTAATTCAGCAAAATTGAACACTTTGTGAAGATTAACTGTTTAATTTCCAGCAGAAAAGTTTTTTTTTTTTTGCGCCATTCGGCCGAAAACGCTTGCAAAATGAACAGCACATTGTGTTCGTGTCAACATCGAACTCCAACCACGATCGGTCCACTTTCCACGCCGGATTAAACTTAAAACGCGTGTCTTTTTGGCTTTATTCACAGATTCGTGTTGTTCCTGAGTGGGGAGGGAGTCGATTCGTCGGCCTTTCTTCTCAAAAAAATCGTTCGAAAAAAGCAGACTGCCAACAGTAACTATGGACGCGACCATAGATTACCGCATGGTTGTTTGTGTGTAGCATAACCGCATATATTGATGACGTGTGCGCGCATAACAGGTTTTCGGCAGTCGTAAATATCTCTGTCAACAACCGATCGATAAACTGCACAAAGCTAAAACCACGTTGGTTCGGGCTCCGTAGATTGCGTATGCATTAAAACTACGATATGATTCATTATTTAAATGACTTCATTGATAAAATTAGTCATTAAACTTAAAAATATCTACTTGTCGCGTGCGACAGGTACATTTTTTCCCCACTTGTCACTTAAACAAACTGGTTGTCGCGACAGGTAGACAGGTGGACATTTCGAGCCCTGTACTCACTCTTCTAGCGATGCATTTGTTTCTGCTCTTTGCTAATGGCTGTACTTTTGGTCGTTGGTAATCTTGATATTGTAACTTGTAAGTTTGATGCTATGCGTCGATCATGGAATCCAGGATCGTTGAGACCCAAAAAACAGCCCGGACCAGATAGGTCATCACGCCTATGTTGTAAGATAATATAGAGTTAATAATTTACCCAATGGATTTGACCTCATCTGTAAAAGGCTGGAATATTACATTTGCTCAAAAATATCTGTAGGGAATCTTGAAGTTTTTTAGTACTTGTGCGATAAATTCTTCTCATTTTACCCCACACAAGCTGTTGTCCAACCCCATGAAGGAGGGTTGCCAGTTACCAGCGGAAGGTCGTGGGTTTCCTCCGGGCATAGAGCCCGGTTTCCTCCCACAATAAAACTGGCAACGCCGCCATATAAGTGAAATAATCTTGAGCGCGGCGTAAAACACCAAACAATCAATCAATCAATCAACCCCATGAAGCCGGCATGCAACTTGCTAACATCCTTAATATTGTTGTATCATTTTATGACTGTTAAAGTAAATTATATTTTTTTTTTTTTTTGGTTTTGATGAACAGAGTGCCAAGAGGAAGCCAAACACTGATAACCATCCACCCCCCACTTCATTGACAAAGATAAAATACACAGGTCCTCCACATGTGAAGAAAGACAAACGGCAAAACTCTTCACGTTTTAATGTATCCAAAAACAGAGAACTACAGAAACTGCCACTTCTCAAAGGTAGGTATCTATTAACTTTTTTCAATTTTATGATATGCTTGATTTAGCATATGTAAAAATCTTTCAAAAACTCGAACCTTTACTCCATCAACTTAGATGTGAAATTCTGCTCAATACATATAATTAGAGTTTTTTGTTTGCTCTTGTCGCAGACCCATGTTTCCTCTCTCCTTGAATACGCCACTATAAACATGAAAAGACCGAAAATGAGACACAATACATTAATCAATTATTTTTTTGTCATTAGAGTTCAAAATAGAGTACTCATTTTTTTCTGGGTCAATCAGTGTCGGTTAATTTACTAATTGAGTACCCATGTGTTGCTGTGTACCTGCCGAAGGTGGGAGTTTCCTCTGAGCAAAGAAGCCAGTTTACTCCTTCACTAAACCTTCCATATTAGAGAAATGATCCTGAGTGCGATGTTAATCATTCAATCAAAATATAGCCTCTAGACCCTTTTGGCTTAGAATGATGTTTTTATGACCCTCGAATTGTATGGCATTGACGTCATTCCTTTGTTGCTGTGACGTCGCTGTGAAAACTCAATGTTTTTAAAAACAAATTATTATTTTCTAACAATGGCTGTGCCTCTCATCACGCCCAACACACTTTTGTTCCTTAAAACAGTTTTGACCAAAAAAGAAACCCCTCAGAAAACGTCTTCCACCAATGGGTCGCGGGTTCAAATCCCACTCAGTCCCCAAAAAATTTAAAATTTTCTGACTGGGTTTCCACTCGAACGACCTATATGGGATGGTTGCCAGTTACCATCGGAAGGTTGTGGGTTTCCTCCAGGCATAGAGCCCGGTTTCCTCCCACGATAAAACTGGCAACGCCTCCATATAAGTGAACTAATCTTGAGCGCGGCGTAAAACATCAATCAATCAATTAGAAAATGTCCGACACCTAATGTCAAGTATCTGGGACTTACTTGCCTTTGGTGGCAGACATTTTATCAGGTGTTTGTGAAGTATTTTTATACAGGTTAAGTGGCTTCATGTATTGCTAGGTACCTGCCAAAGGTGGGAGTTTCCTCTGAGCAAAGAACACAGTTTACTCCTTCACTAAATCTGGCATATTAGAGAAAGGATCTTGAGTGTGTCTGTGAATGTGATGTTAATCGTTCAAGCAAAATATAGCTGATTATTGAGTTTTTAAAACAACCAATATTTTGGTATTGAAAGGTATAGTTTTAACTTTAAATTCATAAAATTATGCAGAATAAAATTTGAATAAATAACGAAGTACTTACATGTATAGGCTTTTTTCAAAACATGCCATTTGGTGTGTTCGATCATGTGTGATTGCTCAAGAGCATGAAAATATTACATGTTGAAGTTCTTGAGTTTGTAACTGACAGATTGCCACATTGTACAAGTCTGTCAGGTACATACATACCGATTCCTCAACACCTGTCATTTACAGTTATCAGCAGGTGTTTGTTTCAATGCTGCTTACTAAATCATCTCTTCATCACACAGTTACTGCAGTTGGTAGTCACAGTTGCTTAAGACTAGCTTTTTACAATGGATTCAGTGATTTGACAACATCATTACCCAGAATTTTTGGGACTTCATTGAATTCAGTAGTTTGACATTGCCAGTTAATTTGAGCCCTTAACTTTAGGGATGATGGAGATTTGCAAGACTTTTAAGTTACCAGGTAACCCCTGTTATAAAGAAATCTTTATTTGTGACCATACAACTACATTTTGAGTATTTTAAATGGACCATTCAGTTAATGCCATAAGGGGCTCTCAAATTTGAACCTACATCTTTAGTATTAAGGTTTCTTTAACTTTGTTAAACTGGATTTGGTTTCAAATCTTTCAGTGGCATTTAGAAGTCGGAAGGTTACAATAAGGTGAAGAATTACTTATGTCAATGACTTTGATAACGATGTAAGAACTACATCAAAATGCCGTCGCCCAATAAACCAAGAAGTTCTAATTCTTCACCTTATTGGATTTGGTTTGTGAAACTTCTGACTGGTAGAGATTCCATGTCTTCTCGGTTCTCCGCTGAAAGTAAGATGGAATTCCTTAAACTTAAAACCCTGTTTTCCCCCTCGATCTCCTCGGGTTTGACATGATTGGCAGTTTGTAACTTTTCCCCATGATTTGTCTCAAAGGATTTATGATAAACCATAAGCAATATTTTCCAATTTGCGTGAATCATGTGGTAAAAAGCAATCTACAAGTCTGACCAAAAACAAAATTAAATTTCTGGTGCAGTACATGCAAAATTCAGTCAATGTTATATTTACGGCTCTATGATGCTTTCGAAAGTTAAATAGCTCAGTAACATGTGACGTCAAACACGACTATCCTCAGAATTATGATCTATGATATACAGGATCTCTGCTATATCATTATATTTATGAACACTAAAACACACGGGCACAGGGAAAATCTTCTTGTCTAAAATATCATGGTGTCTTCATGGCAGTTTGTACACATGGCAGTGTGCATGACATAAATTTTGATAAATTGTTGGGAATGATTACGAAAAATGAGGAAAGTATGCATATTTCCTTCTCGTCCTTTTTTTTCACTACCAGAATTCTGATGCAATGGTTGACGTTTCATTTCAACTTACTAAACGTATACATACAAGACAGCACTGAGCAGCTTTAATCCCTGTTCATAAATCATTTAAAGTAGGCTTTCAACTTGACCAATTAGCGTTTGCTATGGTCAGCAATACAAAAGCAAATAGATAAATGTGAAATTAAGTCTTTATATTCACAACATACTGTCGTAATATAAAGACTGGTACATTTCCCAAGAGTGTGAACAACCGATAACACAAAATGCTTTGATTTGTGTCCCGGAAATCCATCTCCTTCACATTGAAAAAGTGAGTTTATGATAACTGATTTAGACATTTAATGATCTTATTTATATTCTAGGCTGCTATATGCGTCGATTGAAACATTTATTTGATTCGCTTGTGACCATTTATATTTGTATTTTTGACATTCAATTTATTTATTTTTATGCGAAACTGAACATGAGCCTTCGGACACGGACATTGTCCTTCGCAAAATACCTGTTCGCTTAGTGCCAGACACTTTGTCCGCCAGTGACAAAATTGCCTTTTTATCTTATTTATCATTGTTTGCCTTAAAACTTTACATGACTTTGGTGTATCCTGATTCTCAAAATGTCAATTTTCCACCTTTTTGTTATAGCAAATGCTTATAATCAAATTTTAATATCGACACAAGAAGCACATACATGTACATGTATCACAGTCTCGTACATTTACTAGTGAAAGACGGGGGCCTCCGTGGCTCAGTCCAAAAAAAAATTGGAAAATTTTATGACTGGGTTTTCACTCGAACGACCTATGTGGGATGGTTGCCAGTTACCAACGGAAGGTCGTGGGTTTCCTGCGGGCATAGATCACGGTTTCCTCCCACAATAAAACTGGCAATGCCGCCATATAAGTGAAATAATCTTGAGCACGGCGTTAAACACCTAACAATCCATCAACTTGTGAAAGAGGAATTCCTTTTTGAGCAAATTACGTATTAATATGTATTCTGGGTAGCCACATTTGACGAAAGTCTATTCAACTGTCACAAAATCAATATTTTAAGAAGCAGAAAGCATCACTTGCTGTCTGTGTAATATTTGTTTACATTTAAACAAGTTTATTCCCAATTCCCAATGACCGTCAACAAACAAATTAATAACACTGTTAACCACGAGCCTGTGAAGAAGTTTTGGATACGCTGAGGAGTTGAACTTCAGCCACGGCATTCCGTCTACCATTGGGACAGTGACATTGCACCTTACAGTATCACCACTGATTCAGACTATGGAGATAATACTATGCTAGCAATTTTTTTTAAAACAAATTATTATCTCTAACAACCACTAAAATATTGTTTTTCAAGTAACTGAAGTCCGTAAATTTGCCTCTCGTCACGGCCACATGCTTTTGTTCCGTGTTGTGCACACAAAAAAATTTGACCAAAAAAAGAAACCCCACAGAAAATGTTTGACAGCTAATCTCAACTTCAAGCATCCATACATTCATCCATCCAGGATTCGATTACTTTTGTATGTTGACCATGTTAAATTGCTGGATTATTGGGTGTCCAAATGAGATAAATTTTGACCACAGGGTGTCCAAAAGACACCTGGACACCTCTCTTGATGAACCCTTGCAAGTATCTGGGACTTGCCTTTGGTGGCCGACATTTTGTCAGGTGTTTGTGAAGTACATGTAGATTTGTACAGGCTAAGTGGCTTAATTATCATTATTATTCACATTTATTCCTTCTGACTTAAAGCTGCCAAACCTCTTGCATTGTCAAAACCAGCTATTAAGTTCAACTTTACATCAACAAACTCCTTTTTATTATCAAAGTAGATCAGTGATCCAGTGACTGATTTTTATTCCGTTTCTCCTCTGTTTATGTGCCAGTCAATTATGAAAATATTGTACAGGATTTGGTCAATATCATGATAGCTTTAGATGACACTCTCTATTTGTTCTCAGCCATCATGTTGTGATCAATACGTCTGATAGGAAATGAAATCATTCCATTACCATGGAGATTTGATTTTGTATCCCAATTCCATCGACCTACTTTTCATCTTGCTGTTGTTCACTATTTTCATAAGCAATAGTCCAAAAGCTTGATGATTTCACGCAAAAAAATTGAAGACTCCCTTGTTAAGATTGGCATACATGTACCATGCTGTGCCCGTAGGTCTTGAGCTTGGATTGAAATACATGTACCATGCTGTGCCCTTAGGTCTTAAGCTTGGATTGAAATACATATACCATGCTGTGCCCTTAGGTCTTGGGCTTGGATTGAAATACATGTACCATGCTGTGCCCTTAGGTCTTGAGCTTGGATTGAAATACATGTACCATACTGTGCCCTTAGGTCTTGAGCTTGGATTGAAATACATGTACCATGCTGTGCCCTTAGGTCTTGAGCTTGGATTGAAATACATGTACCATACTGTGCCCTTAGGTCTTGAGCTTGGATTGAAATACATGTACCATGCTGTGCCCTTAGGTCTTGAGCTTGGATTGAAATACATGTACCATGCTGTGCCCTTATGTCTTGAGCTTGGATTGAAATACATATACCATACTGTGCCCTTAGGTCTTGAGCTTGGATTGAAATACATGTACCATACTGTGCCCTTAGGTCTTGAGCTTGGCTTGAATTACATGTACCATGCTGTACCCTTAGGTCTTGAGCTTGGATACTAGAACTGTTAACCCAATTAACAGCATACAAATGCAGGTGTCAATTAGACAGTTTACACCTGTAAAAGTATGGTTTATTACGAGAGAAATATCTCCCCCTCTTCAGCTATATTTATGAACACTAAAACACATTTTCCTTGTCTACTCCCCCGCTTCACTTATAAGCGCAAGTGCTGTGAAAGCAAGGGAGTCCCAATTTTGCTAGAAAAAATTGACTGAATTTTTTTGCACAACTTTATAACTGATTTATTGTGATCTATTTCTGCCATGTTAATAATTTGTAATAATGTTAACCTCTTGTGGCTTTGGGTGAAGAAATGAATTTGAATTTTGCAGTTAAGAATACCACTTGGGGGGCTAGTGTTGTTTTCATCATTATCTATCAATTCATAGCAACACCCTTCTTGGCATACTTTGTCGGAATTGATCCTAATTTTGTAGGGAGATGATCTTTATTAATATTATCGCTGAATCCCCTAATCTGACCATTGGAAAGTGTGACATTGAATATCAGTCAACACTTTGTAATACATATATCTTGTTTCAGTGGCATTTAGAAGTTGAGTTGATAATAACATAAGGCTTCTTTATGGGTTGCAACTTCTTCTTTATTGTAATCACGATGTTCCGGTACCGTTTCTAGCACCGTTATCAAGTTAAATAACTGCTCGAAACTGTACCGAAACGTCCTAATTACAATAAAGAAGAAGTTTCAATCCATAAAGAAGCCTTATGTTATCAGATACCTATGTTTGTCAGCAGACCCTTCATTGTGTTGTCTCATTTTAAAGGTATCAAAATAGTTCGTCAACCATGGATACATTGTTTAGTTTCATTCCATTACCTACACTGTAGGTAACATTTTGGATGAGTGATGTAAATTGGCACAGTTTTGAAGTTGAAACTTGGGCAGTCGTGTGCATTCAGTTGATGTTTAAGAAAAGGAAATCTAACACTTGCTCTAGATTAACTCCTCAACCTTCTCAATTCGCCTTGACAAAAGGCAATTCTGTAGTGGTAGCTGACCGTAGCCAAACTGAAATTTTCACAGCAAAGGAATTGCTAAAGATAATCTGAGCTTGGATGTGCTAAAGAAACTGCTGCAGAGAAAATCCCCCCTGTGTTGTAAAACTCTGATTTATGAGCCTTCTGGCTCTACAGTTGGCTTGATCTATTTCATAATCTTTATCTCTATTTTTTCTGCCATATTTTCAAGAAAGTGTCATCCCAAAATAACGAGAATACGGTATTAGTTCGGTCACCCACTGATCTGTTTTATAGCATTGTTGTTTTTGTGATCATCATGCCAGCAAGATACTGCTTGTCAACTGACCAAGCCAGGCTTTGTTTTAAGACTCAGGTGTTTTGAAGGAAAAACGTCCTTCTTTAATGCCTGATAAGTGAAACAAGTGTTAAATATATCTCTAATACCCAATTTTTCTCGAATCCCACTCAGTCCAAAATTTGGAAAATTTTCTGACTGGGTTTTCACTCGAACGACCTATGTGGAATGGTTGCCAGTTACCAGCGGAACTGAGACCGGTTTCCTCCGGCAATAAAACTGGCAACGCCGCCATATAAGTGAAATAATCTTGAGCACGGCGTAAAACATCAATCAATCAATCCAATTATGGGAATTTGTTAAGTTTCTTGTAAATATAATTGATCTTTTGGTACTTTTGTCGCCATTAAACCTTAGTCAATGAGTGTGATTTTAAGCCCCAATCAATCAATCAAAGCGCTATATGTATACGTCCACACAGGCTTGCCACCAATAGTATGCAGGCTCAAATATCATGATCCCTCATAAGTGGGTAGCTGGTACCCCCCCCCCCCCCCCTCTCATCCTGTTCTCTTTCGCAATAAAATAGATATGTACATGTAAATGTTCAATTATGTGACCTCTATGTATTATCACTCATATATTCTTTTTCTGTTCACCTGTGCCTGAATACCTGTAATTAACATAGTATGCTGATTATGGCTGTTAGTACAAGGAGCTGTACTGTATGCCCTGAGGCTAAGGGTATCAGACTATGAACAGGTAGCATTTCAAATCACTGTTGTCTGGTTTACACTATACCCTATAGTAAATCATTTCAAAGACAACCCGATGGTTGGATTTATATATTTATGAACACTAAAACATACGGGCACAGGGAAAATGTTCTTGTTTAAAATAACCACGGAGACATATATTAGGTAAAGTAAAACTGAGACTCCGAGTGAGAATATGGTAAATGGATGAACCAAACCGAAAAGACCTGAACATTTCCAGTTTGATATCTGTGTGCTGCTCTTATTTGTCTATTTCTATATCACATTGATTTCTGTGGCCAGGTTATTGGAATCCTGGAATGTCAGAGTTGAAATATCCGTTAACAGTCCGCAGCCACGCCCTATTGTTCTGCAGACAGACTTTCATACATTTTCAATCTCACCCACTCACTACTCTATCATTGTGGTTATTTTCAAAAATTACAATGCAGCTTGGAATATTCCACTTATTTTGCATATTTGATTCCAACACAATGAATGTTAATAAACTTCTGGTCAGACCATTCTCTCACAGCATAAACTTTATGGATGGATGTTGTGTCATTTTATGACATCTTCGGTTGCATCGATTTTGCATTCAATGTAATATTCTCTTTAGTCCATAGTTTGTTTCGTTTTGACCCGATCTTAACAATTTTTTCAGACTATATACCTTATGGGCAGACGTTGTGTTCTGAACTATTAGTGGCATTATCTGTTGCATAACATGGTAGACATATTGGATTATATAATATTCCCATCTACTACATAATTGAAACAGAATTTTCAGAGTATACAGCCATATTGGATCAGTTATTCTATGTAATATTCCCTTGTAGAGTAATCAGTCGTAGCGGAGGGCATGCGTTGAGTTTCCAAAAACTTTTGTTTGTTATTTCTGTATGTTATGATCAGCTGTACCTATTCACCCACAGCTGACCTGGTTAATTTGCTTAATTATTTCTTCACTCTACATACATGTATATCTTGCCATTTAACCACAGGCTGTTTAAGATAGTTTAATTGACCCATGAAGAGTTTTCTGTTTTACTCTTTTTGTTTAAGACTGAGAGCTTAACTTAAGAGTATATTTCAATTTGAATCAGCCACTCACAAAGTTACATATATTATTGTTCTTGAAAAAAATCAGTTTTGAATAAATAAGTTAAAAAATATTATTAATGTACACATGTACAACAGTTGTATACATTTATAGGACGTCTATGTTTACCCCCTTAAGTCTTCTAAGATTATCCCACAATGTATTAGGGTTATCTTGATGTGCTCTTCCTTGTTTATACTTAGATATAGTACGAATTCACCTTCTTCTGCAGGCAATGAATTTTCTTTATATATTTTTTAATGAAAAATGTATATCCTATAGCCTATTTATCAAGCCAGCAGTTTACCCATAAATAAGGGGACTGAAAATGATTGTGGTTGTATATTTTTTTTTTTTTTTTAGGGATTATCACTTTCATACGTGGTTTACTGTAGTGAATTTATCAGATTAAGAATTTAATCATAGATGCTGCTGTGACCTATTTTCCTCAGACTTCTGGGCAGCGTTTATTTATAGTTTAAAGGAATGCAAGTAGATACCTGTATTATTACCCGATTAACAGAAATGTTTGAAACAAAGATTTGAGAAAGTTTAAATCATCTGACTGATTACGAAATGAAAAAAAATTGCTGTTGACTTCTGATCAAACAACCAGGTAGCGGGTTATGGGTATTTGCACTGTGAATTGAAATACTGTCATATTAGGGTTGACAAAAAAAAATGTATCTTACGACCTTTTACTTCCTTGTCTGGAGCAAACTACCTGAACAAGTTCACCTCTACATTCCCTTTTCAGTGTTCTTACATCATTAACATAAGTGGCTTAGTTGTCAGGTGTCATTAAAAGGATGGATCCTGGGGGTTCTTACATCATTAGCATAAGTGGCTTAGTTGCCAGGTATCATTAAAAGGATGGGTCCAAGGGGTTCTTACATCATTAGCATAAGTGGCTAAGTTGCCAGGTGTCATTAAAAGGATGGGTCCAAGGGGTTCTTACATCATTAGCATAAGTGGCTAAGTTGCCAGGTGTCATTAAAAGGATGGATCCTGGGGGTTCTTACATCATTAGCATAAGTGGCTTAGTTGCCAGGTGTCATTAAAAGGATGGATCCTGGGGGTTCTTACATCATTAGCACAAGTGGCTTAGTTGCCAGGTGTCATTAAAAGGATGGATCCTGGGGCTTCTTACATCATTAGCATAAGTGGCTTAGTTGCCAGGTGTCATTTAAAGGAGAGGTCCTGGGGTTCTTACATCATTAGCATAAGTGGCTTAGTTGCCAGGTGTCATTAAAAGGATGGATCCTGGGGGTTCTTACATCATTAGCATAAGTGGCTTAGTTGCCAGGTGTCATTAAAAGGATGGATCCTGGGGTTTTTTACATCATTAGCATAAGTGGCTTAGTTGCCAGGTGTCATTAAAAGGATGGATCCTGGTTTTTTTTACATCATTAGCATAAGTGGCTTAGTTGTCAGGTGTCATTAAAAGGGTGGATCCTAGGGGTTCTTACATCATAGGCATAAGGGGCTCAGTTGCCAGGTGTCATTAAAAAGATGGATCCTAGGGGTTTTTACATCATTAGCATAAGTTGGTTAGTTGCCAGATGTTTCACTTGATCGCCGTATGTGAAAGAGTTGCCAAGTACTTGCTGAAGGTCAGGGGTTTCCTCCAGGCAATGAGCCCAGTTTCCTCCCCAACTATACCTGGCAATGCCACTATATAAGTGAAATAATCTTAAATGTTGCGAAAAACATCCAATCAATCAATTGTTTTATTGAAATAAAACACCAATCAAAACATGGGTTGTACTGTTGTGGAAAACGCTAGACAAATAGGAAAATATCTAAGATCAAAAGTGTAGTTAAACATTATATATGATACAGGCAGGCATACTTAAACTCCTTAAAAATGCAGTTAATCCTGGACTGTGGACATACCTAACTTAGTAAATAGTCTCAGCTGTAACTGCCAAGCTTATACATTTGACAGTGATCTGTTATAAGCTGTGGATTAACTAGCTATAACCTTCACCTTGTCTTCAGTTTAATAAAGTCAATGTAGAAAGAGGATTATGGGTAAAGCTGATTACATCCTGAATATCACCAGACACCTGCTTGGGTGCATGATCCGTTTAGATGTGCACTACTATTACCGTATTCACCCATGTATAATACGCAGTTTTTTTCACGGAAAACCGGGTAAAAATAAGACCTGCGCATTATACACGGGCGTAGACTATCGCAGTTTTTTGTTGTTGTTGTTGTTCTCGGAATAACGAACTGAGCGAAGTTGGACATGCGGTAGCCTACATACGGCCTCAAAGTTAAACTTGGTGCGCTAAATAAAACTTTCAACGAAATTAACTGTCCAGAAATATTCAACCATTTCAGTTTTGAAGACAATTTCTTGTATTTCTTTTAGACATGCTCTTATAATCGGCAAATCGTGTTCATATTGCTGACACTAACAGTATGGCGCCAGTCGGCTGAGTACATTTCATTGACAGATAGCAGAACGGCTGTAGATTGGTTGAAGGCCAGCCACTTAATAAACATTGCAATGATTATTGTACAAGGCAGCTAATCTGATTCGCTGTTCGGTGTAATGACTGTTCAATGACAGTGAGTGACGTTTCAGACTCCGCCTTATACAAAATACCAGAAGTAAATTCTGAAGTGGTGTACTGACGGCCATGGGCCGCGGACAACTTATACGGTAGTTTTTCTTTAGCTGTAAACTTGTGGTGTCGTGACATTGAGGTGTATGTTAGACCGTGATTACAGAATTTAAAAAATATTGAAAGTATTATGGAATTTAGCCTTTATAAATGTATTCCCCGGCTGTAAAAGGGCTTCATTTTTTAATACTTCACTGACTGATGCTAGCAGAAATTACGAAAGAAAACTCATTGACTCCAAAACATAGGTATTCAATCATACATTTTGCTTATTAGCAAAACAAGCCATTCCAAAGGTTTATATTTAAGGGTTTAATACCGCCGTAGCGGTGTTTGTTGCGTAACCCGATACCGCTGAACGTTGGTTCGTATCGAGTCAAACCACGAGAATGCGCAGCATTCGAGGGGTTTGACGAGGTGCGAACCAACGTCCAGCGGTATCGGGTTACGCAATAAACACCAAGACGAAGGTATTAAAGTCGATTCTACCCCGATAATTGAGAAAAATGAGGAAAAAGTGACGGACAGATTGGGAACTTTTAACCAATCAACGATAAGCTTTGGTCACGTGCAACGGTGATGCACTACAGACTCGATGTCGTCTGAAAAGTCATCTCTACTTAACATGTATATTTGCACACGGCACGCACATGCAGGAGGGGTAGAATAAAAAACAACCACTGTATATACAACGGTCATAAGATATCTATTAATGACTAGAAATGATCAGACTACTCAACTCAGCGTGATTTGTTCATAGGTTGCCGTCTGTCTGCTTTACTAGGCTGTGTTCCCACGTGAGCCGTTGCATAATCTTATCTTGCTAATGCGTGTTATACACGGCTGTTGATGTTTTTTCGGCGATTGAGTTCGATAGTTTGGGATGCGCATTATACATAGATGCGTATTATACTTGGGTGAATACGGTATAAGAATCAGGCAAATTCTTCCCAAAAAGTGATAGACAGCAAATTGTCCTTGGTTTCCTCTGGGCATGGAGCCCTGTTTCCTTCCCCACTAAACACAAGAAAGTCTCGAAACATAATAATTATAAGAACTGGGTCCGGTTGTTCAAAAGAAATTTAGCTGAACGACATGTTAAATGACATGGTGTAGCAAGAAATTCCTTTGTGACGCTACGTCTTTTAACCTGCCGTTAAGCAAAATTTTCACTGTCTTTTCCCATGACCCTATGGGGCTCAATCTCAGCCTGCCAATACTCTTGCCATAGCTTAAGATGCATAAGTATTGTCAATGTATTACAAAGTGTTGCAGAAAATTCTAGTGACTAAGGCCAAGCTCCTGTCAGTCGTCAACCTAATGAAATATCATAGGTTTAGTTTATTACAACAATTTATGATTGGATATAAAGGTCTAAATGATATAGCTGTTTTTAACACAATTAGAAACTTGTCGTCATGGTTATTTTAGACAAAAATATTCTCCCTGTGGCGGTGTGCTTAAGTGCTTTTAAATATATAATTGTGTGGTTGTGCGAAATTTGGAAGGGGTCGCAGTCTGCCATTTTCGTCATCCATCTTTCTTATATGCCCCCCAACCCCCCAAACAAATTACCACTACTATTTAGTTCTAATTTATACCAATATTATATACTATCCTTACGTATAAACACCCCTGGCAATTTTGTTTTCAGTCGCTACCTGTAAATACTTGTAAATACAGTCAAAATAACATTTGAAACATGGGGCTTGTAAACTGTCGTTTGGCTGTTTCTTTATTCTGTTTTATTGTATCTGTTTTAGATGCGACGCCGGCAGAGCGAGAGGATTTATTTATTCAGAAGATCCGACAGTGTTGTGTGATGTTTGACTTTGTTCAAGACCCTCTTAGTGATCTCAAATGGAAAGAGGTGAAACGAGCTGCATTGAACGAGATGGTGGAATATGTCACCCAGAATCGCAGTGTTATAACAGACGCCATATACCCGGAGGCTATCCACATGGTAGGCCGTTATCCATTATACAGTTACCAGAAATAAATGTTGGCCCAACAAAAATTATTTGAAAGCACACTCGCTGCTATCCAGAAAACTGTTTACATTTAAAAAGGAATACCGTTTTCTTTATTTTTTACAAAGATGTTTTACAAACATCACAAAGAAGACTGGGAATAAAAGAATGCAAGTTGAATATCACACAAAATTCCTGATATTTATTATCCCCTCGCGACGAAAGTCGGGGAGGGATATAGCGTTGCGTTTGTACGTACGTACGTACGTAAGTACGTACGTACGTACGTACGTATGTTCACCTTTTGTCATCACTCTAGCGACTTCATTTTTGAACGGATTCTGACCAAACTTCATATATGAGTCCAGCATAGGAATACCTCGAACAAGTTCGTTTTTCAGGGTGCCAAGGTCAAGGTCAAGGTCACAGTTACTATTTATAGAAAATCTTTGTCAGCGCTCTAGCGACTTCGTTTTTGAACTGATTCTGACCAAACTTCATATATGAGTCCAGCATAGGAATACCTCGAACAAGTTCGTTTTTCAGGGTGCCAAGGTCAAGGTCACCGTTACTATTTATAGAAAATCTTTGTCAGCGCTCTAGCGACTTCATTTTTGAACGGATTCTGACCAAACTTCGCATATGAGTCCAGCATAGGAATACCTTGAACAAGTTCGTTTTTCAGGGTGCCAAAGTCAAGGTCAAGGTCACCGTTACTATTTATAGAAAATCTTTGCATTTTTGAACGGATTCTGACCAAACTTCATATATGAGTCCAGCATAGGAATACCTCGAACAAGTTTGTTTTTCAGGGTGCCAAGGTCAAGGTCACAGTTACTATTTATAGAAAATCTTTGTCAGCGCTCTAGCGACTTCGTTTTTGAACGGATTCTGACCAAACTTCATATGAGTCCAGCATAGGAATACCTCGAACAAGTTCATGTTTCAGGGTGCCAAGGTCAAGGTCAAGTTCACCGTTACTATTTATAGAAAATCTTTGTTATCACTCTTGCGACTTCATTTCTGAATGGATCCTGACCATTTGGGACTTCATTTTTAAATGGGTTCTGACCAAACTTTATCCCCACCCCCCATTTTGCGTCAGAGTTCTTGTGTTAGCACGCGAGGGGATTTGTATCGTTTGCGATGCCTTGTTGAAATTGGTGTCTGACTTAAAGACAATATTGCTTTTTTTAACCTTTTTTCTTTTCTTGTATTCTTTGAAATTAACCATGTAATCCCATCCATGTGAGATTTTGTCCATTGCTGTTTTCTTTACAGTTTGCCATAAATCTATTCCGCACATTACCGCCGTCCTCAAACCCTAGTGGGGCGGAGTTTGACCCGGAAGAGGATGAACCCACTCTAGAGGCTGCTTGGCCACACCTTCAGGTAAGGGGAGACAACCTAAGTCAATAATACCAGAATAAATTGTTTATTATCTTCAATCATCCATTAAACCTATCAATGCCGCAATATAATTAAAATAATGATGAGGTTTAAAAAATCAATCATTCTTGCATCAAATTATTATTTACTAAATCAAGTCAGTGGAATGAACTGCCAAAATTCAGATAGAAAAACTAAAGAATAGACGTTGAAATTAAAAATATTGGTAATATGAATCGAAGAGGTGTACAAATAACAGTCAAAATTTAAATAACTGTGTTTTTGCTTCTTATTAAACTACCAAAAAATACATCTGCAAGATTGATATCAAGGTGAAGTTCTTATTTTGTACCTTTTTTAAAAAATAATAACGAAAGATAGGCTAAATCAATAAATTTAACCTAATAAGCATTTCCGTGAAATAATCTCGAATAGAATTTAAAAATAAAAATGTATCAGAAATTCTGATTTTAAACGATTCTATGTAGTATTTTACAATGACCAATGGTATGCCTACGAAGGGTTTAAAAGTTTTGTGATTTACTTATTTGTGTGTTTTTGTTTTTCAGTTGGTCTATGAGTTTTTCCTACGTTTTCTGGAATCCCCAGATTTTCAAGCAAATTCAGCCAAAAGACACATTGATTCAGCGTTTGTTTTGCAGGTAAAATTTTTAATGGAAAAAAATAACACTGATTTAGTTGTCTTAACTTAAATTCCAACCGTTACATTATTATCTTTGAGATGGATGGTGCAACACTTGTTGCCTTTTACATAGTGACACATCTAAGAGAAATCTCTTGCCCATTTTATTTGCTCTTGGGCCTCTTTCCCAAAGATGTTTAATCTTCCGAGCAAGGTGACGGTCACTGGCCAGGTATCAGCTCACCAGCTGGGGTTTGCCCAAGGGTTCAAAGCCCAATTTTCTTCCCTATTAAAACTGTCTTATAAGAAAAATAATCTTGAATGTGCGCATCAATCAATAAATAAATGGATTTTGAATTATGGGAGAGGAGTTAAATTAGTACTTGGCTGCACATATATGCATTATGATGCTGTATAAATGGACGACCGTTACAGTTTGGACATGACTCTAAAGGATTAGAATATTTGCAAACATAACATTATTAAACCAATACTTATGTATTAACTCAAAAGGTTTATGGATTACAACTGACTGTTTATTTGTGAAGCAATGTTTCATTATGTTTGATAACGGTACTAGCATCTGTACCGAAAAGTTGATTCACAAATAAACAGAAGTTGTAATCCATAAACCTGTTGAGTTAACCTTTTACTTCCTTGTGTGTAGCAAGCTACCTGAATGTCATCTTCTCTAGCCAAGTTAAAATCTTCATGTAACCCATTCCGTGTTTTACTCCACTCAAACCTGTAAATCGAATAGCTCGCTTTGATTGGATGCGAGTAAAACTTGTCGCAGCTAATCAAATAGTCGGGCACTTACACTGAAAATAACGAAATGGCGGCTGTGTACACCTTGAATTGTTGTTTAACGAGTGCTGATTGGCCAAGACTCTGTAAGTCTAGGAAAGACAACTCTTCCATTCCCACCAGTGGGCGCTGTTCGATTTACAGGTTGGAGTGGAGTAGTCCGCCAAGGTGAAACACGGAATGGGGACATGAAGATTTTAACTTGGCTTGCGAAGATGCCTGAATGTGTTCACCTCTACATCCCCTTTCACTAAAATAGTGTTCTTACATTGTTATGTTACCTCAACTTACCTCTTAAAGAATAAATGCTTCTGTGTATCATACCAATTTGTACATCTATTTCAGCTCCTGGATTTATTTGACAGTGAAGACCCACGAGAAAGGGATTTCTTAAAAACAATACTACATAGAATTTATGGAAAGTTTTTAGGGTTGAGGGCATACATCAGGAAACAGATTAACAACATCTTCTATAGGTAGATATCTATCAATGAACTTACTACAATTTCACTTCATCTTTAAAGTGGCATGAGCTGCCAAAATTCGCAGTTTTTTCATAACTTCTGATCGTCACGACAGTAAGACGCTTTGAAGGCTATCGAAAAACTAAAAGATTGGCGTTGTAATGAGAAAAATCCATACAGTAAGTGGCCTGTATGAACCGAAAACGTGTTCAAAAGTAAACAAAATTTAAATAACCGGGACGACCATTCATTCATTCTAAGCCAAAGTTAGTTCTAAACAGTTCTTTATCGTACATTTTCGAGACAAGAAGCATTAAAAAGCTTCTGAATCCTTCCTCTTGAGAAAAATAGCCACTAATTTCAAAATTCTGTTTTAACGTCAAAATATCAACATTTTGGCAGCTCATGCCCCTTTAAACTTTGATTATCTATCTTATGTAGGTTGCCAGTTACCAACGGAAGGTCGTGGGGTTTCCTCTGGGCATAGAGCCCGGTTTCCTCCCACAAAAAAACCCGCCAACTCCGCCATATAAGTGAAATAATCTTGAGCGCTGCGTTGTCGTTAAACACCAAACAATCAATCTGTCTTATGTTGTTTCAAATATTTTTTTGTGGTGAGTTTTCTTATCAAAATGGGCCACATGTGGAAGAGTTGCCAGGTGCCTACCAAAGGTCTGGACAATGAGCTGGTTTCCCCCTCCAAGGGAGATAATTAATCAAATATTCACTTGTTTAAGACCACTTGTTTAAATCATGTGATCACAATACTTTTTTCATGCTGATACCTTAAAAATAATAATAATAATAATCTCGTAGTAATTAATCATGTTGTTTGAGAACATATCTGTCACTAATGGAGAGCAGTATTTTATTTTGTCACCCTAGGTTTGTCTATGAAACAGAGCATCATAATGGTATAGCAGAGCTATTGGAGATCTTGGGAAGGTCAGTTGATATTTTTTAAACTTATAGTAACTTTCTGAACTTTCTGAAATCTAAAACCTCTTTTGGGACTGTCTAACAAAGTTGGCATAATCTAAGCCAAACATTTTGACAGCATATCTCTTAAATATGTGACACCCTGTAAATACATGCATAACATAAACTTTATGACAGCGTATCTCTTAAGTATGTGATATGATGGGGACTGGCTTACAAAGTTGATGTTAATCTAATCCAAGCAGTTTGACAGCATCTCTTAAATATGTGACAGTATGTCGGTAAACTATGCCAGATGTAGCTTGCGATTGCTATCATATGCATACAAATTGTAAGACTAGACGTTAGGTGTTAGTTTTTTTTTAATCGCCTCGAGCTGTATTTGTAGGTTTTTTTTTAATCGTCTCGAGCTGAGATTTCCTCTGATCCAAGCTCGGTTGCTTCCTGAAAAAAGCTGGCAACATTTCCATATGTGGGAAATAATCTTGAGTGTGATGTAACTCGCCAACCAGGTTGTAATATTTTAGTGTATGTTTGCCTATAAATTTCATAATAAAAATTCCATAACTATTTTTTTTCTGATTACAGTATAATAAATGGGTTTGCCCTGCCACTAAAAGAAGAGCATAAAGTATTTTTACTGAAGGTGTTATTACCATTACACAAGGTGAAGTCGCTAAGTGTTTACCACCCACAACTGGCTTACTGTGTTGTCCAGTTCCTAGAAAAGGATCCAAGTTTAACAGAACCGGTATAGTAGTCCTTCCATTTTGAATTTTGTAAAAAAATAAAATCTTTGGGTGGCTTGGTATATAGAGGGTTTGATGTGATATCAAGATGTGTGGTGATTACATGGTACTGATGGAAAGTCTGAGTCAGGTGTAGATCTAAACATCCAGGGGGTAGTTTCACAAAGCAGTCACATTGCAAACAAAAAGATACGACGTGATGGCAACTGTGATTGATCGTACTGTGTGACGGCTTCGTGAAACGGCCCTCAGGCCACCATAGGGTTAGCCAGCTACCCTCCAAAGTGCACCATGGGCATCATCTAAAGTAGATCCATTTGAAGGAAATACATTTTTGTATGAGAGATGAAAAGATTGAAAGTTTTAGCCAACTAGACCATTAACAAATGGATTAAAAAGTGATGTTTGCACACAGAATCAAATGTACATGTATAATCTTGACTGTAGACATATGCGCTTATATGTACATGTATGTGTCTTTAAATATACTGTAATGATTCCATAAAGATGTATCGACCATTGGTGTTGTTTCTCCTGATTTGTATAAAGCAGACAGCAAGCAGATTTTGAAGTATGCATTCTATACAACAATGCAGGTTATATTTATACTATAAATTTTACTTTACAGGTGATAATGGGTCTGTTGAAATTCTGGCCAAAGGTCCATAGTCCCAAAGAGGTTGGTCTTATCTGTTGTTTTAAAAGCATACATTGAGTTGGCATGTATTAAAATATGTATTTCATCTCTTAGAACGGAATAACTGCATGCATTATATCTGTATTGATATATTAATCTTATCGTTTAACATCTTGCTCTTAGCAGTCTTTACAGTCCTTACTTTTCAAATTATAAACATCTTTCTTTTGTACCCGAATATCTTCTATATATTATTGATGGGTATGTTGATCACATGGTTTAACATTATCTTGTTCTTGGCCATCTTTACAATATGCTTGAATGTCATAAATTTGAGAAATTTGTACTTGATCAGTAGATCAGTAGCAAAGGTAACTGTAATTCTTGCAGTCTATGCTCAAATAAGAATGAAAACAGCATGTTTTAAAGCAGTCTATATGTTAACAATGATCTTATATATTATATATGAGTATATGGAGAATTCCACAAATTACAGTGAGTCCCATTGCACATGCTCAGTAGGTTAGAGTGATAGTCTCTCAGTGAGACACAAGCTTCCATCAGTGTGGCGTAGGATTGAATCCCACTCAGACCAAATAAAAATTAAAAGATTTCTCAGTGGATTTTTCACTTGATTTCCATGTGTGGAGAAGTTGTCAGGTACTTTCCGAAGGTCCGGGGTTTCCTCCGGGCAAAAAGCCTAGTTTCCTCCCCACTAAACCTGATAAAGCTGCCATATAGCTGAAATAGTCTTGAGTGTCGTGTTCAACCAATCAATCTTGGCATTTGTGTCTTACATCTGAAGTTCTGAAACTATTGAATATAAAATGCAAACAGGATCACATTGTCCTCTTTTAACAAAATGTTGTCTTTCCACTGCAATTTATAGGCTTCGTTGTCTCACACTGAATTGCTTGTAGCATTAATGTATTCAACCAGTGCCACTCCTTTTCTGTTATAGGTGATGTTTTTAAATGAATTGGAAGAGATTTTAGATGTGATAGAGCCAAATGAGTTTATGAAGGTTATGTGTCCGTTATTTAAACAGTTAGCCAAGTGTGTATCCAGTCCACATTTTCAGGTATGGCAGAATTTTTTTCCATATTATTAAAAAAACAAAAAAGTTGTTTGGTAGATTTGTGTAACATTAAGAGATTAAATCATAATTTTGGGGGTAGAATTCCACTTGCACGTAACAAAGTTTACATTTATCTTATACAAAGCCAAGGGTGCATGTTTTTTCATGGCAAAGGACCCAGTTTCCACTCCTCACTAACCCTGGCAAAGCGGCATATAAGTGCAATGATCTTCAGTGTGACATAAAACATCTGTGCATAAGCCTGACCGTCTTGATAGCAAAGGCTTATCCTTTTGACTATACAATATGACCCTTTGAACTCTGACCCTGCGCATGAACCAGCTAAGGCTAGGCACAGGTAAGCCAGGAGGTGTTTCATTGATGAGCACCTAGGCCTTGCTTCAGGTTTTCTAAGTTAGGATGCAATGTCAAAACAATATGTAATGTAAGTTTTTAAAGGGCTGTTGGTCACTGATAAAGTCACTGTTCGTAGACTTTTGGTGTAAATTAATTTTACATCACAATAAAGGATTTCTGATGAGGAATAATAAAATACATCCACATTCAAAGAGATTGCTTTAGAGGTTAATTGTCTTTATATATTGAAGGGCGCGGTGGTCCAGTGGATTAGAGTGACTGTCCACTCCCACACAGACCTCCTATCTATGCTGTGCGGGTTCGAATCACACTCAGACCGAATTAAAAATTGACATATTTATGAGTGCATTTTTCACTCCTCCGCAGTACATGGAAGAGTTGCCAGGTACTCGCCGAAGGTCGGGGGTTTCCTCCGGGCAATGAGCCCGGTTTTCTTGCCTGCTAAACCTGGCAAAGCTGCCATATAAGTGAAATAATCTTGAGTGTGACGTGAAATATCAATCAATCAATCAATCTTTATATATTTACAAATGTTAAATGTAGGAGACATGTGTTGGAGTGTTTTATGCTAATTGCTTTTTCCTTTATTTATACATCTCTCTCTGACAAGGGTATGATTGTTAGAGAGAGAGAAAGAAGAATCTATGTGTAATATTTCCAGGTAGCTGAACGGGCCCTTTACTTCTGGAACAATGAATACATCCTTAGTCTGATCAGTGAAAATGTTACTGTGATTCTCCCAATCATGTTTCCTGCTCTCTATCAAACTAAACAGCATTGGAACAAGTAAGACTGACACCCCCACACAGTTACCTCCCCTTGATGCTTTAGACACCTCACCTGATTGGAGCATATTGACCAATCAGCAAAGTGTTTGCATTTCTCTCTTTTGACACTTGTGGTGGATTGTCTCTGGGTATTAAAACTGAAAACTGATAACCTGCCAAAAGTGGTTCATTGTTCAGTGCTATCAACTTATCTTTTCTGTTTTATCAGTAATTTGTTTGAATTTTGTATGAATTTTCAAAAAAAAAATTTAAAAATATAATTTAGCTTGTGTTTTGTTGTTGTTGGTTGTCTGCGCAATGAACCAGTGTTGGCTAGTTACTTGCATGCACTTGTCTCTGGCTGATGTATTTCACTTATATATATTGTTTACTTAATCAGGTGGCTGAGCGGTCTCTATATTTTTGGAATAATGAGTACATACTGAGTTTGATCAGTGAAAATGCCAACGTTCTTCTCCCCGTCATTTTCCCAGCTTTATATAAGAGCAAAGAACATTGGAACAAGTAAGATTGTGCAGATTAAGAGGTTGAAAACTCTGCCAAAATTACTATCTGTCGTTTGTCACCTAAGATTTATAACAAACTTGCAAAATAAAAATCTTTGTTGTGGCTCGTTAGCTGTAGATTTAGCTATACTTTGATGTGTAGTGTACTACGTGTGAAATAAAACCATTGTCTTTCAAAACCCCAAACCAAAATATATAAAGAAATCCCTGTATATAAACTTACTAGTCTTATTTTTATTCAAGCTTCCTGGTGTGTTTCGTAAATTTTAAGTATTAACCCAAGAGTTTTGAGAAATTCTTCCAGAGTACAACTTTTCTTAACAAATGAATGGATCAAGGTTTAAATCTGGAAAGAAAAGCATTTCAAAGACCACAACTTACATATATTTGGAATTTCATCCAAATCGTAAAAAACTTTGATTATAGATGCTGTTTTATCATTTAAATGTTGGAATCATTGTTGTCTCGAGATCTGGTTTTTAATAGCCCAGCATTTTCACGGTCAGCTCAAGTAGTCATTTAAAGGAGCTTTTTGCATGCGCTTTAAGTATTTCAACAAGGTTTTATATCCAACCGCATGCTGGTTAAACATTAAAATGTCAACTAGAATGTAAGAAAAATGTTAACAGTTTTTATGCCAAAACCTTCTGTGTTTTCCAACACTATGGAAAACAAAGTGAAATTTTGTTATTTGAGATTGTCACGATAGTCACTCACCCACTCTCTTGGTTGTTCAACCCTTTACTGTTGAAAACACATACTGACTATAAGCAACTAATTAACATTAGAGTCATCTCTCTTGGTAACTGATCTATGTAGTGAACAACTTTTGAGCTTGTTCCTGTCACCGAATAATCAATGGCCTAAAACTTAAAGCTCCCCCGTCCCGCAATTCTCAAAATTAAAAACAAAAAACGAACCCAATGAATAAATTTTACCTTTAATCTGAGAGTGGTGATAGTCTTATCTTTTTAAAGTTACTTTGATCTTTTATTATAATATGCAGCACTGACTATGGTTGCTATTACAACTTTTCTTAACAAATGAATGGATCAAGGTTTAAATCTGGAAAGAAAAGCATTTCAAAGGCCACAACTTACATATGTTTGGAATTTCACCCAAATCTGAAAAAAACTTTGAATATAGATGCTGTTTTATGATTTAAATGTGGAATCATTGTTGTCTCGAGATCTGGTTTTTAATAGCCCAGCATTTTCACGGTCAGCTCAAGTAGTCATTTAAATGAGCTTTTTGCATGCGCTTTAAGTATTTCAACAGGATTTTATATCCAACCGCATGCTGATTAAACATTAAAATGTCAACTAGAATGTAAGAAAAATGTTAACAGTTTTTATGCCAAAACCTTCTGTGTTTTCCAACACTATGGAAAACAAAGTGAAATTTGGTTATTTGAGATTGTCGCGTTAAGACCTATTTCTCACTCACTCACTCTCTTGGTTATTCAACCCTTTACTGTTGAAAACACATACTGACTATAAGCAACTAATTAACATTAGAGTTATCTCCCTTGCTAACTGATCTATGTAGTGAACAACTTCTGAGCCTGTTCCTGTCACCGAATAATCAGTTTAAAACTTCAAGCTTCCCTCAATTCTCAAAATTAAAAACAAAAACGAAAAACGAACCTAATGAATAAATTTTACTTTTAATCTGAGAGTGGTGATAGTCTTATCTTTTTAAAGTTACTTTGATCTTTTATTATAATATGCAGCACTGACTATGGTTGCTATTACAACTTGCATTCTCATCTCTGCCCTGCGCTTGTCAAATACTTTAAGCATAATATCATGCTAGATTTTATCTGCTCTAGTTTTCTCTTTTTTTTGTGGCTTTTTTGCTTGACCAATTTTTAGGTCTTTTATATTGTCACTTGAAAATTGTTTTATTCAGTGACATAAACTAACATAACCTGATCTAACATTTCAAATCATTTTGAAATAACCTTACTAACTTAACATATACAGTTCTTTTTTATAATTTATGTATCAAACTTGTTCTGTTTTTGTGTACATGTAGATATACATTGATCAGTCTCTATAGGTATACACTGACGACATTATTGTTGAAAAAAAATATGCAAAAAAAAAAGGCAAACACAGCTTTTATTTAAATCGCAATGCTTTTTTTAAAATGTTTGTTGATAATCATAGCTTAATTCTGACAAATTTTATATTATGTTTGGTTGCTTTATATTGAAGGACTATACATGGATTGATATATAATGCCTTAAAGTTGTTCATGGAAATGAATCAGAAGTTGTTTGATGATTGTACACAACAATATAAAGCTGAAAAACAAAAGTAAGTTTCATTTTCTTGGTGTATAACATTTATATTTTTATGTCCAAAGTAAATTAGTTAGCTATTTCTCTCAATTGATGACTCTTGTGATAAAAGTCCCGAAAATGTGTGTTTTGGGCTCAATAGACTTTTTTCATCTGAATCGCTATCATTTAGTAGCAAACTTCAAGAAATCTGACAAGTATTTAAAATGGCTAAAGCTGTCAAAATTTGCACATTTTTCATTTATTCTGATTTTCAAAACAAAATGGTTCGCAGTTCATCAAAAACCTAGTGCACTCACAATAGCTTGGCAGCACCTTTTCTGGAAGGTACTCGCCGAAGGTCGGGGGTTTCCTCCGGGCAAAGAGCCCTCCTCCACTAAACCTGGCAACGCCGCCATATAAGTGAAATAATCTGTGCGGCGTTAAACATCAATCAATCAATTAAACACTTAGGCTTATCAAGTGGTTTTTGTAAAAGGGATCATTTAATTTTCCACATTAAGTAATTATTACAAAATCTTAACCCTGCACTTATATTTAAACGTAGTATTTAAGTTTATGTTAAATATTCTACGTTGGTTTTATTTATGTATCAGAGAGAAAGAGAGATTAAAACAAAGAGAAGATGCCTGGACAAGAATACAGAATTTGGCCTTGGGAAATCCTCAATTGAACTCTGATATGGTTATCAACACCAACCCTGTAAGTTTACAAGCTGAATTATTTCAATTGTTTTTGCCATTCCCATTTTCTCCACCCTCCACGATGCTTTGTTCGGATAGTTCTAGTTCGGCTCAATGAAACTTAGGTAACTGTGAATCCTGTCCAAACCGACGCTTTACAGGTTTTTTTCCTTCCAAAATTGGCTGGACTGATCCCAGCGCTCTTAGCAAAGCAGAATACAACTGTTTAAAATTCAATATACACTTATGTGTACGGCCTAGCCTGCTGTATGCTTAGCTTTCGTTTTAGTCCGATTTTAGTTGCATCAACTGATGTGGCATGATTTAATATCAGAACCGATACATAGTCACATGTGTTTAGTGCTGTTTCCTACTTTTGCAATTTTTAAAATATTTTTTGGGCGTAATTTTACCGAATTTCCTTCTACACTAAAGTGGCATGAGCTGCCAAAATTCACACTAAAGATAGCCAATAATTTCAACATTCTGTTTTAACGTCAAAATATCAACATTTTGGCCGATCATGCCACTTTAAAATACTTCTTAAATAACCTTGATAAACTAACACCTGTATAAACCAAGGTATTTTTCATTCAGAGACCTGTCTGAATATCGCAATTTCACTGAATTAGATGACTTGAATAATGTTGTGATTTTGTGTTTGTAGAATAAAGTGTACGTAGCTATGCAGCCTGGTCAGACATCTGATGTGATAGCGCCCTCTACTGGCACAAACAACAGGACTAACTCTGCTAATACAGAAGCTGTGGATGATGAGGGAGATGTGGTGGCGAGTATGGAGAGATTGGAAAATGAAGCTAAAGAGGTGAGAATTATGCCACTAAGTATAGCCGACAGTTGATAGTCTGGTTAAGTCAGCTTATTTTGTGTGGCATCGTGGAACACAATAAAAGTCACTGGGAGATAAAACGTTCTTTAAACAAAAAAAGGTAGTTTTGATGTTGCAGTTTTGTCAACTGGTTACCTAACACTGTGTGGCCTCCATGTCTCTCTCAGTAGGTAGAGCGTTGGACGCTCAATCCGAACAGCCTTCCACCAATGGGTTGCGGGTTCAAATCCCACTCAGTCCCCAAAAAATTGGAAAATTTTCTGACTGGTTTTTCACTCGAACGACCTATGTGGGATGGTTGCCAGTTACTAACGGAAGGTCGTGGGTTTCCTGCGGGCATAGAGCCTGGTTTCCCCCCACAATAAAACTGGCAACACCGCCATATAAGTGAAATAATCTTGAGCGCGTCGTAAAACACCAAACAATCAATCAACCTAACACTGTGCACGATGGCATATGCTGTCTAACAAAATTATACACAATTCTTGAACAAAACATCTGCTCGATCCAGATCACTCCTGACTATATGCAACTGAAGCTAACTGGCACCGATTTGAAACATACAGCTGTTACAGCACTACAAATTTAGTAGCGTCAAAACTTGATTTTCTAATCTGGTTGAGTCCTGTTGCAGCAAAACTCACCGTGTATACCGACCTTAAAGCCTTTTACCTTAAGACGTCATTATCCAATCTTTCTCAAGGATGCTACTCACATTTTTTTCCCTCAGCATAATTGACTGTTACAGGGTGAAGTTGTTGTAATCTGGAGCCTGTTTCACAAAGCGTTGAAGCGTAATTTTTTACAAAACGGCCATGGCAACATATCTCTACCATATGGGTCGCTATGGCAGTTACATAGAAACGCTTTGTGAAACAAGTTCCAGTTACTTACTCATATGCGAAATGGTCATTTTTATACGCCCGACTTAAAAAAAGTCGGTCGCATTATGGTATTACCAGCGCCGTCCGTCCGTCCGGCCCGGATTCCCTTCCGCTCCATAACTTGAAGAGTTTTGATCTAATCTTTACAATTCTTTCACAACATATACCTTGTGGGTAGAAGGTGTGTCATGAACCATTTATGACATCGTCGATTGCATAATGTGGCTTCTACATTGGATTATGTAGTATTCTGTCTTAGTCTTTATCTTCGTTCCCTTCCGCTCCATAACTTGAAGAGTTTTGATCCGATCTTTACAATTTTTTTTTACAACATACACTCTAGGGGCAGAAGGTGTGTCATGAACCATTAAGAACATTGTCCATTGCATAATATGGCTTCTACATTGGATTATGTAATATTCTGTCTTAGTCTATAGCTTCGTTCCCTTCCGCTCCATAACTTGAAGAGTTTTGATCCGATCTTGACAATTCTTTCGGAGTATATACCTTATGGGCAGACGGTGTGTCGTGTACAATTTCTGACATCACCTGTTGCATAATATGGCAGCCCTATTGGTTCATGTAATATTCCCGTGCGGCTCCAGAACTTCTTTCGTTTGGATATAATCTCTCCAATTCTTTTAGAGTATATATACCTTATAGGTAGATGATGTGTCGCATACCAAATTTGATTTGGGTACACATATTTTTTGTCTGTTTTCTAGAGTTTTTTTTTTATCAGAAATGTGTACCTGCTGTTTAATATATATATATCAATATATATCAATGCTTTTTGGAGTACACTTGGTCCAGAGTAATACTGGAAGCCAATTAATTTATACATTCTGAGACTGTTTTCTTGGATAGTTTAATGTGCACTATAATAACAACAAAAAAACCATTTTCCCACTTTATTACCCATCTGGTATTTATCAGAGTGGCTGTTTAAATAGAGATAAGGGGACAATGACATCCAAGGTTTGTATATTTACACACCAGCATATCAGTGGTCAGCCTGAAGATTGTTTGCTTTGTAATAAAACTACAGCCAAGTCCAATAGAACAGTGTCCCAGTGAAAACCATTAAAATTCAAGAATTGTAAGCTATTGTATTGATTGATAAGAGCAATGTCAAAACAGCCACATTTCAGTTTTTGCAATTAAAATGTGATTGAAATTAACAGATAATATATGTGTACTATAACGTACTGGTATTTAGTTGCAGCTTCATCAAATTCAGAAAAGAAAAACTTCTAATGTGAACAAGAAATTCTAATTGATGAAATTAAAACAAATATGATATTAAATGTTAAGTTGTTAATCGTATGTTGAGTTTACTAAAACTCTTGTTAAATGTGGATTTTCTCATCGGATACGGGTAATATTATGAACGATCTGATAGAATCGAACAAATTTTTTTCAAAATAATTTCAAGTTAACTTTGTTTTGTTTTCAGCTTCAGAAGAAGAAAGCTAAAGACCGGCCTTTATTGAGACGGAAATCTGATATCCCACATGATGTATACACACTGAAAGCTTTAGAAACTCACAAGAGGCCAGAAGAGTATTTGTCAACCTCGACAGAGAATAATTGACCAAATTCTCTCACACCCCTCCCAGCTATAAGTGGACCAATCTAAGAAATATATCCCTTGATAACCTTGGTTGATATCAGTGCAGAAGTACCTTGGCACTCACTCTTTGATTCATGTTGTGTTTTGAGGTTTTATCCTACTATGTAGACTGTACAAATACACAGTGTCCAAGCCTGTTTCCTGCTGAGCTTATCCCTTCTTGATTCACCTTCCCATGGATAGGATGTATTGTAGCCCGGACCCTATTATCTACAAAGAAATTCTCATCAATCATAGTTAAGAACTGTAACATTATATTACCATTGATTGACCTGGTGACTCACAATTAGGTTCCATAAGTAATTATGTTTTTACCTTCCTGTTTTATTTGCTCACATTTTTTCCAGTTTAGTTTACTGCTCAATTTATTTTGGGTTTTTCAAGTTGCGATGTTGAATCTACTCCTTGCCAAGTTTCGGATGAAGGAGTCCTTCGCTACCCTCAGTTTTTCTCATACCATTGACCCGTAACCTTTGACATTGATTATTGACCATCCGCTATAATTCACCGCGGGGTTTTGTACGTGTGACATTCACCTCGTAAGTTCATCATTGTAAGATCTATCTCACGTTTGATCCCATTAAAATGAAGTGTCTTGTCCAGTTTATACTATATGATTTATACTCCTATTAAAACATTTTAGGACCGTTGAGTGTCTAGAATTCACATTGACGATTGTATATAAAATAGATATAGGTATATATATATTATATATATATAAGTGTGCATTTTACAGGGTCTTTTTGTTAAAACCAGTGAAGACTGTAATAGTTTGATGCATAAATATTCCTTTGTACAATAAGCCTAACAAAAAAAGTTATTCTTGTTTTCCCCGCGTGATATAAGTCTACTACTCGTCATGTAGTTGTTTATGTAGTATTATTTTTATTTTTTTCCAAATTTTCCATTTTCACATTCCTTCAACCCTGTGCAGTTGATCTGTCCAAAACGTTAAATATGCGTGTCCATACTTTAAAGAAAAAACACAAATTTCTGAACCAAAAGTTTTGCTCGAAGATACAATGATGTGCAAACCTTAATTGTAACTTCTCTTGCCAAATGAGCTCTGGCCGAGGCATTGGTATTTTCTGACCGAACACAAACTGAGCGGTTGCCACTGACTAACAGAAGGTAGAGCAGACCATACTGCCCCCCAACCCACCCACACGCACACTCCCTCTGCCAAAATCATGACCACAGGCACACTATCCCATACAATGCATACATGATGTGCAGTCAAAAAACACTCATTTATCACATAGGGGTTGACGAGATTTGGTTGGCCAGATCACAGGCACACGGAGTGCTCTCCCTTATCCACCCTCCGGTCCATATTTATAGTATAACAGAGGGTGGATAAGGGAGAGCACTCCGTGTGCCTTTGGCCAGATGTATCTATCCAAGATGTCATATTTATCGGTTTTGTTTCACAAGACTAAATCTTTAATGATTTTACGGTAGTTGCATATTTTTGACTGCGTCCTTTCGTTGCTTATTTTTTACTAAAATTTGGGGAGTCTTAATGGTGAAAGCAACCAAAGTAAAGATCTTTAAACTGTTTATATAACAATGAGGTTTGCAGATAGCCATTGGTAACTTTCCTAGCTCCCAAGGCCCCTTTCGGTCGAGATAGATTACTTCTTATTATTCTACTAATCTGAAGATCAGTGATTTTAGAAAGGTAATTTAAAGTGGCATGAGCTGCCAAAGTTCACATTTTTTCATAATTTCTGATTGCCACGACAGTAAGAGGCTTTGAAGGTCATAGAAAAACTAAATGATTGGCGTGGGAATGAGGAAAATCCATACAGTATGTGTCCTGTACGAACCGAAAACGTGTTCGAAAAGTAAACAAAATTTAAATAACCGGGACGACCATTCATTCATTCTAAGCCACAGTTAGTTCAAAACAATAGTTTATCGTACATTTTCGAGACTAGAAGCACTAAAAAGCTTCTGAATTATACGTCTTGAGAAAAATAGCCAATAATTTCAACATTCTGTTGTAACGTCAAAATATCAACATTTTGGCAGCTCATGCCCCTTTAATATGCTGATCATTCTTTGGAAACAAATTCTTATTATTGAATTTTAGTTTTGAAAGATTTCCTATAAACTACATTTTTTTTTTCTCAAAATTTGTTTTGAAAGAATTAAGTATCTTTAAGCGTTATTTTTGTAATTAGCTTAAAAGTTGACATTTTATAAAAAAAGGGGACCAGATTTTGGAATGAAACGACAGAACGTGGTACAGTTATCAGTTGAGGTGCTTTTGTAAAATAATTGTGAAATTGGTTGATGTCACATACTGATATCAAAATAATGTTGTAAAACGAGATACTGTAAATTATGTAGTTTTGCCAAAGCAAATTTATTTTTTTTATCACAGCTGATAACCGGCACCTCACACTGTAAAATATTAGGGAACACTGAAAAAAATTAGATGCTAGGGCAGCAGATTTGTATATAGAACTTGTCCCCTTTTAAATGGATAAAATGGGAAGAAATGTTTAAATTATAATTGGACTGTTTAAGAGTATCTTGCATTTCCTGTCAAATCATGATTTCAAATGATACAACATATATGGCAAGAAAACTCCTTTAAAGAGAGATTCAAATCATGATTTTAAATGATACAACATATAGGACAAGAAAACTCTTTTATAAAGAGAGAGAATATTATTTTGCATGGTATTTTTCATTTTCACTTGGATATATTTCAAAGGACAAAGAAAGAACTGATTATCTTTCATCATTTAACAAATCATTATGTTCCGGATCCAACCTCTATATCGGGATTTGCCCACGTTATTATGTATAGTTAAGGGCTGGCAACCTGATTGGAAAGTCTTGATTTCCACATTGGATAAAGACTGCATGAATATGATTTCAAAAGATTAGTTGAGTCTGAGGTTTGTGGCAAGATAGGGTTTTAATCTGTAATATTATTGATTTTAGTAATTTTTAGAAGGTAAATATTTCCATTATTTTAATGTTCCTAACAGATATCTGTTTTATATTTTATTTTGAAGAATGACAAAGAACTCGTGTATTTATTATTATTAACTCCAGACATTCTGCTTCACTCTTCTCCTGTTTTATTACCCAATGTCTACTGGTTCTGTACAGACTCTTTTTAATCCTGTCAACAAACAAAAAAATTGTGGTGAATGAAATGAAATTGTGACGAGTCTTTGTACAGTAAATCAGTTATATAATGTGTGTAGAAAGAATGTCCATAAAGCTTTTACAAACAGCCATACTGATTTGAGTTCATATTTAAACAATTATCATTGAAGAGTAGAGCATTGCAGCCCTTCTCAGTGTACCGTCTCTAAATCTGTCATTCACAGCCTCAAATCCAACTCTTACCAGAAAAGCAAAAAACTAAAAAATTTCGTGGGTTTTCATTTGATTGCCTTATATGGAAAGGTTGTTCGGTACCAAAGGCAGAGTGATTGTCCTTCAGTCCGACACAGTTTGGGGTTCAAATCAGACTTCTGACTGGGTTTTCACTCGAACGACCTATGTGGGATGGTTGCCAGTAACCAACGGAAGGTCGTGGGTTTCCCCTGGGCATAGAGCCCGGTTTCCTCCCACAATAAAAGTGGCAACGGCGCCATTTAAGTGAAATAATCTTGAGCGCGGCGTGCAACACCAAACAATCAATCAAATCCGACTAGGGGCAAGTACAAGTTTAAAATTTCTGAGTGGAGTTACTGAAGGTTGGGGGCGTTTCCCCCTCCTCCACTTAACCTGGTGAAACAGCCATATAAGTCAAATAACCTTGAGTGCGGCATATAGCATCAATCAATCCGTTGATGGGTCCAGGATTTGAAGCCCACTCTGGTTTTTATACGCCAGACTTAAAAAAATGTCTGTTGTATTATGGTGTCACCAGCGCCGTCCGTCCCGAATTCCCTTCGACTCTATAACTTAAAATGTTTTGACTGATCTTAGCAATTCTTTCACAACATATACCTTATCGGTAGAAGGTGTGTCATGAACTATTTATGACTTCGGTTGCATAATATGACATCTAGGTTGGATTATGTAATATTCTCTTAGTCTATATCTGTGTTCCCTTCCGCTTGAACTTGAAGACTTTTGATTCGATCTTTACAATTCTTTCACAACATATACACATCTCAGCCAAATTTTGCGAGCACAAAGTAACTTTGGGGGTAGATTTCAAAGATCACTGTAAGCCTACGGTTATGCTACATTGTGTGGGTGTTTTTTCAAGTCCTCCTCTGCTAGTATAAAATGTAATTTCAAGGAAACTTAAGGTACATGTATTTGGAATAGCCTTTAAGACAATTTCATTATCAAAATATTAATTTGGCAAACGGATGATAACTTCAGATGACTGACAGCACAAATATGGTATCCAACGAACATATGTTGGGAGGGAGATATAATGAATATCATTGTAAATATATTTGAAATGTATTCTGATATATGAAAATGTTACATTTTTTATAACAACAAAGCCAAGTGCAAATAGTTTTGTTGACATCTTTCCTTATCAGTGAAACAATCTGGAGTATCTGTTCACACATTTCTCTTAGAGATAAAACAGCGAGCTGCCAGGTACCCACCAAAAGTAGGGGGTTTCCTCCCCCACTGAACCTGGCAATGTCGCCATATAAGTGAACTCTTGAGTGCGGCGAAGAGTGCGGCGAAAAAAACAATCGATAGAGAAAAATGTAACCAGGTCTGTAAACTATCTCTGGGATTTCATAATATCTGAGCACCAGTGACGTCAAAAAACACTTTGATGAGACTGTCGTTCTATTTGAAACTCATTCCACAATGTTGAGTCACATTTGAACAGATAGAGTTATTGCCTTTGGTGTCTTCAAGTTGTCAAATAATCATGAGTGTGACGTTGAATATCAACAAATCTTTGAATTCAACACACTACAAGTAAGGGTTGTTAATATAGAGGAGGCTAGGGCCCTGTCTCACAAAACTGGTCTAAGTCGAGTCAAACCCTGGTCAAGGGATTGATTGATTGTTTGGTGTTTAACGCTGTGTTCAAGATTATTTCACTTATATGGCGGCGTTGCCAGTTTTATTGTGGGAGGAGACCAGGCTCTTGTGCCCGGAGGAAACCCGCTACCTTCCGGTGGTAACTGGCAACCATCCCACATAGGTCGTTCAAGTGAAAACCCAGTCAGAAAATTTTCCATTTTAATCTTGGACTGAGTGGGACTCGAACCCGCGACCCATTGGTGGAAGGCTGTTCGTATTGAGCGTCCAACGCTCTACCTACTGAACCACGAAGGCCCCCTGGTCCAGGTCGCAATTGCTCCATGTTGTCTTGGCCTGTGTGCATCTTTGCTGTGTTCTTCATTCATCCATATAGGAAGCACTGCATTTTTTTCTGTCTCAAATTGCAGTCCTTGAAACCTACATGGCTGGCTTATTACACCAGCCTTCTTTCTCTCAGACCAGCCCGGATAGCTCAGTTGGTAGAGCGTCCGCTTCAGTGCTGGGAGATCCAGGTTCAAGCCTGGGTCGAGTCAAGACCAAAGAGCTGTTGCTGCTTTGCTTAGCAGTCAGCAATAGGAGTTAGATCAGCGACTGGTTGGCCCGGTGTCAGTATAATGTGACTGGGTGAGGGGGCTTGCTGGTTGTCTTCGGCAAGTCCTCTCGGTGAGGCAGCACCAAATAAAAGAGCAGTGGAAATCTGCCCTGCCACAAGGAGACAACATCTTCATATGACTGAAATACTGGTAACCAGGGTCAGTTCAGTTATATAATAATGAATGTTACAAATACAAACGAATTATCCTTCATAAATAAGTAACAAAAACAAGACTAGTTTCTAATATACATAGGAGTTGTACAAACCATGTGTATTTTCATATTTTAAAAAATTTTAGTTCAGAGGTTCTTAAATTAATCGATTCTAGTTCCAATGTATTTCTTCACAGAAGATAAGAAAAATGAAATAATCTATGCCATTGGAACGGTAAATTGATTAAAATCCAATAACCAGGGAATGTTTTCTGTTCAGCATATAGAGAACCAAAGTGTGATCAGCAATAGCATTGGTTGATGTTTTATGGCCTAATCAAGATTATTTCACTTTTATGGCGGCCTTGCCTTCCACATAAGGTATCACAAATAGTAACACACTATCTTAGTTCAGTCAATCTACCTGTACATGTAACAGGGGCTCGATTAAACAGTTGTTAAAGGAATTTTTGTATACACAATGACGAAAGGCGTGTTTCTTGGAGTCAGGACTTCATCACACTATTCAGAAGGATTGATCGATTGATTCGTGTTTTCAAGATTATTTCACTTATATAGCGGCATTGTTAGGGGAGGAAACCGGGCTCATTGCCCGGAGGAAACCCCTGACCTTCGGTGAATACCAGCGATCGAATGAAAAATCAACTTTTTAATTTCTATTTGATATTTGGGTTGAGTGTGATTCGAACCTGTGCCGCATCGATGGAAGGTCTGTTTGGGACTGAGGGACGGTCACTCTAACCCACTGGACCCCCGAGGCCCCCAGGGTGAAAAGCCCAACTGCTGTCTGTCTTCACTCTGATGAAGAACATTTATAATGAAATATACTGGATATAAAGGTCTGGATGAAATATACCCCCACCTCCCACACACACTGACTTTTTTAAATAATAAAATTAGAAATTTGTCTCCATGGTTATTTTAGTCAAGAAGATTTTCCCTGTGCCAGTGTGTTTCAGTGTTCATAAATAACTAAGGACAAGCACTGTAATATGTTTTAATTACAGTAAACATATTGGTCTGTGATTACTCTGTGCTGGACAAACATTCACAACATGATGGTACCATGTAGTATCACAACAATGCTGTGTTAAGTACAGATTTATTTAGTGTCCATGCTAAAGTAAACCGAAGTGTGTTGAACCAAGCCAGCGATTTCAGTTGCAAAAAATGTACATGCCGCTTAAACATTTATCAACATATTTCCTGACTTCGGGCCATGCTGACCTGCTCTTGATTCTCGTAACATCGATGTGCCATATTTGACCCCAACTAAAAGTCAACATGTCACGTAACATGAATATGCCATAATTGTCAGCAAAGACCACAACTAAAAGTCAGCATGTCACGTAACATGAATATGCCATAATTGTCAGCAAAGACCCCAACTAAAAGCCAACATGTCACACCAGGTTCTAGCTCATCTTGCTAAAGTCCGCTTTAAAGTCCACAGTTTTAGGAGTGTCTATTCGTGAGAGTAATTGAGTTTTCCAATCCTGTTCAGAGATATTCCGTGCCCAGTCAGGATGATGTGATGAGGGTAACTGAAAGCCGGCCATTGCTGACTTCACCTTCTCTGCTTGATCTACAACAGATATTACAAGTTAATCTGTACCCTTTAAATAGATCTCTAGAAATTACATAATACTATTGTTAACATAAATTTGCGTAGCAATAGAAACTTGACATATTTAAGCTTATTAAAAGATAAAACATAGGTTCAAAAGTAGGTCAACTCCAATGTAATGGTCAACCATCGAATTAAAGTATATCATAAAGCCAAATGCGCTGTTTACCAGAAGTGCTAAAAATAAACTATCTACTATTCAAGAAAAAAACACAGAGTATGATTATCCATCAAGTATGCCCCCCTGGGGATGTCCTAATTAGCAAAAGATTTGCTCTTGTCAAAACGAAACAACCAAAATCACAAGACAAGACAGATATGCTGGTGTTTTATGACTGGAAGAGATGACTTCATTAATATGCAAGTTTTTTTAACATTGAGATTTCCGTCGGTTGGTATTTCGTATAGATATATGAGGGTCCTGATCAATGAAATTAACAACATTTCTTTCTAAAATCATACTCAGAAAGGGACATTTTTAAGTCTATCTAATTTTTGTGGTTTTCCATCAATCTTTTGGAAAGGTCAGCATCACCACAATCACATATTGGAGATAATGGGGATCAAAGGGAGAAAACTTAGTACATTCTGATTTTGAAAGACCAGTGACAACTGATCTTTGTTACTTAATGTTTTATGTTATGGTACATTCAAGATCAACTGGCAGATTGATAGAGGAACTCTCTGTCCAGAGTAACATATCAACCTGCCACTGGTTCCTACTAACCACATAGAGCGATAACCTGGGAAAAGTCTAACTGGGATTTAAACCGTCGACCTGTCAAAGAATGGTATGAGTCGATCCACTAAGCCATGGAGGGCACATTAGAAAATATGGTGGAAGTAAATCCTTTTTATCAGATCAAAAATACAATGAAAGGTGATAAACAGTGACTGGATTTGTACACAAAGATTTCTTTGTTTCATGCTTGTGGGGGTCAAGGGCTACGGAAAGGCAAAATTATCTGGATTTGTGTGATCAATGTAAATGTCTATTTCAAACCACCGGTGCTCATAGCCAACTAAACAATCTTTATAGAAGTCAATAACATTAAAGGCACACTCGTCGCGGAAACCCACAAAATTGTTTACATTGAAAAGGGAAGACTTAAGAAGTTAAGAATTTTTTGTTTTTTTGCCACAGACATTTTGTATCTTTAATTTGAAATTGAAAATTTGATTTGTTACTTACTCGCAATGTAAACAAACGAGCCTAGGAATGTACATACACAAGTGTTTCAAATGGCTTGAATCATGACTTCTAAACCGAATGGCAGTTGGCCCATTTTACTCAACTTAGTTGTGAAATACAGTCAACCGTATTCATTTTAGGGACACAAAAAGGCCTTCCGATAAATTTGAGATCGTTAATTCGCAGCCAAAAAATCTTAAAATCAAATCCTCCATAGAACTTATAATCTTTCTGATCGATGATTGATGCGTGGGTATACTTTAACACAGCCGTTTATATATTTTAAAAATAAACATTTTATTTTAGTGATTCTACTTGCAATATGTTCGTATAAATACTTTTCGTCACAAATGTCAGAGGGACTAAGGCAGTGAGTGTGCCTTTAAGTCTGAACATGGATTGTACTAGTACCTGCATCTATTGTTCCGCTGGGGCAGCTACGGGGCTGGTTCCAGAGCATCTCATCTTTATTGGGGGCTGGAAGATCAGGAACCTGATTCAAAATAAAAACACAATTTAACTTGAAACTTTGAATATTCCACAAAGGATAACATTAATTTAGATGCCAGCTTTGTGTCTATTAACCTGGGGATTAAAATTGGAGGGATAAGAAACGCCTTGGTAAAAACAGCCAGTCTACTTGCATGCATTTACCCCGCTATTGTCAATCAAATTATCCCAGTGAAACAAACAATAGCGAGGTAAATTGCTGTAATACAAAGGCGTTTCTTATCCCTCAAATTTTCATCCTAGGTCTAGCTGAGTATCATCTAGTGCTTGTTCACAACATGTAATATATTACAGTCTATTTGCAGGTTACAGGGCTGTCATTATAGGGAGAGTGATTGCTCTCGTTCTCCTCCACACACCCCCAGAGGGGTCTGAGGAGACCTGTTTATCACTCTCCCTAACTCTCCCTACCTGTTTCAGGCGAGTATTCATGTTTTTCACTCTCCCAAGATAAAACTATTCTCCAACCCTTTCGTGTCCATTAAAATAGAACTAACTGTATGATATGAAAAACTAGGATAACATTTTTTTAAAGTTTTTTTTCTCCAGAATTTGCACGACAATTCTGACAGAGATAAGTATACCAAAATAAAAATTCCTTTTCTGTAACTTCAGGCGCTTTTATTTCATCATGGGCATGTTCTCTCTCTGGAAAACATGGGAAAGGAAGTGCACTCCCATTGGATTTTGGGAGACCATTTTGGGGGAGAGTGAAAAAGGTCACCTTGACAGTTTTGGGAGAGCATATTGTAACTCTTCCAGTCTATTCTTAATGACAGGCCTGAGGTTTAAATACAAATCCAGTAGGCCACACCCAAAGATTCTATAGGCAGGTAAAAACCTCTGTCACTGGCCTGTCCCTTTACCATCACTATAACAGCAATTCTCTCTACATGATTAGTTGTGCAAAACTAGAAAGGGGATTCTTTGTTTGAAGAAGGTACCTGTGCTACACACTTTTTCATTCTTAGGCCTATAGTTGTATTTTGAGTTGTCTATTCACAATTTGTCAATGTGCCCCATCCACTCTTTAATGCAGATACTTTTATGGTTAATTGTACAATGAAATCTACAATTTGAAAAAAAAGACTTTGCTGGTGATCAACAGCGATTGTTGTTAAAGAGCAGATAACACCAGGTGTGTTATTGTTTAAATAAATACAGATCAAGCAAAAGTATCGCCTTTGGTGTTGATACCTGTAGAACTGAGGGCAATGGTAAATGACTAAAGCCAGTACCAAGGTGATTCCTCAAAACTTCACCCACCGAGTCTTGGTCCAATGTTTCTGTCATTTGTACAGGGGTAGGTACAGAATCACCATCATTATCAGAATCAGAACTGCCATCATCTCCTGGCCCTGCCTCTTCCGGATCTTGGGACAAAGGGGCGTATGTGTAGTTCAACCCCCCAACAACATCATTATCTTCGTCTTCATCGTCGCTGTCCGTGTTAATTTGACCAATCAGATGGTTAGGAAGGGGCTCATTATGTACTGTGTCCTCGTCTGGATGGTCTGGTATATCACTAGGTTCTGGCACAGGTGACATCTTGACTAATCTTCACACCAGTCACTCACACATCTGATACAACATAATTAAATAAATCATGTAAAACAAAGCATAAGAATTTATTTCAATGGCTTTTAAAGCAAAGCTACTTCGTTTATGTTATTGTTATTTACGACACCTAAAAGGCTACACATATATTTATATTCATTATCGACATGCATAAATGGGGTACATGTACCATACGTCAGAGGGCAAACCTGATACAACATGTTACTAGTAAAAATGCATATTTTTTTCATTTTTATATTGTATCAGCTTCATGAAAGATATTTCCTTTGGTGAATTGTACCAATCAGTTTTGCACTTTTCAGACCAGCATGTCAGTTTTGAATACTGAGGGAGTGATTAAAGATTTTGACATCGCTTTCAACATTATTTCTTTTTTTCAGTCTTATGGTGTCATGAAGAGCATAAAGAATTTATACTTAAATAAAGTTCAAAATATTTATTATTTCATATTCAATTCTGTGTGAACCCAAATTAAGGAGATAGGATTGTGAAAAGGCAGCTGCTTTAATGCTTGGTAGAGTAGAACTTTATTCTCTCTTGCCTGGGACAAATACAGGTTAATTTGGCCTTTTCCATTTCAAAACTCAATTTATTAGAATTAGTGGCGGTTGTTTGATGAGATTTTGTTTATTTATTTGGAAAGAGCTAGCCCCAGGTGACAAACATGTAGCTGGAGATATCCAAACCCATGGCCAAAGTATTTATGGTTGGAGATCTCCAAAGTATATTGATGATGGGTGACCATCAAAATGAACTTGGGAAATGAACGAACACAAGTTGACCTCTGAGCCTCGCTTTCGGATTAAACAACTATGTTTATCAAGAAAATCAGAAAGCAAGGCTCAGAAGTCAACTTGTGTTCGTACATTTCCCAAGTTGATTTTGAAGGAAACGAAGAGGCTAGCGGGAGATTCGGGCTGTCCTTGGAAAAAGGACGAGGATGCAACACAAATGTGAGTGAACGCCTTTTGGGGTGAAACTGCGAACTAAAAGATCGAATTGAATGTGTGTAAAGTTTTGGCCGGTTGCGTTGCTTGAATTAGGAGAAATTGAGAGAAAATGTGTTGTTTCTCCGAATGTACATGTTTCAATATGGCAGGTCCTCCAACTCTGTTGGTCACCATTATCAATATTCTTTGGCCACAGAGTTTGGAGATCTCCAACTAGGGCAGATAGGAAATTGTCCTTCTTGTACAACTTAGCATTACCCACCGATCGGCGGTGTCTATTCTCCGTCGTTCGGGGGTTGTCCACCGAATTGGGGAGGAAATTTAATTCAATTAGTAGAATACTGACCGGCAAAAAAATTCTGTTGCCCATTACTGCATTAGTACAAATACAATTTACATTTACAATTCAAATAATTGCTTAGCTCCGGTTAGCCGCACTCGTGTGTCTCTATCCTGGTTTACTTACTTTGCCGGTCAGGTAGAATAAGCTCCGGTCAGTCTCAAACCGCTATAATCGTTAGGGGGGCAATGTATTCGGGGGCAAGCCCCCCTGAAACCCCCCGTTTTATTCATTTCTTCTAGAACTTATGACTAATTTAATATTACAAGCTTAAAACTAAACTATCTCTACTAAAGTAAAAGCTAAAAAAATAACATCTAAAACTAGTAAAAGTAGGGATGCTCACCCTGGATGGATCTGCCAGCTTTTAGTTGATACTGAGGTGAATGGGGAAAATGTGAAATTCAAAATGAGGCTTCCAAGGTCACATGGGTTCATTTGCATACAAAAATAGCCTTTAACTGAAATTATTTACTTGATTACATGGGAACTGTTAGGATTTGTTAACAGTCAATGTACACATGAAATCTAACAACAACAACAGCATAAACATTCAGTATTTGGATCTGAAATACAGTGTCTAGGCCAAGCAAAAAAAAATATTTTGAAAGTCAAAGTAGCAATTCAAACAAAAAATACAAAACTGATAACTCCAATAAACAACAAAACATCTAATGGCTGGTGTAATTGGCATCTTTTACCTGTGTCTTTCTACAGTGATTCCATTTTAAGCTAGAGTAGAACAGGAGAGGGTCCAAATGAGGGGACAACTTTGATTTGTGATATGACATTCCTGAACAGTAAATGTGGTCCTTCATTTGAACCCTCACACTTCCTAGTGAACTTTAGGCCAATGAAAATTGTGCTCTCCTACATATAGTTTTTTTGTCCAAGAATATTGTGTGGAGAACTGAATTATGGGCATATTTGGAACTCTTGTGTGTTTAACCAGTTCTACATTAGCAAGCTGAGACTTAGGTGGGACACTTTGTTGATCTTTCCTAGAGTTTGACTGTCAAGGTTTGGTATAAATGGTCAATTGTAAGGTATTTTGGCATATGCTTGTTCATTTCCACCCATTATTTAATACAAAAAGTGTATTTAAATTTTATGCTGCACATCCCTAGTAAAAGTAAAACTAGGACGAATTTGAAGAGAAGTTAAAAACGACGGACCTATTCTATATTTGTACCTGTAGCGTTATTGTGAAGCCCGAAGCTTCCAGCTCGTTAGACCATTGTTTTCTACAATTAATAATTACTCACCTTAGACAAAGTTCAGTGAAAAGACAGATTAAAGAAAACGTTCATCATTTCTCAAAACAACAACATCAACACACCTGTCAACCTCTTTCTGATTTTTATTTCCGGCGTTACAATGTCGCATGATATGGCCAATCTACGCTCTGTAGTATGGTTTCTGGTAAATCATTTTCTTGATTTGAACACTTATAACCTCTGGGAAGTAGAATAATGTTCCAAAGGTGAAAATTTTAATATTTCTTTCGGCGTGAGGAGTATACAGTGTTTTATTGAAAAAATAACGCTGTTTCACAGTGGATGGGGATGTAGCTCAGTGGTAGAGCGTTCGCTTTGCATGTGAAAGGCCCCGGGTTCGATCCCCGGCATCTCCACGCTATGTTTTGCTTTATAACGATGTATAGTTATGACTTCCTCATTACTTTTAAGTGACATGAGCTGCCAATATGCACACTTTTTTCATAATATCTGATCGCCACGACAATAAGATCGAGGCTTTGAAGGCCATCGAAAAACTAAATGATTAGCGTTGGAATGAGGAAAATCCATACAGTATGTGGCCTATACGAACCGGAATATTGTTCGAAGAGTATAAACAAAATTTAAATAACCGGGACGACCATTCATTCATTCTAAGCCAAAGTTAGTTCAAAACAATACTTTTTCGTACATTCTCGAGACTAGAAGCACTAAAAAGATTCTGAATTATACGTCTAGAGAAAAATAGCAAAGAATTTCAACATTATGTTTTTAAGTAAAAATATCAACATTTTGGCAGCTCATGCCACTTTAATAATTTTAATAAAAAAGAAAAGAAAAACTTTAATAATTTTTGACATTTATTTGTCGTCGACTACAGAGGTACAGAACAATGCCCAAACATAAATAACGAGGTAGCCTACCATGCAGTAGACATTTAATATTATTGAATAAGTGTTTGACTTGATAGGACGTTTAAATAACAAGAAATCAGATGAAATTTACTCGGTAAAGTGTATTAATTACGACAGTGTAAGTAAAACATGTATAGGCCTAGTTAATGAAAGTTTGCTAGCCTTTTCACTGTAAACTTTATATCGGCCCATTCTTATCTCTACACCACGTCTGCATCGTCTAATCGCAACAAGCTCTTATATTTACCCCTCAACTCAACGAAATTTCATCGTTTTGCTAGGAACGCCCATTCAATGACAGACAAGTTTATCGTTTGACGATGAAGTAACCTTGCCGATAGACGGAGACTCGTCAACAGCCAATTGCCTGAAATGTATATTGTTTGACTCCCCCATTTCAGCCTACTTTTCTCCGCAAGATGAATTGTGTTGCGGTAAAATAGAAAACGACAAAGATATTTCAAATGGTCAGAAATTGTTTTCTCTAGCAGGGTATCTCACATGCAATAGAAAAAGTCGCCCGTCTTTGATTTGTTCATTATCGACATATTTAAGAAACGCAAATTGTGATTGGTCCCATTTCCGCCCCAAAACTGTGGATATAAAATAAGAAACGGCGTTTCATCCTCTTGTTTGCATTGAATTAATTTACATATAGGCCTATGCATTAGAATAGAAATAGGCCTAAATGACGTCTTGGTGAGCTGTGTTAATAAAGGGTCAGTGGCGGAAGATACCACTTTGCCCATTCACCTGAAATAGTGGTATCTTCCGCAACTGACCCTTTATTCAGCAACCCACAGCTGACTCCATTTATTTCTTACACCGTGGTTCCGACGATGCGTCTGCAGCAATCTGACTAAAGTCGAGATGCTTATTGAAAATATTTTCAATAAGCATCTCGACTTTAGTCAGATTGCGTCTGCAGATGCTTACTGGCAGTCTTCATCGTAGGTTACATATACTATATATACATAAATACGAGTTTCTTTGTTTTTGTCTTATGATTAGATTTAACCAACCCTAGTATATCCTATATACCTCGCCAAAGGGCGCCATGCTGCACGTTTTTTGCTTATCATTGTAATTTTAAAATACAATAGCACAGCTATTTTTTTAATTGTTTATATCTGACACTGATATAATAGACCCGGATATATATGGTTAAATTCATGAATTGTTAGTTTGTTTTGGTTTCTCTCGAACCTTCAGAGTAGCAGAAAAATAAGAAGATATAGATCTGGAATTAACGATCGTAAGTCGATTTTCCGTCAATTCTATCAGTTAAGGGCGTACTATGTTGCTATAGTTATTGTGGCCGTGAATATATACCGCGCGAAGTGCTCAATCAAAAAAAAAATCGAGCTTGCATATAGGCAGGTAAACTAGGTCAATCCTGTTAATATGCCATGCTGCTAAATTTAGGTTCATAACAATAACAAAGACATGTAAAGACATATAAAACTCGATATGCCTACATATCCAGCGACCAAATGGAGCCAGGCAAAAGGTCACCAAAACGTCAATTTCTCTGCAGAGAGCGGTGCGAGAAAACAGAAGGTGTAACTATAAAGCAGTTAGCGAAACGGCATAAGAAACGGCCACGCGACACGACGTTTGGTCCAAATGAGGTTTTATCTAGTAAGAATTGTTGAATTAGTTAAGTGATCTTTTTTTTGTCCACCATGCATGCTGAATCCCTCTGTATATTTTTTTTACTTCAGCGTAAAATGGCTCGACCGCTTAGCGAAAGGCCAGTCATTCCATAGAGAAAAAGAGCTTGAAAGACACCTTCTCTGCTCCAAGTTCAAGCCGAAGGGGTAAACAGTTTGTTACATTTGAATCCCCCCCCCCCCCCCCCCAAAAAAAAAAAAAAAAAAAATTATTGAAATGTTGCACCACGGCCACATGCTGTCTATAAGTCTAATGCCAGATAAATGGTTGGCGGCTCTTTGTCGCAGAGTTTCTCGGCCGTTCAAACGTTATATATGAAAAAAGACGGACATATATGCTATTGTGGCTAAGAAACCTTTGAAGGTTTTTGATTTCGCTGAGAATTAATATTACCAGAAGTCTCACATTCATAGACTTCTGATATTACTTATATCTTAACCAGTGATATCACATTAAGCGCCTTTATGTGTATGATTGAGCCGAGAAATTGATCTCTGGCGATCACTGTTAAAGTGACATGAGCTGCCAAAATGTTGATATTTTGACGTTAAAACAGAATGTTGAAATTATTGGCTATTATTCTCAAGACGTATAATTAAGAAGCTTTCTAGTGCGTCTAGTCTCGAAAATACACTATAAAGTATTGTTTTGAACTAACTTTGGGTTAGAATAAATGAATGGTCGTCCCGGTTATTTAAATTTTGTTTACTTTTCGAACACGTTTTCGGTTCGTACAGGCCACATGTTGTATGGATTTTACTCATTCCAACGCCAATCATTTAGTTTTTCGATGGCCTTCAAAGCCTGTAACTGCTATGACGATCATAAATTATGAAAAAGTGTGAATTTTGGCAGCTCATGCCACTTTAACCAATGCAACCCCGACGCGAATGCATGCATGGTTCCATGGAAAAACAAATTCGGTCGCTGCGACGCTTGCATGGTGAATAAAATGATCTTGAGTAAAATACAAACCATCAATTAATCAACAACACGATACTTATCACCTATATAATAATATATACAGGGATTTCAAAACTATCTCTTGAGAAGTAGGGCCTAGATAAAATTCCAAGACCAATTTGATTTGCACAATTTCAGAAATAATGTCTTTACGAAATGTTTTATTTGTTGTGAATGTTTCACTCGAATGCTGTTACAAAAACGTGCATGGGATTGAGGCATGGACAGTCTTTGGCATCGTAAAAGGCTTCGGCCTACTAATGCATGGGTCTAATGCCGTGAGCGTTAAACAACTCATAAATGCTGGTAGCAAACATTCATCCAAAAGTGGAAAATCGTATATATCTGCATGAACAATAAAACAAAAAGTTCTCAATCGTATACCTGTAGGCCACTATATTGAAAATGATATCACAGCAATCGGGAAAGATTATATCGCATGTCAATGGAACAAAATGTTTGTTGGCGTTTGTTTCCATGGCAACGCGTCCAAGTAGACAATGTTTATATGAAAATCGCTCCATCTAATCTTTGTTTACCTGGCAACGGTTCATTTAATATGCCGTGGCTATCATTATCTATTACATCTTCTCAGTACTGTCTTTTGTGTCTTTTAAATTACACCCTGCCAATTTCTGCCATACAGATATTTAGCAGGTTTGTGTTACCAACGAGCGAAGACATCCGGGGTTTGTTCCGAATCTACCGGGTGTCTGTCTACAAGTGGAACCCGAGAACGGCAAAAAGTATACCTTCGTCGGAAATTGGAATAAATATTTCATTACGCAGGATGTTAATGTTGAAGTCATTATTGACAACACTGTGGTATCCACGGCAAGTCTTGACCCCATGATGCATTCACAGAACTTCGGGATTAATTGTTTATATAGACAAGTTATGAGTGAACTGCCGATATCGCGCAATGCTTTGTAACCAACAGTGAAAACTGAGTCTGTGGTCCTCGTTGAACCAGTTGCTTGCATAGGCTGTGGCCACCAGCATGTGAACGTCGTGTTCGTATTCATCTCCACATCGTGAATATTGTTCGTAACATCGTCTACACGCTGTAAACACGGAGTCCCTGTCAACATGAGCGGGTTTTCTTAACAAATATTTCGAGATCAAGAAAGAGAGTTTGGCTATGCCATCTGGAGAGGCGCCGTAATCGGTCGCCGGATCAAAATCGGAAATCTGCACAGCTTCAAACTCGCGTCTTTGTTCTTTTAAGGCATCTCTAGTCTTTTTATATTCTCGGTCCAAGAGTCTATTTTTAGATTCAGCAATTTGCAGCTGACGACGAAGACATTTTAGTTGAAATTCCAACGACGCAACACGACAGAGTAAATCGGATATTTCCGTTGATCGGAGACCCTGGGTGGTCGATCGTTGCAGGGGGTCTTCATCCAAGGATGCTGCAATGGCTTGGCACTCAACTTGGTGGGCTGGGAGATCGATTCTGTTCACAGTGTCACCACACCCGGCGCATTGCACCGACTCGAACCCGCACGTCTCCATATGTTTCTTCAAACCATCTAACTTGAGTGTTACCTTACAACCCTTTTCGATATTGTCACATTCAATCTCGAAGCCGTTGATGAGGTTACGGAGGGCCAGGACTGGTTTGACGTCCCCTCTCTCGATGGCCGATCGGCACTCCGGACAGGAACTACTGACCGACGATCTTAACCAGGTGTCTAAACAAATTTCACAGAAACTATGTCCACATGGTGTGAGAACAGCATCTTCTAAAACAGAGCTACAAATGCCACAAAATAAATTCGGGTCAATTGGTCCAATAAACCTTTGCACACCGTATCCCATTCTAACTGATGGTAGCTTTCAGGACATCGATGTTTGCATGCAATGTACAAAAGTGGTCACTAAATACATCCACCTAAAAGTCACAATGGGCCGATTAGATTCTGCTTCAGTGCTCCAGAAGAAATAATACACCAATAGATTAGGTGCTAATCGAAAATGACACTGTTCGGTTTGATAAGAGTGTATCAATTGGCCTAAGATCGATTGAAGGAATCGAGGTCGGCGGGAACCTGGAAGTAGTTGTATCAATTCTGTAAAATCAATTTGCCTTCTTTTTTTCTTTTATCCAGGCTCACTTATAAATGATGAAGTCTCTTGTATCCCTGTTTAATACACCTTTTCGCCAGTAAGCATCGTATGTGTTCCCCTCTCAGCGCACGGTTCCACCTGCTTGCAATATTTCGCTGATACAGCCCGCGCTTCTCCTAAGGTATTCGTCTATAGTCTTAAAATAGCCTCGGTTCGCTCTTCTCGCCTTGTCTCTCCGTGAAAAGTCAGCACGTTACTGACTACAACATGGAATTCTCCATTCCTTTAAATAACATAGTGTGAGGATATAGGCATCTCCTTAACACAGTTTTTTTCTATACAAATCGAACCTATTTAAAGAAGTCTATATTCAAATAGGCATATACTTCCTCGGGACTGTGTCAGTCTTTATGTTGAAAAGAAAAGGGATCCAACGCCCTTAAATATATATAGGCCAAGCATGTGTGAGGCGAGAAAATTAGCTGCATGTATGCACAGAAATTAGTGATTGATAAGATAGGAATGGTGCCTGTGACGATGTCACGTGACATATCACATGACCGAACCAAATCAATAGCTCAGATTACATACGGTATCATTTGATTGATTGATTGATGTTTTACGCCGCACTCAAGATTATTACGCTCGTATGGCGGCGTTGCCAGGTTTAATCAAGGATGATTTGATAATCGGATCTGAAAAAAAAGAACAAAGAACGAAAAAATAAAGAAATATTTTTAACGAAAATAAATCCCAGTCATAAAAATGCTTTTTGGGATTTCGAAAGAACATATACAGAAAAAATAAAATTGAAATCTACAATGTTGTAAGATTTTGCATAGAGGTGACCGTTCGAGCGTTTATTTCTGAACGGTATGATACAATCAAAGACTGCAGACGGTGTAGAAAGAGGCCAGTTCTTTTTATGCTATTTATAAGAGACTATAAAAGTATAGGTTTTTCTATTCAAGAGAGAATATTTTTATATATACAAACATTTATCACTCGCTGTCATTAATTGATATGAAAGAGTCCTAAATAAAAAAGTAAAGGATTTGGGGGTTGTTAAAAACTTTCTTAAACGTTATTGCTAAAAATAAACGGGAACATATAGCTGTAGACTAAATAGAGCACATTTCTGGGCCAGCTTATGTCCAGTTATTGACCATCGTATAGCTAACAATGAATTAGTTTGGCCAATGTCCAGTTTAATAGAGATATTTTTTTGTATAAATGACATATGAAATACCCATGCTAGCAGGAATGAATGAACTGTGTGAAGTGTTCAACCTCCACTTAATTTTGACACATATTTTATATCTATAAATGTATATATGAAAAATGTTCTTTTCGTTTTACTCCACATTTCTGTATTAGTCATTATTGTAAATAATAACGAACCGCCCCACCCACACCACTCCCAAATCCCATCATGCTCTTTTTCGCTGTTCAATGAAATCTTATATAATTATATGGGACTATATAACCGAACTTAAAACACCAAACAATCAATCAATCAACCAAGTGTAATCACCTAATATGACTATAAAATATAATGTACGTTTCATGTCTAGAAACATCGTCGGAAAAAGACACAGTTAATTCCTCCATGCAATTATGCTTACTGGTAAAATTCGAGCGAAAGCGGCATGAGCTGCCAAAATGTTGATATTTTGACGTTAAAACAGAAGATTGAAATTTTTGGCTATTTTTATCAAGAATATACTTCTTGATAAAAATAGCCAAAAATTTCAAAATTCAGAAGCTTTTTAGGGCATTTTGGAAGCTCGTACCACTTTAAGAGATAAAACTTTTCAAAAACTTGAACGTATAGCACCAGAGGCGTGATTCAAGTAATTTGACAAGCTTAATTGTCTCTACACAGCAGAGCTCAACTGTAAAATATTTAGCGAGAAGTAAAATTCCATACCGCTCCTACATGGTTACCTTGATTAACTTTGACAAACACCTGTGTTAATTTCCCACCTGAGTTGATTAAATTCCAGGTGGCCAGAATTAACATTAATATTACAAGACGTTACCAGCACCTATACCTGAATCGAAGGCGATAAAACCTCTCTTTAAAACACGCAAAAGTTTTACACACTCGTTTCTCGTTCTGAGGCGAAATTACGAAAAGAGATATAGGGCCTACGAGCTGCAAAAATGTATGCGGATATTTTAAGGCTGTTTTCCAAAAGCAAATCAAAGAATCATTGTATTGTTATTTTAACACACGTAAGGCTGTTTGGGGCCCGCGGGGGGGGGGGGGTGACAGTAAGTGGTCGTTTTTCTTGTTAAATTTATTTTTTATTATATATTTATAATCATATTATAAATTATTTGATTTCTATGTATGCAGTCCATAAGCTCATGGGATGTCTTATTTTTTATTTCGACATCTATCATTAAAGGGGCATATTGATCAGCATTGCTAATATTTTTCATAATACTTCTGCCAAAAAGAAAAACAGGAGACAATTGCAAGGGGGGAAGTGGGTGGTTTAACTATCAAAGAGAACTGTACACTTAGCAAGTAATTTGTGTGAATTCCGTGGTACTTTAATTATTGCCTTGACTGGCAGTTTCGGATGAGCGTATTAACACATTCAGCTCTAGTTAATTATGTTTGGATATTTATTGGTCGGTACCAGGTCGACGACCAATAAATGTCAGAAATTATAAATGACGGAGTAAGACCTTTACTAAAATGAAGTAATTCAGCTCCTAAATGGTTGAGCGCTGCATATGGTCAGCTGCGGAAGCGTAAATAATATTAATCTCGCATATAAACTATGAATGGTCGCCCTTCTTATTTGATGTCTGCGTTGCCATATAGTCAGGACAAAAGCGTTAAAAGACTGGCCAGGCCGTCGGGCTGTTTTGGAGCACAGTCATAATAAGTCATAAAATGTTTGAAGGCATATACTCGCCGTCGTACATATAGCCTTTCTGACATACGGGAAGGACGCGAGTTTACTTCAAGTAATCGAAGTGTATTGTATCAATAAATAACCCTATATTTATTGATGGATGTGATTCCACATTTCATATCTTATTGTTTGGATGTTTTCATAGTTGACAAAAACATATACAATATACACTGTAACCGTTTACCGTCAATTCTACAGTAGAATATTTTAAAATTAACGGTAAAATGCCGTTTTATACGTCAGTGGAAGCTTTACGGTCGTGTACCGTAAAATAACTTTGAGACAGAGTTGTCGTTTCCGAGCTAACGAGATCTGATCTCCTCGGTTGTTTCCGTGAAGGATTCGTCCAAAATACGTCATTGCGGATCAAAGGGAGCGAAAAAAAAAACGAAAGTGCGCATGCGCACACCGAAGCGCTAGTAAGGCATGGAAATGTGGCCATCATTCTTTCAGATTCGAAGTTAGTGTAGTGGTTTAAGGATACGGTTATGGCTAGTGCGCATGTAGTTCTGCGCAGCTCCTGTATGGGAGGTTAGAGGTACGAATCCCGCCGTAGGCGATTTAATATAAGAAATATTTGTCATTATAGGCTAAGATAGTTAATTTAACATAGCTGTATTTGAAAGCGTAGATTGAGATACCTACCCTAAGTGAGAATTTTCATCAGCATTTTTCCAATTTTTTTCAAATAAATATATGTTTGTCAACTTGCAGAAGTAGTCAGTTTTACTATTTCGTTGGGGGTACATAACATTTGAAAATCTACATTAACAGATCCATGCTGGGGTTGACGATTTAAAGTCCTGTATTCCTTTGCCTGCTGATTTCATAATGTTTTTTCACATTCACTGATTAGGAATGTGGCTAGTTGATTTTACGGTCTACTCTTATTTTTACGGTAGAAAGTTGGCAGCCCAGCTGCCAGTATTCTATCGTAAAATTTACGGGTTACATTTTACAGTGTATAAATCGGATTGCTGAAATCAAAATGCTGCCAACCTTTAAATAACTTCATAATTTTAAAAAACATGAACACAAAATTTTGAGCACTTCATAACTATACACGTTTATAATTTCTTAAGTTTTTGTTGGAAAGTTTGAGAGGGAAATATTTACAAAAATGGTTAAAATGCTCCATTGTTGCCATGGTAGCATAACATTTCAAACCAAATTCTGTCAACGTTAGATTGTGTTGTTGTCTTCCAAAATAACTAACTTATCTTTTAAGTTAAAATAACTAACGATCTTTTCGTCCAGAGACAACGTGTATGTGAAATATTTTGCTATTTAACATAGGCCTACACATAACTCTATTTTAAATGTTGCTCATTCTGTTGGAAGAAAACTATGCTCTGCAGGTAAAAACATATTTCATATAATTCACACATGCGTGAAAAGAATTTTAATTGGTAAATTTATATTTAGGGATTGAATATTAATTCGTATGTCTTATACAGGCACCTGTCACTATATATACCATAATAACCGTACTTATATATTTTGGTATACATATGTTTTATATAACAATTTACAAATCTTGAATATCAATAATTGTCCGTGTGTTTGTGTGTTCATAAATAATAGGCCTATATTGGTTTTTCCACTGAAGAGAATGATAGTGTGGATTCCCAAGAACATAATGTTAGATTATACTTTAGAAAACCGTGCATTGATTGTTAAAGAAAATGAACAATAAGCGTCTCTCTATGTTATGGAGAATAAATGTATGTAAAGTCAGAAAAATTAGCTCTTTTCAGTTCCGTCTGATACATGTCCCGTATTTTTCCCCGTAACAAGTATCTGCATATGATAAGAGTAATTGACAGTCCACTCTGTAACTGGTGTCAGGAAGTGGAAACAATTTGTCACCTTTTTTATGATTGTACTGTCGCAAGACAATTTTGGCAGAAGTTTGAACACTGGTGAGTAGTCCGGGCTTCTGACTCCAAAATCACTATTTTTTTTATACTGACGGGCGTATTTTTAGTCCAAAATACGACCGTCAGTATAAAAAAATAGTAATTTTGGAATCAGAAACCCGGACTAACTGGTGGGCTGCTAACTTTGACAAGACTTACCAGTTTTAATTTTTGCCTGCTTATTGCTAAGTGGTTTATTTACAAATGTAAATTGAGTGAAAGGAAGCCAGGGTTTAAACCTTATCCCCTTGAGCTTAAATATATTATGGAAATCGAGAAATATATTTGTATTAAAAATGATCAGATTGCAGGGTTTCTTTTAAAATGGAAGCGATTACTATCAGTCTTGAATGTAACACTCAGATCTCTTACTTAATTTCATATGCCAATAGGCATTGTACAAACTTAGATATTTTTATGTAGCTCACTCTTGTACTCAAAATGTATAATCTCAGTAGAATATGTTTCTAAGCTGCTCATGTTACTATTGGTGGTTACGAGTTCTTAAAATGAAGATTATAGCCTGTATGTGACCTGAAATTAAAATATCAATTAAGATATTAATTAAAATTAATTAAAATATTTAAAAAAATAAATAAACAATAAGCAACGTCTTATAACCATGCTCAAACGATGCTGTTCAGTGTATTATCCTCGGCCGGCGTCCCGGGTTATGTTTATCCCTCAAGATGGGTGCAACACATACACACGTCGACCTGCGCACTGCTGTTCATCGATCAATGCTATAACAGAGTGTGAAAGAAAGACCGGTATCTTATTTTAAGAATTAACTTCAATAATTCAATGAGTATCGTAAATAAAACCACACAAAGGACCTTTAAATTGCATTGTCCGTAAAACGCTAGATTTTGTGATGAGTCAGAGAGATAGACTATCAAATTACAAATCAATGTGATCGTCTTTGTTTCATTAATCATTCATATAACTCTATAATGAAAAGAAAATAATAGTATAGAATACAGTTTGCAAATATAGTTATATCAGTTGAGCGTGTCATATACGGTATATGATTGAACGTTTTCTTTCATTTTTTATACGCCCGGCTTGAAAAGCGGGCTGTATTATGGTATCATCTCCGTCCGTCCGGCAGGACGGCAGTCCGGCAGTCCGGCAGTCCGGGCGTCCGCTTTCCCTTCCGCTCCATAACTTCTAAAGTTTTGATTCCATCTGCACAATTTTTTCTAAGTATATACCTTATGGGTAGAAGGTGTGTCGCAAACTATTTTTAACATCACTGGTTACATAATATGGGAGTTATATTGGATTATGTAATATTCCCTTCCGCTCCATAACTTCCAATGTTTTGATTCCATCTGCACAATTTTTTCTGAGTATATACCTTATGGGTGGAAGGTGTGTCACGAACTATTTTTGACATCATACATTGCGTAATATGGCAGCCATATTGGGTTATGTAATATTTACTTTTTCTCTCCATAACTTTAACAAATATGATCCGATGTTTTCAATTCTTTCATGTTACATACCATATTAACAGACAGTGTGTAAAAAAATTGTTTATGATATCAACTATTGCAAATTATTGGATTATGTACATTCCCTTTTATTCTTACTTTCATTTTCATGAAAATAACCTTTAAATTATAAAATGGCTTCTACTTTTCCGATTCTCATCAAAAAAGGATTTTTTCAAATTGCAATAATGTTTCTAAATTGATTAAGACTATTCTTAAATCAATATATAACGTTTTAATCAAGTGAAAAATACATATAAGGATTAAAGTTTTATCTACAGACCCAGAGATAAGTATCCCAGCTTTGGTCTATTTACCTTGTCAACTTACAGTCAGCTCTCAGTCTCTCTTGAGAGATATATGGCTAAACCAGGCTTTGTGTACCACATGGCCCCATAAAACAGTGGGTGACATTAGCAATGTATCCATAGCCAAATCTATTGTAAACATTTGGTCTATGATAAAATTAGAAGTAATAACCTGTAGGTATATGGGGAGATTTAGAATATTGTCAAGATGTCTATGGCCAAATAATGTAGATACAAAAATATTATGAGAAAAATTGTCAAATCTACTTGAATTGGTGTGAGCTGCGAAATTACCAATTAATTACATTTGTTTAAGTATGATTAGTAAATTATAAACTGCTTTTCTAAAAAATTGAAACATTTTAGTGCAACCTTTATTGACAACAAACAATGTTTAACATCGCGTTTTAACAGCAGCGAGAATTGATGACTTGTACCGTGTACAAATCTTGTTAATAATTGTTGATCCAAATAGCCCATTTTAAATTTGATACAGATGGATTTTAAAGGTTTTAGTGGTAAAATTTCATTTTGTTGACATAACATCACGTTTTACCAAGCTTCACATAATAAAACTGGCAACGCCGCCATATACATGTAAGTGAAATAATCTTGAGCGCAGCGTAAAACACCAAACAATTAATCAATCAATCATTTACCAAGCTTCAACCTCTTCCCTCTGAATTTTGAAAATTAAATTCAAATAAATATGGAAGGATTTGTTTTGGTATGGCTGCAGTTACTGTGCCTTTCCGGGCGTATTTTGGGTTTCCCGAAACTCTTGTTAATACCTAAAACCCCAATCTTTTAAAAACTCCCTACATTGGCATTTGGATACCTGGGACTACAAGTATTAATTTTTACCTGACCTGACACTTACGTATGAGCTTCCGTTGATATTGGATAGCCGATAAATATACCCTGGGATGAATATTCATCCCAGATATACCCAAGGAAAAAAGTTAAGCACCCCCCTGCATGGTAAGTCTACACCGACCGATAAAATCATTGGTGTAGGGAGATTGTTGGCAAACTGATGTTGCAGAAACGATTGTGATCATAAAGGGCAACATTCTGGCAATAATTAGAAATCACCATTAATGGTAATAAGCTATACAATTTATTCAGGATATCGTTAGCCAAATCAAAAGTGTATTTTAACAAAATAAAAACTGCCTTTAAGTATGAAACTTCAGAGTCCATCTGGCTTTACGGGGTGAACATATTGAAGTAAAAAAGTCACTTTGAGTGTCAATAGCGAGTAGCCTCAATTAGCTTCCAACGTGCGTTTCATCCGTCCAGCGAGACGTTGGATCTGTTGAAGGGGTAACTGCCGCCAATACCAATGTAATGCGGCTTCCAATCCCTGCAGATTTTGTACCGGAGGCTCTAGGGCTTGAATGTTTCTGCCCAATCCCAAATGTGCTCTAGGATTCAAATCCACGCAGCTACTCCTTCAACCGATCCGACGTCCCACTGGAGGGATGAAACGCAGGTTGGAAGCTAATGGAGGCTATACGCGCTATTGACCTTCTGTTCTAGGGGTGTGTTCTACTCAATCAAAGTGACGTTTTTACTTCAATGTGTTCGCCCTGTGAAGCCAGATGGACTCTTAAGTTTCATACTTACAAGCTAGCGTCTTTTTATTTTGTTAAAATACAATTTTGATTTGGCTAACGATATCTCGAATAAATTATATAGGCCTAGCTAGCTTATTGTGATTTCTTATCGCCAGAATGCTGCCCTTTATGGTCACAATCGATTCCAACATTAGTTTGCCAACAATCTCCCGACACCAATGATTTTATCGGTGCAGACTTTCCATGGGGGTGCTGAACTTTTTTCTTTGTGTATAGTAATTAATAATAGGCTACGGGTATCCGATCAGTTATCGTACACTTTTGCCGGTTTTTCAAGGCTAAAATTTACATCAGTGTTTGCATTGACAAGAAATTTCACAGAAGTGAAGCTGGGCTCAGCCGACTTTTGTTATAATAGTTTAATTTCTCCCAAGACTCTGAAATAATTTTTTAGAGACCGGACATTCACCCGCTCGTCTGCGTGTTTTTGTTGAGTGACGGGGACCAGTTATCGTACACCCAACGTTAAAGCTGTTGTGACGTCATCTTTCGTGTTCGAAAATTCCCCGACACGGCCAAAGGCGACTATTCTTACATCGCCTGACAAATGTTACTTCATAAAAAGTTCTATTTATATTTGGAGGTTGAAATTTTGCAAGAAGATGCCTCGATGAGTAAGCTGGCTGTCATCGACGGGAAAACCCGATCGCTTGGGTTAAAGACGCATAAGTGTTGGGTGTACGATAATTGGTTCTGTACGATAACTGATCGGATACCCGTAGTAAATGTATAAAGGTGCCCTGCTCAGAATAAACATGTCCATATGTTTTCAAGATGCTTATCAGTACTCACAATTATTTTATTTCTATATTAGTAAATAAAACCAATAAACATATGGACTTAACGCCTCATAAAAACATGTTTATTCTGAGCAGGGCACCTTTTTTCTCGCGAGAGCAGGTAAAACCCCCCCGAGAAGAGCAGGCAACCGTGACATTAAACCCCCCTACTATGTCAGTCATTATGGACTATTCCATTTCCCGCGCGATTTACGAGCGCCAGCTTCAATGGAAATATGTTACTCAGCGTAGAAATTGTGTGATTTCTAGATTTAGTAACTATTCCATAACAAATCTGCACAAATGGATCATTCGTCCATATATTGTGTGGCAGGAGTTCATTCCTCACCCATGGAAATGAATGTGTAAGTAATGTTTGACTGACGAACGAAACCGAGAGGCAGACAACAACAACAACCAAACAACAAAAACATACTGGTATCCGATCAGTTATCGTACACTTTGGCTGGTTTTTCAATGCTAGAATTTACATCAATGTTTGCATTGACAAGAAATTTCAGAGAAGTGAAACTGGGTTCAGCCGACTTTTGTTAATTTCTCCAAAGAAGTTTTAGGGACCGGTCATCAGGTTGGGGAAATGTGCCGAACGGGAGTCCACTCCTGAACAGGAGTAAAGCTACGTTTCCACTTGTGCGGATGCGGATACGGACGCGGTGCGGGTACGGAAAGCCGTGCGGTAGACTCTGCGGCGTGTGTGTTTCCATATATGCGGTTGTCCGTACGGCATCTGATCTTATTTCGTCCAGAAAATCGCCTGTAAAAAATCTAAGTGACTCGGGTTATTGATCTAAATGAGGGTTTGGTAACTACCGAGTTCGTGTGCATTATTAGAAAAACTAAGACGAGAAATTCAAGGAGCATTGGTGAGTTCAGGATTAAAAGGGAAAAAGAAAAAAAATATATTGTCATGTTCAGATGTGCGGTGGGCCTAATCTTTGCCATCCAACGGTGACGAATATGTATATTTTACTATTGTTTAAGTTCTGAGAGATACATGCAAAAGTTCCTGTGCAAAACAATATTTTCATGAAAATGTAAGGTATAATATGGGGAATTGTCGTACAGATAGCCGTAGAGAGTGTTTCCACTTGTCCGTTCCGCATCCGGTTCCGCATGCGGCACCGTGCCGATCGCTACATGGTCCGGTCGGAATTGGTCCGCACCGTCGACCGCATCCGCAGCCGTAACCGCAACCGTACAAATGGAAACACTACCTCTTCTCTAACTATAAAGCGATTTTTGCCGCGTCCGTATCCGCACCCGTATCCGCACAAGTGGAAACGCAGCTTAACACTCCGGAACGAGCTATAGACCGCACTCTTGATCGGGAGTTCGGTGGGTGAAAAAAACAAAACACGCCGCCGTTCTCCTCAACCCCTACCGTAATGCATGTTTTGCAGAGCAACAACAACGCAGTAGACTTCAAGCTTTGCCTCCGTGTGTTTTTTTCTTTAAAATTATTTATAGTCACATGCGCTGACCACTTCAAAGAAATTCACGCAAACTACAAAAAGTGAATTCGCCATTTTCAACAAGCCATAGCAGCGTCTAAATAAATGTTTACCTTAGCCATTGATGTTTCAAATTGAAGATTGGTGTCTGTAGTGTTGCATGCTTCCCACGTGGTGACAGTCTGTCGTTCACCCAAGCCACTGACTCGTACGCGCAAATTTCAGGTCTTTAAATATTGCCAGTCGGCGCGATTATACGGTGGTCATAAGTGACCATCGATGCATTTTTATTCTGCACACATCGTTTTTAATTTATTTTAAAACTGTTTGATAATGTAAATCTTTTTTATTTACTTCATGCACTAAAACAGTTTATTTGTTAATTGTGTATTTAATTTGAATCGTAAATTTTAGATGGCAGCACATTTACAAGACTTTTTGCATCTCTTCATGTTATTTGTCATAAGGCGTGTTTTCCGTAAACTGAGTGAATGTGTCGGATGACGTCATAATTTATTCATATCCGAGAGGTCAACGGTCAATTGTAGCAAAATCCGTCAGTTCAAAGGGCATTTAGCTCACATATGACTCCAGGAGGCAAAAGTGAATTCAGGGACGAACAATATGTACTGAACGATCCAGCTCGTCTATATCAGACAGCTTATTTATTTCCTGAACCCGAAATACATTATTTGTTGAAATTATGAATCATACTCAATGAAGGCGCACTCATGTGTCTCTATCCTGTTTGACTTACTTGCCGGTCATGCTGTTTTAAAATCTTTTATTTTTTAATTTTGTCCGCATATTAATTCAGTAAAATAAAGTTTACAAAGGTATCTTTGGCTCAGTCAATACACGGGATCCAGGTTTCGCTTGCGCCAGAAATGCCCGGATGTTATGAATAAAAAAGATTGGTCGCATCTGTGACAATGTTAAATTGACAGTTTTGTTTTCACTGGGCTAATTGTCTCTCGCAATTATGACACTTTATCAATATTTTAAAGTGGAATTTAACTCAAAAAAATCCTCTGTATGTAAAATCGGGCTTGGAGAGGCGCCACAACAAATTTAACGTTAACTTAGAGATGGATTTTGACTTTGAACTACACACCAGATTTACTTAGTTGCAACTTTAAATTTAACAATTATGGATGATTAAACAGACATCTCCCGTCAAAGTTCAGAATATCGTCCGTGACCGCATTGAAGAATTTGGCGTGAAAGTTACTTGCAAAACAAGAAAGACAACTCTTGCTGGTCGCGCAAGCGCACTCGCTTACCTGGATCCCGTGTATAGTTCCTCCAACAGAGGCCAGAGGCCCATTAAAAAAAATGGAAAAATTTTCGAAAGGATTTTTTACTCTATCGCTTGTGGAAGAGTTACTTGTCAAAGGCCGCAGTTTTAGCAGCTCGTGTCATTTTAACTACATAACAGCATTACAAATCAAGACCCATTTGATTTATCCACCGTTTTACTCAAATATGCAGTTTTTACTTTTGAATTCAAATATTTGATTTTAATCTAAAATATTTTATTCCATATAATTTTTTACTTTGTTTGCAGAAATGAGGAAAAAACAAAAGTGCATCGGTTTGTTTCATTACCCCTTCCTGAGCAAATCAATGTATTTATGGTGGGAGATAAAGACAAGTTTCCCACTGACAGGGTCATTGACTTCATGTTTCAATATGAGGGGGTCGAGTTTAAATTAGGATGTCTGACTAAAAACTCCAGGTAATATATCCTTTTCTTTTCTTAACATTAAGTTCTCATCAATTACATCTCTTGGGTGTTTTCAATAGATATTTAACAGGGTATTTTTTAAAAGTCTTGATCCAAAGAGCTCTTTCTAACAATTTTCAAGATTCTGTTTTACATAAGGTTTAATTTATACTACATTTAAAACATAATTTTTCAGAAGCTTGGTGTGGGAACGTAAAAAATGTGATGGCACTCTGCCTGAATTATTGAAGAACTCCTGTGACGGCATGGTTAGTTTACTGGGCATGGTCAAACAAGTGATGGGTGTGGCCTGTCAAAATCTACCCAATCAGGAAAGACCTTCTAAAAAACTCAAGACCAAAAACATCCAGGAAGAGTTAGAGAACACCCCACAGGCTGTAAGTTTTTACAAAATCACACCGTCTGCTAGAAAAAGCAGTTTTGTACACTCAACCACTGATTAAATCTATTTCTTACACTACACCCCTGATCATTTTACTCCCAGTTAGTGTGTTATTTTTGTCATAATTAACGTGTGAAATTATGGCCCAAATAACGCTATGATCTCACGAAAGAACTGTAAGATCTGACGTCACAAAATAATTACGTCATCAGTCCTTATGACGTAAAGATGAAGCGTCTAGCAGCAATCTTATGCTTAAGGGTCTGTGATTGGGATGCTGTTGTTGGGGAATTATCTCCCCTTGATCTTTGTACATTTACTCTGATTGAAATAAACTTATTGTATTGTATTGTTATTTCTGACGTTACAATGCCCTATCGAGTCTCTCTTTGAACAACCAAACTTGTAAAGAGACCAACGTCACATTTTTTTTTAATTAGAGCTGCGTTTTGAAATCAAACGCTGTTTTTTTTTTTGTGTAGCATGAGAAAAAGATTATCAAATTCAAGCCAGTGTGTTACAATAAATATCACTCATGTTTATTTCTTTACAAAGTCACTCGCCAGAGGCTCATCACTTTGAAAATTAAGACTCTAGTGATATTCATTGTAACACACTGGCTCTCGTTGATAACTTCTATATAAAACCTTCAAATATTCTCTGATGTTGATATTTTAGATTGATTGACCTGATGAAGTATTTTTTCTGAGATTTTTCCTTTTTCTTATTCAGGAAAGCAACAAACACAGGCCCACAATAACAATTTTGGTGATGAAATGTCAGGGGAAAATTTGTATATCTCGACAACTTTCTTGCCCTTTATTTTCATTAAAGACTTTTTTTGTATAGGTTACGCCCAAAACACCGGTGAGTAACAAGAGGCCAAGTAAAACTCGTGGAAAGAAGATTGCCCCAGGGGAGAGAACTCCTAAAGGCCCTACCCCAAGAAAAGGAAAGATAGCCACACGAATGAGGGCTTTGAAAAATGAGGGCATTTCAAATAAATCTGGTACAGTGTCTACAAATGAGGAGATAGAAGGGGTCACAGAGACGGGTTCACATCGACTGTCTGTCTGCAAAGATGTCACCAATAGAGGTAACCTTGAATTATTTAGACTTGGAGTGTAATAGTATTCTCATTATTTTGAGGATTACTGAAAAAATGGCAGAAATTCTTCTACCGATTTTGGGTGATGCGCTAAACGAGAATCGAACTCAACCTATTGCCAGCACTTAATGTCTGCTGTCTTATCCATTCCGTCAACCGATCTTCTCGGTAATAAGGTGGAATACAAATAATTTTATGATTTTCTGCACCAAAAATTGTAACCATTTTTCATCAGGATTAATATTAGATTTATGCTGGTTCAAAATGGTTGATATTTTGATTATCATGGTGTCTGTTTTTTTACCATGGCGATCAACTTGTGTGATTCATCCTATTCCGGTTGCCAGTTACCAATAATACTCAGTATTTATATACTTAGCATATCGTTTTTTATAAGACTTACGCAATTGTTATAGTTCCACTTGGTTTTTGTTCTAATCTTATTTAAATGGATAGTAAGTAGAAGCTTGATCTGAGGCGAGTCACATGACTGAAATGTACATATTTCATTGGCCAACCAATTCAGCAGAAGTCCTTAGGAAATCAACATGGATTATCTCCCTTCAAGCTGCCTCTTTTAGTTAGCTAGTCCTTTAAAAACCTCTCTAAAATTACCAAGATATTGTTTGAACAAACTACGTTTTCTATTTTATAGCCCAAATGCTGATTATTCTCTTGTCAAAGTACTAAGAATAAAATAAATTTAATTTTAGTTTGTAAATCTTTTGTTTCTTGGGTTGATGAACATCCTAATTATATTTGCAGTTAACCCATGCCCCAGTAAAAGATGGGGTCATACCATGTGTTTAGTGGAGGGGAAGCAGGTAGTACTTATTGGTGGACAGGGGGAGAAACAGCAGCTCAACAGAGACTCAGTCTGGACGTTAAACACAGGTAAAACATCAGTGATTCACTTGGTTAAGGAAATATTGTCCTGATAAGACTGAAATAATCTTGAAAGCGACGTTAAATCGTCCAGTGGGTTAGAGTGACCGCCCCTCAGTCCCACACAGACCTTTTATGGATGCGGTGCGGGGTCGAATCACTCAGGTCCCCCCCTCCCTTCTAAACCTGGCAACGCCGTCATATAAGGGAAATAATCTTGAGTCCGGCTTTAAACATCAATCAATCACCCATCAAAATGTCTTTCACCAGATTACCCTTTTTTGACCACCAGAAGCGCAGGGATATAAAGTCACAGAAACAGAACAGAAGATTGATTGTTTGGTGTTTTACGCCGCGTTCAGGATTATTTCACTTATATGGCGGCGTTGCCAGTTTTATTGTGGGAGGAAACCGGGCTCTATGCCCAAAAGAAACCCACGACCTTCCGTTGGTAACTGGCAACCATCCCACATAGGTCCAGAACAGAAGGAGAAGGATCACCATAATCTCCTTACTCTATAACTTTTAGCTCAATTTAAAAATTAAGTGGTCTGAAGTGAAGGATTAAATGTTTTGGTTTATAGGCGATAGTTATAACATGTGAAAGAATTTAGTTTACCTCTCAGTAACTCCTCTCACACATCCAGGTTACTTCTTGACTGCCATGGGTTTTACTCGGTCATGATTTGTGGGAGAGTTACCAGGAGCCTGTTTCACAAAGCGGCGTAGCGTAAGTTTTCACGTAACTGCCATAGCAACCCATATTGTAGAGATACATAAGTATGAAAGTTACGCAAAAAATACGTCTACACCGCTTTGTGAAACAGGCCCCAGGTACTCAGCAAAGGTGGAGAGTTTCCCCTGGGCAACGAGCCTGGTTCCCACCCCTACGAAACCGGACGTCTCCACGTAAGTCAAAAAGACTTGAGTGGGGCCTAAAACATCAACCAATCAATACTTCTTGGAAAAACATTTTAAAAACAAAAGAATGATGTATGTTATTCCAGAAACGCGTCGCTGGAGTGATATCAAGACAGAAGTGGATGGTCCGAATCCGGAATTACGTATGGGACACACAGCCACTTACGATCCAATAGTTAAATGTATCTATGTGTATGGGGGATCCAAAAACCTCAAGTGGTTCCGTGATGTTTATATGTTAGACTTAACCAACTGGAAGTGGCAATTAATGAAGGTAATGCTATAACTTTAACAGAATAATTCGAAACATTCACATAATTTAGGACTTTTTCGGAATGTTTGTTGGCAAAACAGTTGAAGATTATTCTGAAACTTGTGTATTTAGAGAATTACGGATAAAAATAGAATACAAATGGGAAATCGCTTCCGAGCTAAAGCAAAAATAAAAGAAAGCCACTGAGTTTCGACAGATGGCTTCTTAGAAGTGGAATTTACTCTGTCACTTTCTGTTTTCAAAATTGAATACATTTAACAATGACCAAGAACAAATTTAGCAATCAAGACAGACAACGCCATACTTTCTTGGTATCGTTATCTCCATGGGTTCTGAGTCTTCCACCAATGGGTCGGGGGTTCAAATCCCACTCAGTCTAAAAAAAATGGAAAATTTTCTGACTGGGTTTTCACTCGAACGACTTATGTGGGATGGTTGCCAGTTACCAACAGAAGGTTGTGGGTTTCCTCCGTCCAATGAACCTGGTTTCCTCCCACAATAAAACTGGTAACGCTGCCATATAAGTGAAATAATCTTGAGCGTGGCATGAAAAAACAAACAATCAATCAATCAATCTAACTCAGTCCAAAGACAAACATTTCTGTTTGGGTTTCCTGTGGGCAAAGAGCTTGGTTTCCTCACCCACTGAAACATTTCCATAAGTAAAATTGGTCATTGAGTGCGTCATAAAACACCAACCCATCATTTCATTTACTGATTCCGATTATGTAATAGTCTGTGATGGTTCATTTTTGTTTTCTAGGTGAACGGTAAAGCTCCTATGAGGGCGTATCACACGGCCACCCTCTATCGCCATGAACTGTGGATATTTGGTGGCGTTTTCCCCTTACCTAATCCTCAACCTGATGGCTGTAGTAATGAATTACATATCTTCAGTCCTGTCATGGATAACTGGTACTCTCCCATTGTTACTGGAGAAAAACCATTGGCCAGATCGGGGTGAGTGTTTGTGGTGTTTCAATTGTGTTATAGTTTGTGTCATTATTATTCATCTATCAGACATAAGTAAATTAGATTGATTGATTGATTGATTGATGTTTTACGCGGCTTTCAAGATTATTTCACTTATATGGCTGCGTTACCAGGTTTAGTGGGGAAGGAAACCAAGCTCATTGCCCGGAGGAAACCCAGACCCTCCGCGAGTACCTGGTAACTCGTCCATAAACGGCGACCGAGTGAAAAATCCACTCAGAAAATGTTCAATTATTATTTGAACTGAATGTGATTCGAACCCCCTCCGCGTCGACGGAAGGTCTGTGTGGGACATCAAACAATCAGTCTAACTAACTATACTTGTACAGTTTCAGAAGTCTCAGTTGGTTTAAGTTTAAGCAGGCAACCCTTCCATTGTTGATCATTGGTTCAAATTTCACACAATCCGAGAGTAAACTGAAAAGTTCAAGACAATTCTGACTGGGTTTTCACTTAAAGGGCATATGACAAAGACACCATTTTGACTTATGTGATGTATAACACCAATCAACATTTCAGTACTATTAACAATGCAATATTGTTGTTGTGCTATTTCAGTCACTCGGCCACCCTTTTAGGAGATCAGTTGGTGATATTTGGTGGGTGGGACGCCCCATTCTGTTACAGTGACACATTTATCCTCGACATGAGTAAGTCATCGTTTCAGAGTATTTAAAACTTGACCTTACAATTTATTCTCCTTAACTTTTTAGCCCGCCATCATTCTGATGGAGGGCTATTCAAATCGCTTTTCCGTCGTCCGTCGTCAGTCGTCCGTCCGTTAACTTTTTGCTTGTTACCTTTATTCCAAGAAAACTACCAGTCCAATCTTAATCAAACTTAACATACAACATCACCCTATGGTCTAGTTGTGCACCGTACATTTTCATCTTATTTGCATATTCAATGTGGCCACCAGGGGGCGATATTGTTTTTTTTTGTTACCTTTATTCCAAGAAAACTACCTGTCCGATTTTCCCCAAACTTGGCTGACATTATCTCCATATAGTCTAGTTGTGCATCCTACATTTTCATCTCATTTGCATATTCAATATGGCCGCCAGGGGGCGATGTTGTTTTTTCTTTGTTACCTTTATTTCAAGAAAACTACCTGTCCAATCTTAATCAAACTTAACATACATCATCACCCTATGGTCTAGTTGTGCACCGTACATTTTCATCTCATTTGCATAAACAATATGGCCGCCAGGGGGAGATGTTGTTTTCCTTTGTTACGTTTATTGCAAGAAAGCTTTCGGTAGTTACCTTTATTCCAAGAAAACTATTAGTCCAATCTTAATCAAACTCAACATGCATCATCACCCTACGGTCTAGTTGTACACCGTACATTTTCATCTCATTTGCTTATTCAATATGGCCACCAGGGGGCGATACTGTTTTTTTTTGTTACCTTTATTCCAAGGAAACTACTAGTCAGATTTTCATCAAACTTGGCTGACATTATCTCCATATAGTCTAGTTGTGCATCGTACAGTTTCATCTAATTTGCATATTCAATATGGCCACCATGGGGCGATGTTGTTTTTCTTTGTTACCTTTATTCCAAGAAAACTAACTGTCCAATTTTAATCAAACTTAACATACATCATCACCCTATGGTCTAGTTGTGCACCGTACATTTTCATCTCATTTGCATAAACAATATGGCCGCCAGGGGGAGATGTTGTTTTCCTTTGTTACGTTTATTGCAAGAAAGCTTTCGGTAGTTACCTTTATTCCAAGAAAACTATTAGTCCAATCTTAATCAAACTCAACATGCATCATCACCCTACGGTCTAGTTGTACACCGTACATTTTCATCTCATTTGCTTATTCAATATGGCCACCAGGCGGCGATACTGTTTTTTTTTGTTACCTTTATTCCAAGGAAACTACTAGTCAGATTTTCATCAAACTTGGCTGACATTATCTCCATATAGTCTAGTTGTGCATCGTACAGTTTCATCTAATTTGCATATTCAATATGGCCACCATGGGGCGATGTTGTTTTTCTTTGTTACCTTTATTCCAAGAAAACTAACTGTCCAATCTTAATCAAACTTAACATACATCATCACCCTATGGTCTAGTTGTGCATCGTACATTTTCATCTCATTTGCATAAACAATATGGCCGCCAGAGTGAGATGTTGTTTTTCTTTGTTACGTTTATTGCAAGAAAACTTTCGGTAGTTACCTTTATTCCAAGAAAACTATTAGTTCAATCTTAATCAAACTCAACATGCATCATCACTCTACGGTCTAGTTATACACCTTACATTTTCATCTCATTTGCATATTCAATATGGCCACCAGGGGGTGATATTATTTTTTTTTTTGTTACCTTTATTCCAAGGAAACTACTAGTCCGATTTTCATCAAACTTGGCTGACATTATCTCCATATAGTCTAGTTGTGCATCCTACAGTTTCATCTCATTTGCATATTCAATATGGCCACCAGGGGGCTATGTTGTCGTTGCCTCCGTCGTCCGTCTGTCCATTGGTCCTTGTAAACACATTATCTAAAAAAGTCTTTAACTTACAACTTTGAAACTTCACACATTTGTTTATTACAGCAAGTACAAGAAGCCTATTGAAAATCAACGCGCTCGGATGTTTTTAGCCCGCCATCATTCTGATGGAGGGCTATTCAAATCGCTTTTCCGTGGTCCGTCGTCAGTCGTCGGTCGTCCGTCCGTTAACTTTTTGCTTGTTACCTTTATTCCAAGAAAACTACCTGTCCAATCTTAATCAAACTTAACCTACAACATCACCCTATGGTCTAGTTGTGCACCGTACGTTTTCATCTCATTTGCATATTCAATGTGGCCACCAGGGGGCGATATTGTTTTTTTTTGTTACCTTTATTCCAAGAAAACTACCTGTCCGATTTTCACCAAACTTGGCTGACATTATCTCCATATAGTCTAGTTGTGCATCCTACATTTTCATCTCATTTGCATATTCAATATGGCCGCCAGGGGGCGATGTTGTTTTTTCTTTGTTTCCTTTATTTCAAGAAAACTACCTGTCCAATCTTAATCAAACTTAACATACATCATCACCCTATGGTCTAGTTGTGCACCGTACATTTTCATCTCATTTGCATAAACAATATGGCCGCCAGGGGGAGATGTTGTTTTCCTTTGTTACGTTTATTGCAAGAAAACTTTCGGTAGTTACCTTTATTCCAAGAAAACTATTAGTCCAATCTTAATCAAACTCAACATGCATCATCAACCTAAGGTCTAGTTGTACACCGTACATTTTCATCTCATTTGCATATTCAATATGGCCACCAGGGGGCGATGTTGTTTTTTAGCCCGCCATCATTCTGATGGTGGGGTATTCAAATCGCTTTTCCGTGGTCCGTCGTCCGTCGTCCGTCGTCCGTCCGTTAACTTTTTGCTTGTTACCTTTATTCCAAGAAAACTACCAGTCTAATCTTAATCAAACTTAACATACAACATCACCCTATGGTCTAGTTGTGCACCGTACGTTTTCATCTCATTTGCATATTCAATGTGGCCACCAGGGGGCGATATTGTTTTTTTTTGTTACCTTTATTCCAAGAAAACTACCTGTCCGATTTTCACCAAACTTGGCTGACATTATCTCCATATAGTCTAGTTGTGCATCCTACATTTTCATCTCATTTGCATATTCAATATGGCCGCCAGGGGGCGATGTTGTTTTTTCTTTGTTACCTTTATTTCAAGAAAACTACCTGTCCAATCTTTATCAAACTTAACATACATCATCACCCTATGGTCTAGTTGTGCACCGTACATTTTCATCTCATTTGCATAAACAATATGGCCGCCAGGGGGAGATGTTTTTTTTCTTTGTTATGTTTATTGCAAGAAAACTTTCGGTAGTTACCTTTATTCCAAGAAAACTATTAGTCCAATCTTAATCAAACTCAACATGCATCATCACTCTACGGTCTAGTTGTACACCGTACATTTTCATCTCATTTGCATATTCAATATGGCCACCAGGGGGTGATATTGTTTTTTTTTTGTTACCTTTATTCCAAGGAAACTACTAGTCCGATTTTCATCAAACTTGGCTGACATTATCTCCATATAGTCTAGTTGTGCATCGTACAGTTTCATCTCATTTGCATATTCAATATGGCCACCAGGGGGCGATGTTGTTCTTCTTAGTTACCTTTATTCCAAGAAAACTACATGTCAAATCTTAATCAAACTTAACATACATCATCACCCTGTGGTCTAGTTGTGCATCGTACATTTTCATCTCATTTGCATAATCAATATGGCCGCCAGGGGGAGATGTTGTTTTTCTTTGTTACGTTTATTGCAAGAAAACTTTCGCTTGTTACCTTTATTCCAAGAAAACTATCAGTCCAATCTTAATCAAACTCAACGTACATCATCACCCTACGGTCTAGTTGTGCACCGTACATTTTCATCTCATTTTGCATATTCAATATGGCCACCAGGGGGCGATATTGTTTTTTTTTGTTACCTTTATTTCAAGGAAACTACTAGTCCAATCCTAATCAAACTTAACATACATCATCTCACCCTTTGGTCTAGTTGTGCACCGTACATTTTCATCTCATTTGCATATTCAATATGGCCGCCAGGGGGAGATGTTTTTTTTTGTTACTTTATTCCAAGAAAACTACCTGTCCAATCCTAATCAAACTTAACATACATCATCTCACCCTTTGGTCTAGTTGTGCACCGTACATTTTCATCTCATTTGCATATTCAATATGGCCGCCAGGGGGAGATGGTTTTTTTTGTTACTTTTTTCCAAGAAAACTACCAATCCGATTTTCACCAAACTTGGCTCACATTATCTCCCTATAGCCATGTTGTGTACTGTACATTTTCATCTCATTTGCATATTCAATATGGCCGCCAGGGGGCGATGTTTTTTTTCTTTATCTTTGTTCCAAGAAAACTATCTGTCCAATCTTAATCAAACTTAACATACATCATCTCACCCTATGGTGTAGTTGTGCGCCGTACATTTTCATCTCATTTGCATATTCAATATGGCCGCCAGGGGGAGATGTTTTTTTTTCCGTTTATTGCAAGAAAACTTTTGCTTGTTACCTTTATTCCAATAAAACTATCAGTCCAATCTTAATCAAACTGAACATACATCACCCTATGGTCTAGTTGTGCACCATACATTTTCATCTCATTTGCATATTCAATATGGCTGTCAGGGGCAATATATTTTATTTTGTTACTTTTTTCCAAGAAAACTACCAATCCGATTTTCACCAAACTTGGCTCACATTATCTCCCTATAGCCATGTTGTGTACTGTACATTTTCATCTCATTTGCATATTCAATATGGCCGCCAGGGTGCGATGATTTTTTTCTTTATCTTTGTTCCAAGAAAACTACCTGACATTAATCAAAATCAACATACATTATCACCCTATGGTCTAGTTATGCACCGTTCATTTTGATCTCATTAGCATATTCAATATGGCCGCCAGGAGGGCGATATTGTTTTTTCGTTACTTCTATTCCAAGAAAATACTGGTCTGATTTTGACCAAACTTGGCCGACATTATCTCCCTCTGATCTAGTTGTGCACCCTACATTTTCATCTCATTTGCTTTTTAAATATGGCCGCCAGGAAGCAATGTTGTTTTTTAACCAAATTTGAAAATGAAACTTATTATCATTATTCCAAGAAAACTACTGACCTGATCTTAACCAAACATGACACACATCATGCCTCTAAGTTCTAGCTGTGCACCGTACATTATCATTTCATTAGCATATTGAAGATGGCTTCCAGGTGGCAATGTTGTTTTCAACCAAAATTTCAAGGGGAGCTTAATTTTGCAATTCACAATTTAATTTTCCTCAACAATAGTTATCTCCCTGTAATAAGATTTTTTATGTAGGCCCCAATTCCTATATCCAGTTATTGCTGTAAGTGAAATAATCTTGAGCGCAGCGTAAAACACCAAACAATCAATCAATCAATTTAATATGAAAAGATGAACGCGGGCGTTAAGATCCCTTTAAGGGATCTCTTGTCTTTGTTACCTATATTCCAAGAAAACTACCTGTCCAATCTTAACCAAACTTAACATACATCATCACCCTATGGTCTAGTTGTGCATCGTACATTTTCATCTCATTTGCGTATTCAATATGGCCGCCTGGGGGAGATGTTTTTTTTTGTTACTTTTTTCCAAGAAAACTACCAATCCGATTTTCACCAAACTTGGCTCACATTATCTCCCTATAGCCATGTTGTGTACTGTACATTTTCATCTCATTTGCATATTCAATATGGCCGCCAGGGGGCGATGTTTTTTTCTTTATCTTTATTCCAAGAAAACTACCTGTCCAATCTTAATCAAACTTAACATACATCATCTCACCCTATGGTCTAGTTGTGCACCGTACATTTTCATCTCATTTGCATATTCAATATGGCCGCCAGGGGGAGATGTTTTTTTTTTCGTTTATTGCAAGAAAACTTTTGCTTGTTACCTTTATTCCAATAAAACTATCAGTCCAATCTTAATCAAACTGAACATACATCACCCTATGGTCTAGTTGTGCACCATACATTTTCATCTCATTTGCATATTCAATATGGCTGTCAGGGGCGATATATTTTTTTTGTTACTTTTTTCCAAGAAAACTACCAATCCGATTTTCACCAAACTTGGCTCACATTATCTCCCTATAGCCATGTTGTGTACTGTACATTTTCATCTCATTTGCATATTCAATATGGCCGCCAGGGGGCGATGTTTTTTTTCTTTATCTTTGTTCCAAGAAAACTACCTGACATTAATCAAAATCAACATACATTATCACCCTATGGTCTAGTTATGCACCGTTCATTTTGATCTCATTTGCATATTCAATATGGCCGCCAGGAGGGCGATATTGTTTTTTCGTTACTTCTATTCCAAGAAAATACTGGTCTGATTTTGACCAAACTTGGCCGACATTATCTCCCTCTGATCTAGTTGTGCACCCTACATTTTCGTCTCATTTGCTTATTAAATATGGCCGCCAGGAAGCAATGTTGTTTTTTGACCAAATTTGAAAATGAAATTTACTATCATTATTCTAAGAAAACTACTGACCTGATCTTAACCAAACATGACACACATCATCCCTCTAAGTTCTAGCTGTGCACCGTACATTATCATTTCATTAGCATATTGAAGATGGCTACCAGGTGGCAATGTTGTTTTCAACCAAAATTTCTAGGGGAGCTTAATTTTGCAATTCACAATTTAATTTTCCTCAACAATAGTTATCTCCCTGGAATAAGATTTTTTATGTAGGCCCCAATTCCTATATCCAGTTATTGCTGTAAGTGAAATAATCTTGAGTGCAGCGTAAAACACCAAACAATCAATCAATCAATTTAATATGAATAGATGAACGCGGGCGTTAAGATCCCTTTAATGGATCTCTTGTTTTCAAGAGTTATGCCCCTTACATTACCGCTGCTATGAAAAGTCTTGTAAACCTCCTTGTGAATGTGATGCATGTATGTGGAGTATTGTCTGGAAAATAAAATATCTTCGGTTTCTTTGGCCCAGACCCGAGGGGTCCTGATGGCGACAGCCACTTATTTTGTTGTTACCTTTATTCGAAGAAAACTACCTGTCCAATCTTAATCAAACTTAACATACATCATCTCACCCTATGGTCTAGTGGTGCACCGTACATTTTCATCTCATTTGCATAATCAATATGGCTGCCAGGGGGAGATGTTGTTTTTCTTTGTTACGTTTATTGCAAGAAAACTTTCGGTAGTTACCTTTATTCCAAGAAAACTATTAGTCCAATCTTAATCAAACTCAACGTACATCATCACCCTACGGTCTAGTTGTGCACCATACATTTTCATCTCATTTTGCATATTCAATATGGCCACCAGGGGGCGATATTGTTTTTTTTTTGTTACCTTTATTCCAAGGAAACTACTAGTCCGATTTTCACCAAACTTGGCTGACATTATCTTCATATAGTCTAGTTGTGCATCGTACAGTTTCATCTCATTTGCATATTCAATATGGCCACCAGGGGGCGATGTTGTTTTTTTGTTGTTACCTTTATTCGAAGAAAACTACCTGTCCAATCTTAATCAAACTTAACATACATCATCTCACCCTATGGTCTAGTGGTGCACCGTACATTTTCATCTCATTTGCATATTCAATATGGCCGCCAGGGGGAGATGTTTTTTTTTGTTACTTTTTTCCAAGAAAACTACCAATCCGATTTTCACCAAACTTGGCTCACATTATCTCCCTATAGCCATGTTGTGTACTGTACATTTTCATCGCATTTGCATATTCAATATGGCTGCCAGGGGGCGATGTTTTTTTTCTTTATCTTTGTTCCAAGAAAACTACCTGTCCAATCTTAATCAAACTTAACATACATCATCTCAGCCTATGGTCTAGTTGTGCACCGTACATTTTCATCTCATTTGCATATTCAATGTGGCCGCCAGGGGGAGATGTTTTTTTTCTCGTTTATTGCAAGTTTTTTGCTTGTTACCTTTATTCCAATAAAACTATCAGTCCAATCTTAATCAAACTGAACATACATCACCCTATGGTCTAGTTGTGCACCGTACGTTTTCATCTCATTTGCATATTCAATATGGCTGTCAGGGGCGATATATTTTTTTTGTTACTTTTTACCAAGAAAACTACCAATCCGATTTTCACCAAACTTGGCTCACATTATCTCCCTATAGCCATGTTGTGTACTGTACATTTTCATCTCATTTGCATATTCAATATGGCCGCCAGGGGGCGATGTTTTTTTTCTTTATCTTTGTTCAAAGAAAACTACCTGACATTAATCAAAATCAACATACATTATCACCCTATGGTCTAGTTATGCACCGTTCATTTTGATCTCATTTGCATATTCAATATGGCCGCCAGGAGGGCGATATTGTTTTTTCGTTACTTCTATTCCAAGAAAATACTGGTCTGATTTTGACCAAACTTGGCCGACATTATCTCCCTCTGATCTAGTTGTGCACCCTACATTTTCGTCTCATTTGCTTATTAAATATGGCCGCCAGGAAGCAATGTTGTTTTTTAACCAAATTTGAAAATGAAACTTATTATCATTATTCCAAGAAAACTACTGACCTGATCTTAACCAAACATGACACACATCATCCCTCTAAGTTCTAGCTGTGCACCGTACATTATCATTTCATTAGCATATTGAAGATGGCTACCAGGTGGCAATGTTGTTTTCAACCAAAATTTCTAGGGGAGCTTAATTTTGCAATTCACAATTTAATTATTCTCAACAATAGTTATCTCCCTGGAATAAGATTTTTTATGTAGGCCCCTATTCCTATATCCAGTTATTGCTGTAAGTGAAATAATCTTGAGCGCAGCGTAAAACACCAAACAATCAATCAATCAATTTAATATGAATAGATGAACGCGGGCGTTGAGATCACTTTTCATAGAAGTACCTGGAGATGTGGCCATGTCGTACTTTCATTCTCTAATTTCTACTAAACTAGGGCTTGGCATGCCCACTGTTTCTACAAGCTTGATGTTCGTTTGCTAGCTCTATTGTTAGTTATCTTTGTTATCTAATTGGTTCTTGAGTGGGTCTGTTGGCAGAGCAATAATCCGACTCGATTCAAAGATAAAATATCTCTGAGTAGATTTTTCACTTGATCTCCATATGTGGAAGAGTTGCCAGGTATTTATTGAAGGTCGGGAGATTCCTTCAGGCAAAAGAAGCCTGTTTCTCGTCCACTAAACCTGGCAATGCTGCCATAAAAACGAAATCCGTTGTAAAACATCAATCAAAGAAAAAAAAATTAAATTTTGAGTTTTCACACGACCAGCCTTTTCCAAGTACTCATCTAAGGCCAGGGGTATCGTGGTAGCGGCAAATTTCCTCCGCCCATCCTCACTGGCAACGCCTTCTTTATAGGTGAAATAATCCAGAGTGCGGTTTTAAATATCAATCCATATCCCTAATGTATGATGGTATAATACGTTTATATATTGATCTCAAATAATATTGCTGCTTACACAGTACAAGAATAAAACCTCTTTAATATAATCTCTGCATTGGGTTACAGAATTTTATACTGACCCTGTGCTTCATTAACAATACTATAATTCTTGGTTTCAGCATTGTTAGACTGGTCACAACCTACTATCATTGGTACACCACCAAAACCTAGAAGGTAAGTTCACATCATACTGCTATTGGCCAATGATCACAAACTTTTAGAAATAAATCAGAAACGTAATATTCTCCTGTTTCGTTAATCTGCATTGTAAGAGGTTAAGAATTTTAGTTGTGGTCAATTTGGATGGATATTATAATGCTAGTTCTTCCTTCATGATTTCATGAATTGTTATTAAAAGACATCAATTTTGCGCTAAAAAATAGTTTGTGTTATCTCACATCTTCTGTAAGTGGAGAAAATTGGGACACACATAAGCCCCTGAGAGAAATTTGATCCGTGAAGCTCTTGGGCGGTAAAAAAATAGATTCTTGTCACTTTTGGGTACTTTGATTGCTGCTGTCTGGAGATTTTCTCAACCTCCAAGTTTCCTCCCCCACTAAACCTGGCAACCTAGACAGGTTAGCTCACGGCTGGCTAAACTGATGCTCCCCGAAACTCTGCTCCCATGTTTCATTAAATCATGTTTGATTAATGCAAAAACTGCATGCTCCTCCTGCGGAAATAAAGATATTAAAGACTGGATGCTTTCCTTTTTTTGGAAAAGATAAAAATTGCATGCTCCCCTTTTGGAAAAATTAGAAACTACCCCCCCCCCCCCCCCCCCCCCCCCCTCTTTTTAAATTAAAGCTGTTTTGTTGTAGCTGGCATGCATCCTGTGCTCTGAGCGGAAATCGTGTATTAATACATGGAGGTTATGACGGCGACCTGGCACTTAATGATACGCATATTTTCAACCTCAGTAAGTATAGCACTTTATTATTATTTTGTTTACAGTTTATGTGATGAACAGAAGTTTTCATAGTGAGAGTCGCCTCTTGACTATGTAACTTTTGGTTGGAAATTCTAGTCTCACTTGTGCCTCCGGTTAACAGGTTGAATAATGGTTTGCCGGAAAATCCTTAGGACTCCGACTGGATTCCTATTGGATGGACTTATTCGGGATGGTTGCTGCAAGGAGGTCGAGCTGGTAGGGTAGAGGTTGGGCACGGAGGGGTCTGGCAAGATGTGAGCAAATAGAGGTTATTTGTGCAAAGAGATCAGTTTGCCCCACATAAATTAAAAGCTGGATATTATATATATTTATGATCACTAAAACACACAAGCACAGGGAAAATCATCTTGTCTAAAATAACCACGGAGACAAGTTTCTAATTGTGTTAAAATATGTTATACTAACTCATATTTACAACAACTGTGAAAATGAATATCATTATATATATTTATGAACACTAAAACACACGGAAAATCTTCTTGTCTAAAAGAACCATGGAGACAAGTTTCTAATTGTGTTAAAAAGAGGTATATCATTTAGACCTTTATACCCCATAAATTGTTGTAACCAACCAAACCTATGATATTTCATAGGGTTGACGACTGACAGGAGCTTAGCCTTGGAATTGGATATTATATATATTTATGGACACTAAAACACACGGGCACAGGGAAAATCTTCTTGTCTAAAATAACTTTTATGCTGCAGACTGCTTCGATATTATATAAGTGTAGAAAAGCAAATTTAATATATCGCAGATGGAATCCATTTTTCCGGGGAAAACTTTTTGAATTTGACATAATATTGTACTTTATTTCAGATGACAAAAGTTGGACATGTATAAAAATGGAGCCGGTCTCGTCCCCAAGGACAGGTCATGTGGCTTTGTGTTTACCATTCTATCACCATAACGATGAGACGGATGAAGTGGTTATCTTCGGGGGAGGTGATAATGATGGATCCTTTTATTCTGATCTTCTCAACGTCAACATTCCCCTGAACCCTCTTCCGGAGATAGTGAAATCTACATAGCCTCTCGTAAGGACATTGATTGGCTATCGTCGGGAATTAAAGCTAGATAATAGCTCAAGATATTAATAAGTTGGTTTGTTAATTGAAGGACGGATTGGATATATACGAAGTCAGCAGGCAAAATATCTTTCAGTATTTGGGTCCTGTTTCACAAAGCGGCGTAGATGTATTTTTTGCGTATCTTTCATACTAACGTATCTCTACAATATGTGTTGCTATGGCAGTTACGTGAAAACTTACGCTATGTCGCTTTGTGAAACAGGCTCCAGCTCACCGAAAAGACCTATCAATTGCCTATTTAACATTCATGGTTTCTGTCTTAACATGCGTTGTTAAAATCAGACTTAAAGGGAAATGTTTGAACGGTTTCTGTAGGACACGTCAGCGATAAAACCACAAGGCAAGAAATGATCGTTACATGAGAGCTATCCTAGAATATCAGGGTTCTTGTAAACCATCTAGGTGTCTTAGTCTAACATTATATTTGCCAAACCATGTGCATGATCAGCACAATGGAATATTTGTCAAATTACGCATAACTCTGCATGACTGCATGGTTTTGACCAATCATTATCTTGTATCATAAAAATGTCACAAGTTCTATTTCGGCCGAGTTGTTGCAACTAAATAGTTGGCTAAAAATACAGACAAAGTCAGGGAAACAAAAAGAGTGTCCGAGCTGTTAACATTTCTTCCTTATGTACAGGCTGTGTGTGGAAGAGTTGCCAGATACTCAAAGCTTTCCCCCGGGCAATGAGCCAGGTTTCTTACTGCACTAAACACGGCAACGCCCCCATAAAGTGAAATAATCATGAGTGCGGCGTAAAACATCAAGCAATCATTATGTACAGCAAGTAATATTATTTGCTTATATGATGAATTTCATGTTTTTTTTTGTTACGTGCAAGTGGCCTGGGTTAAGGTGGACAAGGGAAAAAACAAAAGTCGAACACAGTCCAGATTTCTCCTCCTCGTTATCAACCCACCAATGGGTCGCAGGTTTGATTCCCACTCAGTCCAAAAATTGAAAAATTTTCTGACTGGGTTTTCACTCGAAAGACCTATGTGGGATGGTTGCCAGTTACCAGCGGAAGGTCGTGGGTTTCGTCCGGGCACAGAGCCCGGTTTCCTTCCACAATAAAACTGGCAACACCGCCATATAAGTGAAATAATCTTGAGCGCGGCGTAAAACACCAATCAATCAACCAAACGATGCTATCTATAGATTGTCTAATTATTTTCCTCCCCAGTTAACCTGCCATACAATTGAAATAATATTGAGTGTGGCGTAAAACATTAATCTATCTTGTTATTAGTTTTTTTGTTTTGCTACTTTAGATCTATTTTTTTTAACACTAAAAGGACTTCCTAATTTAATGTTCTTCTGGACTGTCCAATGTTTTGTTTATGGTTGTTTTTAATCAATTCTAACCTGTTTGTCTAGTGACCGTATGAAAGAATATAACCTTGTTAAGTATTTTGCAATTTAAAAAACGCAGCATGAAGTGATATACATTTTAATGTAGATTGCAAATTTTTACTAATTTCATTTTGTTAAACTGGGTTTTAGTTTTCCTTTTAACTTGAACTGAGGAATTTTGTTTTCATATTGAAGATTTTCATTCCATTGATTTTAAAACTGTTTGCTAAATAAGTGCTCTGTGAATTATTTCCCATTGTTTTGTGTATCAAGGAGTCCAAATCTTGAAATATTACTGTTTTTTTCTTTATTATCTGTTCAAAGCATCTGGGGTGGTTATCATAGATATCTTATATTTACTAGATTGGCTAATCCCTGCCCAGTAGAAGACATCACAATAGTCCGCCATCTTGCTAGTTGACGGGCATCACATTAATGTTGCATACAAGGTTAACATTTATTGTCGCTGTACGATATGCGTGGAATGGAGGTCACATGACATTTGAGTTGTAGCCGCCATTATTATGGGATGATCTGACGTTACAGAGGAAGCGAAAGAAAACGACGTCACTAGCCATGACACAAGTCCTTTATTAACGTCATAACACGATGACAAAGCACTCTTGTGACGTCAATTTTAATTTTTCATTCGTGACGTCATAAATTTGTAGAAGAACGTTATTTGTGTTTCAAGAGAGACAATATCCCATAGTTATGACGGCGATATTACCACGCTAGATCCAATTTAACCAAGGTGACCTGACCATTCCACGCATGGAGTCGCTTGTCATAAGCCAATTTATTTATTATAATATATCTATGCCTGGCGTTGGTAGACCTATTATGTTTTGTGGGAATAAATATACGTTAGACAGGCAAGGGATTTTAGCCTAGACTAGTAGATCTTTCTTTTTATAAGCAATGACTCGGAGGTAGATACATTTTACTCTGAAATAGTTTGTATTATAATCTAGGCGTTATTATATTATTGAAAAACAAATGGTCAAAACATTTGTGATGGTTATCTAATGCGTAAGTGAGAAAAGGGATTTCAAAATGGTCCTTAAAGTGAACACTCTAGGTAAAATACAATATACTTCATCTTAAAGACAATATCTACCTGGTCCCAAAACATGGTTTATTTATTTTTTATGACTTTCCTACAAGAAGCTATGGTTAATTATTCTCAGATGTCGGGTGACTGGATGTCACTGAAACATGTGCACACCTTACAACTGGCAATATGATAGGTTTATTTGACCTAAATACACCAATAGCAGTTTAGCATACCAGGTGTGCACATGTTTCAGTGACATCCAGACATCTGAGAATAATTAACCATAGCTTCTGGTAGGAAAGTCATACAAATAATAAAATAAACCCTGTTTTGGGACCAGGTAGATATTGTCTTTAAGATGAAGTATAATGTATTTTACCTAAAGTGTTCACTTTAACCATGAGCGTTGAAATGCTGTGCCTGGTACACCATGTTAAATAGATGGCAGCAATAAAGTCAGTGGAGTGTCAAACATCAATCAACCAGCCATAGAATTTCACCTCTCACTGATCCCAAAATAACACCCAATTCAAAGGGAGAAAACATATTATTTAATTTCTTATAAAAAAAGGTTTAGGAAATCACAATGGACCAAAGGACAAATTAATATATCTAGATAAAAACATTTTAATTCTGTATACATGATAAATGCTATGTTAATCGACTCAAGTTAACATTTTTCTATGAAATTATGAGAACAGTGAAATAACACCTATGAATGATACTCAGATATTAAATTGTTAAAAAGGTAAAGAACTTCAACAATGTCCTGTCAGCATACTTTAAAAACTATGAAAGAAAAAACCCTCTGCTGACTGGAGATACTAATGTAACCTATCCACCTGCACATATTAAAACCAGTTGAAGAATTACTTTAACCATTCAGAATTTTGGTAAGCATTTCCAGTAAAATTATCTTAATTTACATTGGACAGTAATATCAATTAACAATCTCTAAATAGTTAGAGTGGCACTCAATCCGAACAACCTTCCACCAATGGGCCGTAAGTTCGAATCCCACTCAGCCCCAAAAAATTGGAAAATTTTCTGACTGGGTTTTCACTCGAACGACCTATGTGGGATAGTTACCAGCGGAAGGTCGTGGGTTTCTTTCCACAATAAAACTGGCAACGCCGCCATATAAGTGAAACAATCTAATAGTTAGAAAGTTTGATTTACAGACAATTCAAATAAAAGCCTTGGTCTCCCAGTCATAAACATAAAGATATCTATACCAGGAGAGCCAACTTTCATAGTTCTGTTTTATGTCTAGCTCAAATCACTTTCCTTTCACCATATATCGAATTATAGTCGAACAAAGCAATATGAAAATGACGTAATTTCCACAACTCAATGAAATATTTAGTTATCTTAAACATTATGCATGAGAATCTAAACATTCAATAACCGGGATTCCATACATAATCACAACTCTAAACAAACTAATGATTGATACATACATGTAGTGTGTATGGTTTTATGCCAAACCTTGGGAGGGGGTTGTTTCTGAAAACTTGCCGATGCAAGGCATAACTGTCATGGCAACATTAAGTTACGACCAGCATAGGACACCCCCAGGACCCTGTTTCACAAAGCAGCGTAGCATAAGTTTTTACGTAACTGCCATAGCAACCCATACTGTAGAGATACGTTAGAAAGAAAGTTACGCAAAAAATACATCTACGCCGCTTTGTGAAACAGGCTCCAGGACACTAAAATGCAGTTACTTTTAATACATATTCTTGATTCCAGCTAGTTTTGGCTTACGAAATCACATTTGTTCATGACATAGCACAATAATAAACATTTCATTTTCATGCACGGTTTTTTGTGTCCTTGATGTTTCTCACTGATAAAACGGCTTCTTGAAATGGAAAATTCAGTATGACATGGTCTAGTTTTTAAACAGAGGTTGAAATCAAGAATATTGATTGAATATAGCATGTATAAATACAATCTTAGTGCCAATGTCAAGGTAAAATTCAAATAACCATATTGACATATAAGGTTGGAGACACTGGCACACTTCCTTCAGAGTGTCATCACTGGAAAGCGCTTAATTTCTACTTCTTGAGGAAAATAATCAACCATTTCCCACTTTACAGAAATTTGGTGCCTCATGCCTCTTCAGAAACTTGTAGTAATATAACTATGGACACTTGGTTAACCTACCACCAATCTGAATAATAAAAGATGAATTTAGTAATAAAATGATCAAATTTAGGGTAGGTTAAACTAGGGGAGATATGAGTACATGTATCACAGAAATAAAATAAATTGTTCAACTAGAGTAGAAATTGCACACACCGAACGCTTGAGCAACATTTATACAGTAAACTCTCTGATTATCTACAAAGTTACACCAATAACATCTGTACAAGTCACCCAAACCTAAATTATAAAGATTCAAGAAACATAACTGTTAACACAGTAACAAGTCGTCTAAAGGCCCGTTCTCACTGTGTGATTTGTCGTACCAACTTGTAGCATGCGATTTAAATGGATGCATTTGATTGCTTGACAAGTCTTATCGACCAATTAAAAGCATCCATTTTAATTGATCCTTCAAGTCGGCACAACAAATCGCACAGTGAGAACGGGCCTTAATATAAAGATACTCTCTGAACATTATTGTACATGTAGTCAAATAAGGGAACCAGTCCCAACAAGCAAATTAGACAGGGATATTCATAATTTCTGCATGAATCCTTTCTAACAATCGCACTAAACATGCAGTCAACGTCATTTATAAATAAACATTATGCAACAAGATGTTTGTTTTTAGAATTCAGTATTTGCAAAGAAGACCAATTTAGTGTTCAAAATGTAAAAAAAAATTCAAATTGAGTGTAGGTAACTTTACTCAATGTGCGCTAATGACTGGCCATTTGGTAGCAATTACCACCGAGCCTGATGACGTCCCATAAATTTGCGCAAAGCATTCTGGGTAAACCATGTACCTCAGTTCGCCATTCTGTTTATTGGTTCTTAGCAAGATGTCACTTTTTTGGAAAACATTGCGTGTTTTTTCTGGTAACTTTACCACTTTTACGTCTTCTCTCGTGACAGTACTATTTATTCCGCCATATTTTAAAATTATGTGAACATACCTCAATCAGCCAAAATCCAAGTGACGTCATCAAGCAATTGTTCAATTGAGATTCAAGAATAATCGATTATAAATTACAAGCATCATTTGGGAAATGAGGACCATTAACATAACACAAGTAAAAGCTATAGAATAAACATACGTAACAAAAATACTATTGAGGAATTCTAATGACAGATATGGAAGCAATAATCTCTGGAAGATTCCTCTCACATTGATATGAACAAAATACAAAACTGCTGCCTAGAGAAATAATAATGTCTGCTTGGGGGGTAAGGATAAATAACACTGATACCAACTTATAACTAAGCCTTTGAGGAATAATAATGTCTGCTTGGGGCGTAAAGATAAATAACACTGACACCAAACTTATAACTAAGCCTTTGAGGAATAATAATGTCTGCTTGGGGCGTAAGGATAAATAACACTGATACCAACTTATAACTAAGCCTTTGAGGAATAATAATGTCTGCTTGGGGCGTAAGGATAAATAACACTGACGCCAAACTTATAACTAAGCCTTTGAGGAATAATAATGTCTGCTTAGGGCTTAAGGATAAATAACACTGACACCAAACTTATAACTAAGCCTTTGAGGATTTGCGCTTTAATATTCTTTGTTGTACTACATGTACCCTATATAGCACAATAGAACAACCGAGATATATAGCGAAGTAAAATAACAGCGTGGTCCATTGATCATAAATAGGGTGAAAAGGTAGATGAGACAGAAGATCCCCTAGTGAGCATTGGCAGATTGAGAATGACATGAAGTCCCAAGTACCGAACTGGTTGGGACCATCAGGGCAGTTTGTACTGTATAGAAGATGGCCAACCCTTTCATCAACATATGGGGAGTATAAGTAGGGCTCGAAAGGCTTGGGTGAAAATGTTCTCCGTCTACAGCTTCAACGCACAGTGAACTGACAAGACAGTGTGCCATGTCCTGTCTGCAATCACTTCATACAGTCTATGAAGACAAAAAGCTAACATTAGCCGAGAAATCTGGGCTCTGCCGAATTTCTTTTTCCTCTGTGTTCGTCATAAGGCGACAAGACACATTAGCAACCATATAATACCAGTCGCCGTAAGACCGATAATCCGGGCTAAGCTAGCATATGCTGTTTTATTTGAAGACTCTATGTGACAATTTAAGACCATTGTAAGATTATCTGTAATCAACGCTCAAAAACAAAACAGCATTCAATCGCACCTGTACCAATTTTGATACACAATTTATGACCATAATCTTGTAAATAAATGCTAAAAAATACCTAACAGAACAGCACCTTTATTAAATAACAAGAGTCAAAAGAGACAGAACTCAACCATTATTTCTGCTGTTTATGTGTAAAAGCACATACCCCAAAATGACTCGACGAAGACACCGGCACAGGTGTCGAAAGCTCGTGTTGTTCAAAAACAACTGACAACGTGGTGATGTCTTAATTTTTTATCATTAGGAAAAATCTTCTTGGCAGGACTAGTTTGTTACTTAGTGAAACCAGTTCAAATGAATAAAAATCAATGGCCATTTTGTTGCTACTTGGTGAAAGCAGTCCAAATGAATAAAAATCAATGGCCATTTTGTTGCTACTTGGTGAAACCAGTCCAAATGAATAAAAATCAATGGCCATTTTGTTGCTACTTGGTGAAACCAGTCCAAATGAATAAAAATCAATGGCCATTTTGTTGCTACTTGGTGAAACCAGTCCAAATGAATAAAAATCAATGGCCATTTTGTTTTTGATAAAGGCAATTTAGTTTCAGGTCTTAGAACTCTGAAGCAAATTCTATGCTATGGGAAAAATATGGTGTGACCATTGCAATTATGTTCTGTGTACAGTCATAGGTTGGATAAAGGGACATACTGTTTAAGTTTTTCGTTGCCCTTCAGATAAGTAGGAAATAATAAGTAATCAATGTTGGACGCAGGACAGCAAATCAATTTCCACCCAAAAAAGTACATCACCCACAGGCTCCATTCTGACATTTCATAGCCTGTGATGACCTACATTAAAAAAAAAAAGATGTTTGTGCACGCTTGTGGAAAAATTGAAGTTAACCTCTATTTTGATCAGAAATATTGTGCTACCTTTACCAGTTGCTGACTAGGTTTTGATTGCATATATGATAAACTAGACCTGGCCTAACAATTGCATTTGAGACAAAGTTGAGGGCAGGAACAAAAATGGATTTCTAAACGAACATGGGGGTAAATAAATATTGGCCTCATCTGAAATAAATATGTTGTTCGTTCTATATATAAAATTCAACAAAAACAGGTTGATTATTTGAGAGGTAAAATTCAACAATACAAAAATAAACAAACATAAAAGATGGAAAACAAAATATGCGTAGACATAATCCACTAAAATCAACTATTTAAAACAAACACAGTTTAAAAATATCTGCTAAAATAAAAGTTGTTTACATACATAGGTAAAGGTACAGTGTACCTTCCCATTTTAAATATTTATAAACATAAATAAGTTTACATATAAATTAGCTATTCACAAATAGAGTTTCCTTAGACAAGGGAGATAACATCTGTCAACTGAGAGGACTAGAACAGAGTTGTCACGTTCCTAAGTAAAGGTTGGAAGCGGCGAGATGAGAGAAAAGAAATGATAACCTATATCACTGTCTCCTGTTTGGTGGCAAGCTTGGCCTCTTCGTGTACCATTTCAGCTAATTCCAATTCCTGAATTAGAAATAAAAATTTTAATTGAAAAATATATGAAAACTATATGATTTCAATAAGGTCAATAACAACTTCTTGGTTTATTGGGTGACGACGTTTTGATGTAGTTTTTACATCGTTATCAAAGTCAATGACAAACAACAAAAATTATTCATTTATATATCAGATGAGAGAATTACAAGTTGGGGCAGGTACGTAATAGTATAAATTAATTAAGAAAAGTAACTACATCGAAACGTCGTCACCCAATAAACCAAGAAGTTGTTATCCATAAGTAATTCTTCACCTTATTGTAACCTTTCAACTTCTAAATGCCATTGAAAGATTTAATATATGATTTGTTAATTCTAAAGAATTTAATTTCTCTAATGAATTATAGTTTAATTAATCTATTTCTGAGTCAGACTGCATATTATCCAGTGGTATACCAAGAAAAGCAATCTTCCACAAGTACATGAACACATTTTTCTAGTACGTCACTTTATATTTCAGCCACCGTTGGCTTGAACTGGCATTAGCTGCTAAAATTTCATTGTTTTCAGTTAACACAAAAATCATGAAATTATTTACTAGTTTTTCTCCCACAAAATGATACATAGGACATTATGAAGGATGCCAGACAAGTATTTATCCTTAGAAAGTATGTTAAATAATTCTGAGGGTTAAAATTTTGTTAACATTTGACAAACACCTTCGCATTGTACCCCTCATAAGCTCACTGAATATTTTTTGTGAAATAATTAGTCTCTCAAACTTAAATTAAAATTTACATAGAAAGTGAGACTTGTGGAGTCACTGTTTACAGCTACTGCTAACAAAGCTTTTAAACAACTATCCCTTCTACAGAGACTGAAAGTTGGTTGATTGATTGATTGATGTTTTACGCCGCGCTCAAGATTATTTCACTTATATGGCGGCATTGCCAGTTTTATTATGGGAGGAAACCGGGCTCTATGCCCAGAGGAAAACCACGGCCTTCCATTGGTAACTGGCAACCATCCCACATAGGTCGTTACTGAAAGTTGGCTAAAGTATCCGGAGCGACTTTCACAGAAGGGTGTATTCGTAAAATATTACATAACTGTCATTGCAATATATCTTTATTCATTGCCATTACAGGAATGTAAAGGTTATGACTGGCAGCCTAATGATTGATGTTTTACGCTGCAATCAAGATCATTTCATTATATGGCATCATTTATCAAGTTTAGTGGGGGAAGAAATCGGGCTCAGTGCCCGAAGGAAACCCCTGACCTTTGGCGAGTACAGTGTACCTGTGAGATTCGAACACCTGACGCATCGATGGAAGGTCTCTGTGTGACTGATGGACTATCATTCTGGACCAACAAGGCCCCATGGCAGCCTCCAGAGGTAGAAAATAAACATTTGTAGTACATAAAAGCAACATTGTTGCTAGAAAAACCTTGTGAGTAATAAACATTTGTAGTACATAAAAGCAATATTGTTGCGAGAAAAACCTTGTGAGTCTGGGACTAAAAAGAATATATTTAGAAAATCTGGGAGAAAACTGACCTTTGTGTTAAGTCTGGTGAGGTTTTCAGATTGTTCTAAATGTAACTTTTTAAGAGTCTCAACTTGTCGGGAATGTTTCATGGCTGCCCTTTTTCTCTCTTCAATAAACTTTTTGGTATTATTTTCATTCAGTTCACGAATCCTCCTGAAAAATCAAACAGAAATAAAGAGATGAGCATCACAGATAACTTCATCAATTGATGGTTAGTCATATTGCCAAAAAATCTTTACATAGTCATCTTATATATAGAGCTTATCTAACAAGAGCCAGTGTGTTACGATGAATATCACTCGAGTGCATTACTTTGAAAATTAATAAACGAGAGTGATATTCATTGTTATTATCTCTCAGAGTAGTTTCTCTGCAATCTGATTGGTCAATTGCCATCCGATAAATATTCTTATTAGGTGTCCTACACACCCGAGACGGTAAAACCTCGTCTTCACACACATCCGATACAGCGTCGCACAAACACTATTTTGAATGTTGTTTTGTGACGTCGTTTTATGAGCGACGTCACCAAACAATTTTTTAAAGTAGAGCCATGTTTTTAATAAAACGCTTTATTTTTTTGTGAAGTGTGAGAAAAAGATTATCCCACTTGAACCAGTGTTATATTAGTTATCATGGTTGGTGGAGGGGGGATACGAAGTCATGGTCAGCGTGGTAATTGATAGCAGTCTCGCCTAACGGCTCGACCGTTATCAATTCCCACACTGACCACACTTCACAAAAAAATAAAGCGTTTTATTAAAAACAAGGCTCTACTTAAAATAAAAATTTGGTGACGTCGCTCTATTTCCAAGAATAACTGTCCTAAAGAGAGACTCGATCTGCCACTGTAACATCAGAAATGACGTCACCAACGACAGCATCACAGACTCTTCAGTATAAGGTTGCTGCCAGACGCTTCATCTGTACGTCATAATGACTGATGACGTAATTCTTTTGTAACGTCAGTTCTTTTGTGAGGTCATAATTGGGCCAAAATTTCACACGCTGATTATGCAAAAAATAACACACTGCCTACGAGTGGAAATATCGGGGGTGTAGTGTGAGAATTGACTTTATCAAATACTTCGTGCCAGTTGACCAACCAAACGGCTGAATTCCTTTTAAACACAACCTGTAAATCATAACCTGTGGAAGTTCTGGCGGAGGTGGAATTTGATTGGGTAACGCTAACAGATATGTCCTAATGATTTATTTTACCTTTCCCTTTCGGCTTTATTCTTTATAGATCTATCATTGACTACAGCTTTGCTTGACTCCATACTTTGTTTGGCCTGGTTCCCTTTTAGCTCCTTGTTTTCCCTGTAAACAAAATAAAAACCATCCTTCTCAAAAAATTGTAAATTACACTTTAAATTTTACGACATGAGCTTCCGAAATGAGGATTTTTTTCATAAATTCCAATAGGTGATTTGCCAATTACTTTCAAATGACGTAATTTAGCAACGTCACAATTACTGCCCCAAGTAGTATACCGGACAAAGGATCCGTTTGTTTTTAACTTTACATTTTCAGTATTTTACAACAGATATAAGAAATGTAAACATATATTCGGACAGTTTATATCCGAATGAATCTAGAAATGGGAAAAAATAGTGGATGAAAAATGATTGTGACCGAATATGGCAAAAGTCAAGATGACTACTGGGCCTGTCCGGTGTAAGATTGATGCAGCGACGTCATTTCAATGTTGCGCGCAAAACTGGCAAATGGCCTATTGTCAAAAGAAGTTGAGCATGTAAAGTACCTTGAAAAAATAACGGATTCACGTTGAAAATAAATAAAATACAAACCAAATATGTGTGCTCATAACAAACAAAATACTAATAGCCTGGATGTACGAGTTTATAATTGAATGATTGGGGCTTAACATCGTACTCAGAAAGGTCACATGGCCGTCAATTTACCAAACAAACAAAAAAATCTCCCCCTCATCCACCCTCATCTAAAATTTGAAATAGGGCACCACGGACCATAATACATCACGAAGACTAATTTGCCATACTTTATATTCCTCCTTGCTATCCCAGCAAACATGCCTAAAATACATCCACAATGCCATAAGGGGCAATAACTCTGGAGATACTTTATATTCCTCCTTGCTATCCCAGCAAACATGTCTAAAATACATCCACAATGCCATAAGGGGCAATAACTCTGGATATACTTTGTATTCCTCCTTGCTAAGCCAGCAAACATGTCTAAAATACATCCACAATGCCATAAGGGGCAATAACTCTGGAGATACTTTGTATTCCTCCTTGCTAAGCCAGCAAACATGCCTAAAATAAATCCACAATGCCATAAGGGGCAATAACTCTGGAGATACTTTATATTCCTCCTTGCTAAGCCAGCAAACATACCTAAAAATTAAATAAATCTGCAATGCCATAAGGGGCAATAACTCAGGAGATACTTGTTATTCCTCCCTGCTAAGCCAGCAAACATGCCTAAAAATTAAATAAATCCGCAATGCCATAAGGGGCAATAACTCTGGAGATACTTTATATTCCTCCTTGCTAAGCCAGCAAACATGCCTAAAATAAATCCACAATGCCATAAGGGGCAATAACTCTGGAGAGCTACTCACCTGTCCTGTCTAGCCTCAAGATCTTTAAGCTGCTCTTGCTGAGCTTCCTCATTGAGTTTCTTGAGGAGATCACATTGTTGTAAGATGTGCTCTTTCCTCTGTTCATGTTCTTCTGTCATTTGTCTGACAACCAAGTCGGACCACTCTTTGGTCTGATCCACCACCAGGTCTTTTATCTGACACAAAGGGGGGATAACTCAGGGTAATTGATCAAGGTGGAAAATTCATGTTTCTTTGCCATATGTAATATCACCATAAGTTCGGTAAATTGAACTATGCTGTGAATAGATATCCTGATATCAATGGCAGCTATTCAATGGCCAGACCAGCTATCTCTGAGCTGGGCCAGTTCACTTGAACTAACAATAAAACAGTATCAATGTGAAATATAACTGTTAACAAGGTGAATGTTGCTCCCTGTGTTCCTTTACCAAGGTAAACATCAATGCATATTAATTCTGTTGAGTATTTGGTTCCCCCTTGTTACTATCAACGGCAAACTCTGCTGAGTGATTGATTGATATTTTACGCCGCACTCAAGATTATTTCCTTTACATGATGGCGTTGCCAGGTTTAGTGGGGGAGGAAGCCCACAACCTTCCGCTGGTAACTGGCAACCATCCCACATAGGTCGTTCGGGTGTGTGAGTGGCACTGGGTGAGTTTAGATATGTGTGAAGGAACTAATTATAAATTAATAGTTGAATGAATAGCAAATTGGAATAAGCCATACCTTTCCACCAATAATAAAATCAGTTTTTTTAAATGTGTTCTGAAAAATGTGACTGGAAACGTTGCCAGGTTTAGTGGGGGAGGAAACCAGGCTCATTGCTCGGAGGAATCCCCAGACCTTCGGCGAGTACCTGGCAACTCTTCCTCGTATGTCAACCGAGTGAAAAATCCACTCAGAAATTTTTTAATTTTATTTGGTCTGAATGAGATCTTATCCCGTGTCACAAGATTTGTTATAAGGTAGTAGAAATGAATTAAGATGAATTTATCATATCTTTTCATTCTTGCTTTTCTGTATTACAATAATCATTTAATGAACATGGTTAACAGTGTACATACATGTATCAGGGGACAGTTTCTCAAAACATAGCCGACGCATGTCAATTGCAAGGCCCAACTGTCCTGGCAACATATAATTTATAAATGATTTACTACCAGGAGCAACCTTACGCCATACGTAAATGTGTTGAGAAACTGCTCCTGCAAATCCTATGTCATTATAGGATAATGGTAAAAAGAGTACCTGGGTTAAAAAGTTTACCTTAGCTTCATGCTGACTTGTGACAACTTTACCCTGTTCATTTTCTCTGAAACAAAGAGAGCAGAGAATCTGTGGTTAATACAAATATTAATTGGTCACAATATATATTTGATATGGTGCAGCCGATGACTTTTGAAATGCAACTCTCTTATAAACATTAGTAAATTGATATTTTTCTATCAATGGTTATTTCACTTGTATGGTTTATTAATTTTTATTTATAAAATTTCAACCAGCAAGGATGAGTTGATTGGGGCTTAACATCACTCAACAGTAAATGATGACAAAGTACCAAGCAAACGACGAAGCAATAGACGAAGCAAAGTGGCATGAGCTGCCAAAATGTTGATATTTTGAGGTTGAAACAGAATGTTGAAGTTATTGGCTATTTTTCTCAAGACGTACAATTCAGAAGCTGTTTAGTGCTTCTAGTCTCGAAAATGTACGATTAAGTATTGTTTTGAAGTAACTTTGGCTTAGAATGAATGAATGGTCGTCCCGCTTATTTAAATTTTGTTTATTTTTCGAACACGTTTTCGGTTCGTACGAGCCAAATACTGTATGGATTTTCATCATTCCAACGCTAATCATTTAGTTTTCTGATGGCATTCAAAGCCTCTTACTGTCAAGACGACCGGAAATTATAAAAAAAGTGTGAATTTTGGCAGCTCATGCCGCTTTAAAAGAGTAAAAATATTTGGAAAACTTCTTCCTGGGCCACCAAATATGAAAATAGCGAAGTAATTTTACCCCAAGCCTCGGATATCATGAAATTTCCAGGCTCTTTTTACTCACCGTTTCTTTTTCAGTCTCTCCAGTGTTTTTTCCCTGGCTTGTTTTTCCTTGTCCTGCATTACCACCAGTTTATCGACCACTGTGCAATGTTGCCTCTGCATGATACACCTCTCCTTCTGATGTCGTTTCTTCATAAAATCCATTTCTTTTTGCTGCTTCTTTAGTAATTTCACAAAACCTTTCTCTCTCATTAATGCATCTCGGGTTATCGTATCAAAACTAACATCCTCTGAAATTGAAAAATCATCTGCAATGCATTTTGACCAAATCATAAAAGCTTTCAAAATGTTTCTGGATTGAGATGGATGCAAGCCTAAAACCCATTGATGTAAGGCTTTTCAAATATCCCTCAGTTCTCAGCTTGGTCATTAGTCCATCTCTAACTCATTAATGTTTTGTACCGGACTCGAGATTATTTCACTTATATATCAGCCCTCGCAGATTTCCATCTCGAACTCATTAATGTTTTGTACCGGACTCGAGATTATTTCACTTATATATCAGCCCTCACAGATTTAGCGGTGGATGAAACTAGTTCACATAAAACAGGGTCGCTGAGAGAATACCGTCATAATTTTTTTTATCTTTGAACGATTGACGCCTATTTTCCCCCTCAACAGCTAAAACAACCAAAAGATCACCCTCCCCACCCACACACATCCAAATTTGGACATTAGGCTCCACAGACCATAGAACGTCAGGAAGACTAATGTATTTGGCATACTTAATGGTCCTCCTTGCTGGGTCAGCAAACACAGGTAAAGCAAAGTCACAATACTCAAGCCCGATGACCAACAGCTACGGTCATATGGAGATAAAAGTATCGACCAACCTGGAAGATCAGCCTCCCCACCCACATCTTCAATTTGACTTAGGCCATATACCATAAAATGCTAGGTATACTTATTGTTGCTCCTTGCTATGTCAGCAAACATGGCTAAAGCAAAGCCATAATGCCCACAGAGGGATTTTATCCTGTGATTCATTGAGAGAAGGCCTGTGCCCTTGTGAGAGACCATTGCTTTACTGGCCATACCCTTACACCATCTTGAAATTCTTCTACTTTCTTCTACTTATGTTATCACCAAAATTTGTAAAAGAATAAGCTTATTTCTTCTAAAGATTCAGCCACTTTTTTCCTCAGAAGGATTCGATCATTAGAAAAGAAATATGTTAAATGAGGCCAGACAAATTTGCCCACTAGAGGGTAAGACAATATGACCCGCCAAGCAGTGTGTGAAAAGAGTTATCCTTAAACACAACTCCATGTCCCCTTTTTTGCCTGATTCAATGGCAAATTTAGGCCATTAGAATGGCTGAATATTTAGAAGAAATACGGTAATAAACAGTAATAAACAGTAATAAAAAGTAATAAACATTTTGAACAACCTATTTGATGATGGGACAAAGTGATAAAACAACAGACAATACCACATGTAGCTGTCACAGTCACTGGACATTTCGCTCACCTATCCAAATCGCTTGCATAAAATTGGGAAGTTGTTAAAACTTCGTTAAGCAAGTCTCTTTTCCTTGTCTAATAGCAGGTGTGAATTATGATTATTGCTGCCATTTTCAAGACAATATAATCTCTAAAATCAAAATACAGTCAATGCCAATTAATGTAGGCCTAAAAGAAAGAAAAAAATGACAAAACTCGGTCAACCACGAACCTTTTTTCTCCTCCTTTTTGGCTGGTTGTCCCGTGGAGGCTGGTTTTCCTGGTGTTGTTGGGGTACTAACTGCAGGTGGTTTGACAGTTGTACCATTGCTTGTCTCGGGTATCACTTTCTTTTTTGTCGTGACCAGTACATCACTGATGTCATTGTCATCAATACCCATACATGCCATCAACTTGGCACGTTTCTCCACTTGTGAGAGGAATTGTAACGGAGCTGAGAGGGCATTGACGAAGTCTACAACAAACAAGGAGTTACATTGATTTATGATCACTAAAACATACGGGCACAGGGAAAATCTTCTTTTCTAAAATAACCACGGGGACAAGTTTCTAATTGTGTTAAAAAGAGGTATATCATTTAGACCATTATACCCCATCATAAATTGTTGTAATAAAGTAAACCTATGATATTGATTGATGTTTTACTCTGCACTCAAGATTATTTTCTTGCATGGCAATTTTACCAGGTTAAGAGAAGGAGGTTACTGGGCTCTTTGCCCAGAGGGTTGATTGATTGATTGATGTTTTACTCGCACTTAAGATTACTTCACTTATATGGTGGTGTTGCCAGGTTTAGTGGGGGAGGAAACTGTGCTCTTTGCCCAGAGGAAACCCCCGACCTTCCACGAGTACTCCACTCAGAAATTCAAGAATTTTTTGGTACAGTATTTTTACACTTATATGTTTATAAACACGAATAGTTTTGATTTCTTCTGCCAGATATATTTTTTAAAGTAACTTTGGCTATGTGTTAGACACTTCAAGCAAATTCATTGATTTGTAACTGATTTAATTGATTGTTTTACACCACAATCAAGATTATTTTCCTACATAGCAGTGTATAAAGGAGGAAGTAAATGAGCTCTTTGTTCGGAAGAAACGCCTGACTCTACCACATATCTATTGAGAGCAAAAATCGACCCAGACCTTTTTCTTTTTTGAGTGGGATTCAAAACAGACCAAGTGCTTGCCGCTCAAGCAGTTTTGCTATTTGACTCGTTTTTATAGTGACCACACCAAAACATTAAGTTCCAACCCTGAATACAAACACGACTAATCTGGTCTAAATGACATACGGTATTTCTTCTAAAGATTCAGCCACTTTTTTTCCTCATAATGATTCGACCATTAGAAAAGAAATATGCTAAATGTGGCCAGAAAAATTTGCCCATTAGAGGGAATTTAAGGCAATATGACCCACCGTGCAGTGTGTGAAAATGATTATACTTAAACACAACTCCACGTCTCCGTTTTTGTCTGACTCAATGAAAAATTGAAGCTAATGGCTGAATATTTAGAAGAAATACGGTACCCCATTTTTAACACAATATAAAATATAATCTTACCTCCAAATCCATCTGGTACATAAGTTTTCAGCACAATTTTACAGAAGACGGTTGGTAAAGCTAATGGGAAATTTCCTTCTGTGCGTAAAGATATATGACGATAGCCTGAAAAAAATAGAATACAAAGAGTAATTCTGTATTCAAATCAATTGAGGTGTTCAGGTGTTCTGGTATTCAAACTGTGAGATTCAAGTCATCTGAAATAACACACCAAATACCGTAAACTGGGGAACTTTGAACGGTGGGGTATCTTTCAACAGTCAAAGAAGAAAATCTAAATTTTGGCTATTTGGTAACAAATACTAAGAAAAGTGGTAATAATTATGTTTTTAGCTTTTTCAATGGTCAAATAGCAAAAATTTAGATTTTCATCTTTGACTGATGAAAGATACCCCGCCGTTCAAAGTTACCCCACCGTACAAAGTTACCCCACCGTACAAAGTTACCCCACCGTTCAAAGTTACCCAACCTTTCAAAGTTACCCCAGTTTACGGTACGAAGACTTTCTTTATATAATCATATGATGATATACGGTAAGAATTCCGCTCAATAGTGATTGCTCGATAGGATTATCGGTCGCGCCATGCAGGAGGTAAGACACCCAACGAAAAGTCTCAAACTTTTAGAGTGCTTTTCGTAATGTTTTGAGTACTTGAATTAGCGGAATTCTTACCGTAACCGTATAACGTAACATTTTTCTCGATGGATTTACCCTACCTGCTTGTAATCCATCCAAAGGTAGAATTCTCTGACCAATCAACCGCCCTGTCTCTTCATATACAGCTATCCGCAGTACAGCCAAGTCGGGTAACACAACCTGTAACACATAATGTAGTACTATAGGTATTTATGATCACTAAAACACACGGGCACAGGGAAAATCTTCTTGTCTAAAATCACCATGGAGGTACATGTACTTTCTATTTTTAAAATTAATGATCTGAAAACAATGGCATAACATGAGACTCGTAAACCACCGAGCTGCCGATTGATTATTAATAATTTTCCAGTCAAATCATTTGGCAGCATTGCCAGAAACGGGCAATAGTATTGGAAGAAAACGTTCCTCTGTTCAAATAAAAAAATGGCCAGAAAATGTCCCATACATTGGTGATTTAACACGTTGACTGCCGACTACGAGATATCTCTCAATGGCAGGCGCACCGGATTCTGCTGGTACGAATTATCTCGTAACTTAACATAGATATCTTTTAGAATAACTATACTTCTTGGCGAAATGAATGTAACGGTTAAATCTCACTGTCAGATACGACATATCTCGTACGGGGTTTTCTCACAAAGCAATAAGGGAAAGCACTCTGTGTGTTGCTAAAACTAGCACAGTAAACAGACATTGGCCATACGCGTAACAAGCTTGAATGGCAAATGGGAGAGCCCTAGCACTTTCAAGTTATCTCGTAGTCGGCAGTCAACGTGTTAATGGGATTCCAATGGCCAATGAGAGGATGAAAGTCATGTCAGAATCACCGCCCAACATTTTACACAGTGAGCCACAAATAATAACTTAATATCTTTCAAGTTAATATATTGTTTTACGCCATACTGAAGATTATTTCACTTATATGGCCGCGTTGCCAGGTTTAGTGAGGTAGGAAACCGGGCTCATTGTCCGGAGGAACAAGTTAATATACATAAGGCTTTGTAATACAATTCACCGCAAATTCGAGATTCGAGGCGAATCATGTCACCAATTTCTGGAATCAGCATCCCCCCCAAACAAACAAGTTTTTCCAACTGTACCTTTCTGAAGACAAATGGTTCCTCATTGTAGACAGGATTAAGACCATTATTGGGAACGACCCTAGTCCTAAACTCCTTTCTTATCGTATCAGTGGGCAGACCATACATATCCACTTCTACATACGTCCCTATTTTCTTATCTGATAAAAACTGGCCAGACACAACCTTAAATATGAGAACATGTGAGAATGTATTATTTCATAATTTGATTTCAGTTCCAGGAACAGCCAAGAATTATATGGAGAGGGTTGATTTATAGTGTTTGTACTCAAGATTATTTCACTATGAGGAGAAGTTACAAGATATCTACATAGCTTGAATGCTACAAAAACCCACCTTTTCTTCTGTGTCTGGTAGCCATAGCAATAAAATACAGAAACAAGATACAGAAAGTTTCAGGAGTGAGTGCTTGAACAGTTTAACTAAATTTTGTGTTCATCTTTACCCGCTTTCTACATTCACAATTCCCCCCCCCCCCCCCCCCCCCCCCAACCCCACCTGACAAACTAAGCATTGAACATACCTGACTACAAATACTAAATCTGGTGATACACCTTGAAGTGTAAAGTGTTGTTACCTGAACAGAACAGTGGGCTGCAATGACACCATCCACTGGGCTCTCAGAGAATGGATCAAATGTACGATCAGGACGTCGCATAAAGTCTGGTTTCAACAAATACCTGCATGAAAAAATGTCGCTCGTAAGTCTATTGCCTTTGAAATGATTACAATGGGGAAAAGCAGAAAGGGTCTCAAAGGCTCAGTTGGCAGAAAGATATTCTCTCAGTCCAATAAAGGCCTAAAGAGGAGCGAGTTCCAATACAGGCCTAATGAGGAGCGAGTTCCAATCACATTAGTGGCATGAGCAGCCAAAATTCACACTCTTTTCATAATTTCTGATCGTCAAGACAGTACCAAGCTTTGAAGGCCATCAAAAAACTAAATGATTAGCGTTGGAATGAGGAAAATCCATACAGTATGTGACCTGTACGAACCGAAAATGTGTTCGAAAAGTAAACAAAATTTAAATAACCGGGACGACCATTCATTCATTCTAAGCCAAAGTTAGTTCAAAACAATACTTTATCCTACATTCTAGAGACTAGAGGCACTAAAAAGCTTCTGAATTATACGTCTTGAGAAAAATAGCCAATAATTTCAACATTCTGTGTCGATGTCAAAATATCAACATTTTGGCAACTCATGCCACTTTAAGTACAAAGAAAAATTTGTGGAAGAATTGCCAGGTATTCTCCACAGGACGCAGATCTCATCCACTACTTAACTTTGGAACACTTCCATATAAAGTGAGATGTATCAAAGGAAATACAGATAACCAACTATTCTATCAAAGCATAGGCCAGGGTCCACTTTTATGAAGCCTCCTTAAAGTGGCATGAGCTGCCAAAACGTTGATATTTTGACGTTGAAACAGAATGTTGAAATTATCGGCTATTTTTCTCAAGACGTATAATTCAAAAGCTTTTAGTGCTTCTAGTCTCGAGAATGTACGATAAACTTTTGTTTTGAACTAACTTTGGCTTAGAATGAATGAATGGTCATCCCGGTTATTTAAATTTTGTGTTTTTTTCGAACACTATTCCGGTTTGTATAGGCCACATACTGTATGGATTTTCCTCATTTAGTTTTTTGATGGCCTTCAAAACCTCTTACTGCCGTGACAATCAGAAATTAGGACAAAAATGTGAATTTTGGCAGCTCATGCCACTTTAAGATAAGGAAACCTTATATTTCCCCTTAGGAAGAACTTAAGACGTCAATGCTATTTTACGAAATCCCCTTAGTCACATTAACTTTAAGAGAATTTTTAAGGGTGCCTCAAAGGCACACTTACATGTAGTCACCTTTTAATAGCTCATTTTTTAGCTTATCAACATGAGCACAATTATTATTTTGGGACGAAAAAGCGAGGAGACTTTTGAAATCGTATAGAGAATCTCTTCTGGTTTAATACGACATTGAAAATTTAATACCAGTGCATTTTACTATTTGTCGAGATATTTGTGTGCATGAGTTACTCCCCTTTGTGGAGTTCTTATACAATGTACTAAAATCACAACAGACTTCATCCGAGGAAAGTTCGTAGCTGTCCTATCATTTATACAGTCTGATTGATTGATGTTTTACGCATCAGCAGTGTAGAAACGTTCAGAATAATTTCCCTATGCAATGCAAAACCCCTTCCAAATACCCATAATACATAGCACCTGAATTCAAAATCATTATGCAATCAGTAAACCCCAACACAAAGCAGTGAGTAAGTAAGAATAATAAGCCAACTTCATACCCGCAATTGCCGTTGTATTCAAATTTGCCTTGGTTTAATTGCATTGCCAAGTCAGCCGTCTGGAAGTTTAAGGCCACCATCTGACAACCAGCATTCCAGAATATCTACAATACAACAAATCTCTAATAAATTACATGTTTACAAGTCAATGATGCCTCATGAACTCAAAACAATTATAGAAACTTGTCAATATAGCTTTTCTAGTTTAATAAAAAGATGATTCTTCTAAATATTCCAGTGCCAGTGTGACTTTATTTATAAATATATATATTGCTTTATAGCTAGGCCAGAAATCTGGACTCTGCCGAATTTTTTTTCTTTCCCGTATTCGTCATAGCCCAGATCACTTCCATAATGGAAAAACGATATTTTTTAACTTGCCAAATTTCACAACAAATAAGCAAAGAATAAAATATTTACCACTGCATTCCAATAGTATAGACCACGAAGAAGGAGTTTGTCAAACTTATGCCGCTGTAAAGTGACTAAAGATATGTGAGTGACGTATTTCTACGACGCCCCGCACAGTTAAACTGGTCGTTTAAATGTTTTACTATGCCGGTTACGTCAGGTTGAAAGCCAGTGGACTTTTGACTGCATAAGGGAAAGTTTACCAATTTACAGCGGCGTAAGTTTGACAACTCCTTCTTCGTGGTCTATACTATTGGAATGCAGTGGTAAATATTTTATTCTTTGCTTATTTGTTGTGAAATTTAAAAAATATTGTTTTTCCATTATGGAAGTGATCTGGGCTATGACAAATACAGAGAAAAAAAAATTCTGCAGAGCCCAGATTTCTCGGCTACTTTATATCCAACATTTTTTACTGGTAAGTGAGTAAGAGCAGATTTAACGTCGGCATTATTCCAGACTTATAGAGACTTTAAGTAATGTGAATACAGGGTCTCCATCAAAGCTTCGTCATTCTAAAGGTTGGTCATTACCTTCATTGATTCTAACAACAAATCTCAGGAAAAGAATCTAATAATGGTTATTTGAACAAAAAGGGACGAGGAGGGAAGAGAAAAAATACGGTATTTCTTCTAAATATTCAGCCATTCTAATGGCCTAAATTTTCCATTGAGTCAGACAAAAATGGAGTCGTGGAGTTGTGTTTAAGGATAACTGTTTTCACACACTGCACGGCGGGTCATATTGCCTTAAATTCCGTGTAATGGGCAAATCTGTCTGGCCTCATTTAGCATATTTCTTTTCTAATGGTCGAATCCCTATGAGGAAAAAAGTGGCTGAATCTTTAGAAGAAATACGGTAAATATACAATGTTTTTTATATGTGCTTACCTGTGGCATATAGTTGCTTGAGTCCACTCGACCTCCTTTGGGGTAAATTCTACTCATCTGGCGTTTATTATAACTGAGAGGTGGTTAAGGCCAATTGGCATATTCACTGGGTACAATTTACTTTTTACATAAATAATAGAGACAAGTGTTGAATCTTAATTTTACATGAGTTTAATTAGTTAGTGTCTTTTAGAAAGTGAGCATAACAGTATTCTTGTTATTTTGGGATTACACTTTCTTGAAAATATGGTAGAAATTCTTCTACCGATTTTTGGGTGACGCCCGAAACGGTAATCAAACCTAAATGCCGGCTGCCTTATCCATTCAGCCAACCGGCCTCCTCTCGTTTCGGGCGTCACCCAAAAATCGGTAGAAGAATTTCTACCATATTTTCAAGAAAGTGTAATCCCAAAATAACGAGAATACCCTTAATTTTACAAACAAAAACTTGTGTTTGAAGACCAATCATTCTTAACCATCATCTGTCAAGAACGGATTTCACTAAGTTTATATTCTTGAGTTTCCCCCATGGCCATTACCGTTATAGTTGAGAGTAGGATTTAAAATATACAGGAAAATAGTGGTGTCACCATCTGAGAAAAATCGTTTTAAACACTGAGGTAACATGAGATTCGTTGCTACAGGTTTTAAGGTCACAGAGTACGATTTCGCTCAACAAAGGGAGGATTATCAAAGAATTTTCCGGACACAAATTTAGGCTTTTAGTGTTCTTAACTTTCGAGCAACTCATTTTCATTTTCAAATACGCCCTATGTAGAAGTGATATGACAAAAGCGGATTTAGAAGTGTGTCAGCAAATCAGAATAACTTCGATCCATTCAACATATTGCGACTAAGTATTTAAGTATCCGGGACTCAACATCTGACCTGTCCATGAGCGTTGGATTGATTGATTGATTGTTGTTTTACGCCACACTCAAGATTATTTCACTTATATGGTGGCGTTGCCAGTTTTATTGTGGGAGGAAACCGGGCTCTATGCCCGGAGGAAACCCACGACCTTCCGCTGGTAACCGGCAACCATCCCACATAGGTTGTTCGAGTGAAAACCCAGTCAGAAAATTTTCCATTTTTTTTTGACTGAGTTGGATTTGAACCCGCGACCCATTGCCATGAGGGTTGGAAGACAGAAAATGTTTTAATTGGTCCATTGGTGGAAAGTTTGCAGTGACAACTTAAAGAGCAGACCATGGAAGGTCAGTTTTGCAAAAAACAAATAAGCACCTTGTTTCACAGCAGATTTTGGGCTTGCCGTGTGTATTTTTAAAAATCAAGGGTAAAAAAAGAAGATGGGTTTGGACCCTACTAGTTATCAATGTCCCGAGGTTAGAGGTACTTAAAGAGGATACAGATAAACAATAAGACAATAATCATGCAGTGCAAAGGCAAGACTAGTTAATACAACCTAACCATGTTTATAACTATACAAAACAATTATTTTCAATATTTTGCAGTTAAAGTGGCATGAGCTGTCAAATATAGGGAAAATTTTGTTGAAACAGAACACAGCACACGGAGTGCCCTCCCTTATCCACCCTCTGTTATACTATAAATATACATGTAGTATAAGAGAGGGTTGATAAGGGAGAGCACTCTGTGTGCCTGTGAACAGAATAAGCTAATTGTTCCTCCTTTTTGTCAAGTAGTACGAGATAGGAGCTTTCTCCATATATACATTTTTTTACATTAAAACACACGGGCACAGGGAAAATCTTCTTATCTAAAATAACCATGGAGGACAAGTTTCTTATTGTGTTAAAAACAAGTTGTTTATACCCAATCATAAGTTGTAATAATAAACCACAACCCATGATACACAGGCACAGGGAAAATCTTCTTGTCTAAAATAACCATGGGAACAAGTTTCTTATTGTGTTAAAAAGGGGCATATCATTCAGTCGTTAATACCCAACCATAAGTTATTATAATAAACCACAGCCCATGATATTTCATTAGGATGACGACAGGCAAATACATATGTACATGTATCAATCTTAGATACGCATGTTAAGGTAGTTTTTATAAGCAGCAAAGACTATCAAATATATTCATATATCCCGGCTATTTGAATTTTGTCCGCTATTTGCACACATGGGTAGCTGGTTTTGGTATTTGGTTTATTCACCCACTACAGAACAAAGGCATTCACATGATAACATGGGCGGGAATAAAGTCAGAAGAGACTTGTTCTATCCCTAAAATTGAAAATAATGTGTTGTCCTTAGTACTTAAAGCAAAACATAGCGGGTGGTTAATTAATATAATAAAATGTAGTTTCTTAATATGATATTTATAAACACTATTTGTTAGCACTTTGTGGTTGGTTGGTTGTAAAACTATATTTGTTATCTCCGCATGCCCAGAACAACCAAAAAGAAGATCTTTTTAACTGAGTGCTATGTGACTGTTGTTTATATAGAGTTTATATAGGTTTCCCCATGAACATTAATAGCAAATCTAGCTCCTATGGATTTCTGGATATTCCAATAGCTGCTTGTGTTTGATATGTTCGATGTAGCTAACGATATCTCAAGCCAAGTGTAAGAGAGTAATAGAAAAGCGAGTAAATGTGAGCAAACGCCAGGTTGAATTTCATGATGTTGTTTGGTTGAATGCTTGAAAGTCACATGAGCAACTGACCTCCGATATGAACTCTCCAACCCTATTTCAATGGATTTTTTCGGATAAAATTATTGACTTGGCCTTAGAGGTTATATCTGTACTTTAGGACTAGAGTAACTTCTAATCTTAGATTGCTGCTTAAGCTTCACACTCTCTACATGCGTGTGTGATGCATTCTAAACTGTTTGTTTATATCGATCAAACAACAATATCAGCCCGGAATTACCCAAAATAACTGTTTGAATGTAATTTTTTGGAGAGAAAATCAACTTGCTGTTCTTCATCAAATTGATTATTACTTATTTTATATCGATCTGAATTTCAATGAAAAAAAACACAACAAAATTAAGCAATGTGTTCTCTTAAATCTTCCAAAATCAGAAAGGAGATTCAGTAAACTACAATTTACTCCCTTTGCTCTAAATTATCTCCCATATGTTAGAGTGAGTGAGTGATTTGGGTTTTACGTCCTGCTCAACAGTATTTCAGTCATATGAAGACGTTGTCTCCTTGTTGCAGGGCGGATTTCCACCGCTCTTTTAGGTGCTACCTCACCGAGACGACTTGCCGAAGACAACCAGCAAGCCCCCTCACCCAGTCACAGTATACGGACACCGGGCCAACCAGTCGCTGCTCTAACTCCCATTGCTGAGTGCCAATCGAAGAAGCAACAGCTACCACTGTTAAAGTCTTTGGTCTGACTCGACCCAGGCTTGAACCTGGATCTCTCAGGCCTGAAGCGGAAGCTCTACCAACTGAGCTATCGGGGCTGGTCGCCATATGTTAGAGGTGGTGTTGACCATTCCAAAAGACTGGCGGAAAACCACAAATATTGGGTAGATTTAAAAAAAATTATTTCATTGCATGGGGTCAAGTAGAAATAAGTTTTTCGTTGACTTTTAACGGCGCCTGTTGGCTTGGAGGCGTGAATGAAGGATAAACAGCTTTCTGGAGATAAAGGTTGATTGATTGATTGGTGTTTTACGCCGCGCTCAAGATTATTTCACTTATATGGCGGCGTTGCCAGTTTTATTGTGGGAGGAACTCGGGCTCTATGCACGGAGGAAACCCTCGACCTTCCGTTGGTAACTGGCAACCATCCCACATAGGTCGTTCGAGTGAAAACCCAGTCAGAAAATTTTCCAATTTTTTTGGACTGAGTGGGATTCGAGCCTGTTGACTTGGAGGCGTGAATGAGGGATAAACAGCTTTATGGAGATAAAGGAATGCATTAGCTAACCTTGTATACAGGAAACATAGAATAAATAAACAAGGGTTAAACAATTAAGGAATCTTTAGGGCGTTTTTAAATTATGTATTCTCAAATAATAAACTACGTACTATGATGTCAATTGAAAATGAGTTCAGTACACAACAAAGCAACTAGTTCGAAAAAATCTCAACAAAAAACAAGCAGAAATATTAAAAAATTCAAAATGGAAAAAAAATAAATAAATAAACATCTACAAATTAAAGTAAATGAAATGATGCCTAACTATAAATGACTTCTACAAACTAGAAAACAATATAAAAGGATACTCAACAAAGGCAAAACAAGAGTGTTTGATGAGACCAAGAGCTACAGTTTCACCGAATGTTGACATGTGGTAACTTAACTGCTTCTCTGGACAAATAAATCATATATTTATATACACATATCCTTTAATCATGCAGTTTCGCAGTTTTAATTAGTAAATAATAAGTCACAAGTTTAGTCTATGAAAAATTGGGAACATAGTAAGACACGCAAACTACAAAGGCCAATATTTGTTAAAGCAGTTATACTTTGACAATTCTCATTCTTTAATTGCAGAGGAATAGTTATGCATTTATAAATCTGTTTTTTATGGGAAATGACTTTCATATGGGATATAGGACATATAGGACAAGTGCTAAGGGCTATTGTACTGCAGTCAGTGTGCTTGTCTTGATTTAGATTCCCCATGTGAAGGTACTCCGTCCGTCCTCCCAGTCTCATTCTTTAATTGCAGAGGAATAGTCATGCAATAGTGGAATAGATTTATAAATCTGTTTTCTATGGGAAATGACTTTCATATGGGATATAGGACAGAAGGAAGTGCTAAGTACTATTGTACTGCAGTCAGTGTGCTTGTCTTGATTTAGATTCCCCTTGTGAAGGTACGCCGTCCCTCCCTCCCTCCCAGTCTCATTCTTTAATTGCAGGGGAATAGTTATGCAATAGTGGAATAGATTTATAAATCTGTTTTCTATGGAAGATGACTTTCATATGGGATATAGGACAGAAGAAAGTGCTAAGGGCTATTGTACTGCAGCCAGTGTGCTTGTCTTGGTTTAGATTCCCCTTGTGAAGGTACTCCGTCCCTCCCTCCCTCCCAGTCTCATTCTTTAATTGCAGGGGAATAGTTATGCAATAGTGGAATAGATTTATAAATCTGTTTTCTATGGAAGATGACTTTCATATGGGATATAGGACAGAAGAAAGTGCTAAGGGCTATTGTACTGCAGCCAGTGTGCTTGTCTTGGTTTAGATTCCCCTTGTGAAGGTACTCCGTCCCTCCCAGTCTCATTCTTTAATTGCAGAGGAATAGTTATGCAATAGTGGAATAGATTTATAAATCTGTTTTCTATGGGAAATGACTTTCATATGGGATATAGGATATGAGGAAATGCTAAGTACTATTGTACTGCAGTCAGTGTGCTTGTCTTTAGATTCCCCTTGTGAAGGTACTCCGTCCCTCCCTCTCTCCTCCCTCCCAGAATAGCTGCATCCTGAGTTGAGTATTCAGATTCAATGCAAAACTTAATGATGTTGTGGATATTAGAACTGTATATGCATATTTGTAAGTTAGTAACAGATAATATGGCGCTTACTTCCTGATGCAAACTTAAAACAAATAGGCAATAACCCACTATCACAGTGGGTTAGAGTGATAGTCCCTCAGTCCCACACAGACCTTTCATCGATACGTCGCGGATTCAGATCACCCAATTGAAAAATTTCTGAGTGAATTTTTCACACCGTTGTCGTATGTGGAAGAGTTGCCAGGTACTCACTGAAAGTCAGGGTTTTTCTCCCCTACTAAACCTGGCAATGGCGTTATATAATAATCTTGAGTTCGGCGTAAAACATCAGTCAATCAATCAATCATCTATCTGTGTTGTAGTTTAGGGTCTGGATAACTTCAGACTATTTAACTCAAGATTTGTTTATTCTCAGAGAAATCGGAATACCCTCAAAGTTATCTCTCCTATTCTATATATTTATGATCACTAAAACACATGGGCACAGGGAACATCTTCTTGTCTAAAATAACCAATTCTTTATAATATCCCATCTTACATACTGCATAAAACATCTGAGAGCTAAAGCAAATCAAGGTCCAAAATTAAAATGGGAAGTTGTGAGCTTGATTCTTATTCAAATGTCACAACCAAACGATGAAGTATTTGGAAAGGACAGTTTGAGTGTAGGGATGTTAAGGCAGTAAAAAAGGGACCATTTATCCACCTCCTGGAGCCTGTTTCACAAAGCAGCGTAGCGTAAGTTTTCACGTAACTGCCATAGCAACACATACTGTAGAGATACGTTAGTATGAAAGTTACGCAAAAAATACATCTACGCCGCTTTGTGAAACAGGCCCCAGTACCTCAATTCAACCCTCACAACTTTGAGCAACGTTTGCTAATTAGCACATTATTTGGGGAAGGTAGCCAGAGTCAATTCACAGAGTAGGCAAAAAACCTCTATCAGGAACATTTACATATGTTGAAAGCAAAAAGTTTTCTTCGAAAAGGTCTCCTAACCATAACGTATCGGTGGAAAGAGTGTATTAGTTGATCATACACAATGCTCTAAATAGCCTAACTGTAAATGTACAACAAATGTCAAAAACAACTTTGTTTATCGGTTTAAATATATTGAATTCTTGAGCCTGTTTCACAAAGCGGCGTAGATGTATTTTTTGCGTAACTTTCATACTAACGCATCTCTACAGTATGGGTTGCTATTGCAGTTACGTGAAAACTTACGCTACGCCGCTTTGTGAAACAGGGTCCTGAACAGAAACTCGACCACACTAAAGCAGAGATCATTTCAGGTATGTTTAAGTTTTATGAGAAAATTTAAGGTTTAACGAGAGAAAAAAAATCAAAGATTACCATGCAAGAACTAAACAATCACCTCGTCTGTTAATATGCTCTGCATATCATTTGTTTTCCCTGAATACCCACAAGTGCTATAAGTGCAATAAAACACATACATTATAGAGTACAACAGACAACAGGCAAGTGACACAGAATACAATACTACAAAAGATCTGTGCTGTTTGACATTTGTGATATGGAAGTGTTCATTGAATTTAAAATGAGAGTGGTTCCTTACTGAACGATATGAGTGGAATGGACGTCACATGGTATTTGATTTGCCTTGAATGTCGCCATTACTAAGAGATGGTGCAATAGCGATCCTGATATGTAATGCATGCGGCATCAACTATCAATGGCGGCACAGTTTACAAAGTCAGATCCAAACCAGCCAATGAGACGTGTCCATTCCACGCATATAGTTCATTGGGTTCCTTACTGAAGAGTGAATGATAAGGGAGATAATCAGTACTGTAGAGATGAATTGGAAAATGGATACTTGACAAATTCAAAAGCTTGTGTTTTCAGGTAGCCGAGGCCTGTACTTTCATTAAATGAAGACATATGATAGTGAGCATTCCGATCTGAAAAATAAGAAACAGCCAGAACCGTCAGCCTTTGGGGGGGAAATAAAATGCCCAAATGAAATGTCATTTCTACAGAGCACAATAGATGTACGTGTAAGCTAAATAATCATTGCGAGAAATGAAGTGGTGTTAAATTCAAGCATGATGTTTTCATGTTACAGGAATGTAATAAAGCTAGAAAGGGTATCTTTGAAACAGACCTTTTTGTACGCACCCCCCACCCCCGTCTACCCAACATTCAACACAAAAATAAAATCAAACTAGAAGTAATAGTATCATTGAGTATGCCCCCTTTGGGGAAGGGTGTTGTTTGGAGAGATGCGCATTAATTATCACTGAAGGTGATACATGCCCCCGCCTAGCAGGCACAAGTTCATCATGAAGTAGAGAAATCGATTCTGAATAACCTCTACATATAAAGAATGCACGAGTTGGTGAGATGCTATAATGAGCAGACAAACATTGTGGTATACTTTTAAAAAAATTTCAAGAGAAAACGTCAACCCGTTACAGAGATAACCTGAAATCATAACTCTTTTTACGAGGTCTAGGCCTACAGTGGCGCCACCTATGAGCGGATTTTCTCCAAACACAATCTCATCCGAGGTATTGTGGATATCCATCACATAAGAGCATTTCAAGAGAAAACATCAACCCGTTACAGAGATAACGTCCGGAAACCTCAAATCATAACTGTATTTATGAGGTCTATGGCCTGCAGCGGCGCCACCTATGAGCGGATTTTAGCAAAACAAAATCTCATCCGAGATATTGTGGATATCCATCATATAAAAAAATTTCAAGAGAAAACGTCAACCCGTTACAGAGATAACGTCCGGAAACCTCAAATCATAACTGTATTTACGAGGTCTATGGTCTGCAGTGGCGCCACCTATAAGCGTTTTTTCTCGAAACACAATCCCATCCGAGGTATTGTGGATATACATCTTCTAAAAAAATTTCAAGAGAAAACGTCAACCTGTTACAGAGATAATGTCCGGAAACCTAAAATCATAACTGTTTTTACGAGGTCTATGGTCTGCAGTGGCGCCACCTATGAGCGTATTTTCTCGAAACACAATCCCATCCGAGGTATTGTGGATATAATTCTTATAAAAAAAATTTCAAGAGAAAACATCAACCCGTTACAGAGATAACGTCCGGAAACCTGAAATCATAACTGAATTTACGAGGTCTATGGTCTGCAGTGGCGCCACCTATAAGCGTTTTTTCTCGAAACACAATCCCATCCGAGGTATTGTGGATATACATCTTCTAAAAAAATTTCAAGAGAAAACGTCAACCTGTTACAGAGATAATGTCCGGAAACCTGAAATCATAACTGTTTTTACGAGGTCTAGGCCTACAGTGGCGCCACCTATGAGCGGATTTTCTCGAAACACAATCCCATCCGAGGTATTGTGGATATACATCTTATAAAAAAATTTCAAGAGAAAACATCAACCCGTTACAGAGATAACGTCCGGAAACCTGAAATCATAACTGAATTTACGAGGTCTATGGCCTGCAGTGGCGCCACCTATGAGCGGATTTTCTCGAAACACAATCCCATCCGAGGTATTGTGGATATACATCTTATAAAAAAATTTCAAGAGAAAACATCAACCCGTTACAGAGATAACGTCCGGAAACCTGAAATCATAACTGTATTTACGAGGTCTATGGCCTGCAGTGGCGCCACCTATGAGCGGATTTTCTCGAAACACAATCCCATTCGAGGTATTGTGGATATACATCTTATAAAAAAAATTTCAAGAGAAAATGTCAAGCCGTTATGGAGATAACGTCCGGAAACCTGAAATCATAACTGTATTTACGAGGTCTATGGCCTGAAGTGGCGCCACCTATGAGCGGATTTTCTCAAAATGCAATCCCATTCGAGGTATTGTGGATATACATCTTATACAAAAATTTCAAGAGAAAGCGTCAAGCCGTTATGGAGATATCGTCCGGAAACCTCAAATCATAACTGTATTTACGAGGTCTAGGCCTGCAGTAGCGCCACCTGTGAGCAGATTTTCCTGAAACACAATCTCATCCGAGGTATTGTGGATATACATAATATATAAAAATTTCAAATGAAAGCCTTCACTGGTTTAAGATTTATTGTCTGGAAACACTTCGTACGTACGGACGGACGGAAGGACGGACGGACGGACGGAAGGACGGACGTACGGACAGACCAAACTCTATATGCCCCCCCCCATATAAATATGGGCGGGGGCATAACAATACCTCCTTCTCCCCACAACATAAAAACACCCTGTGTATCATTTTTTTCCAGCTAAATGTAATCATATATTGACATTTTTAATGGAAATCTGTGTTTTAACTTGTCTTCTTGATGACATAACTAACAGAGATTTGAAAAACAGTAGACACGAAACAAAAACAAACATATAAATAATTGTAACGAAGATTGTGAGAATGAGGTCCAAAGTCCAAATAATGAAACCAAGAAACCATAAAGCACCCCACACCTAATCAAACATTTTTCAGTCAATTAAGGGGGAGGGGGAGTGGGGGGATAATCATTTGAGGGCAGAAATGGGTTAAAACACTCTGCAAAATTTTAGTTTGGTCAGGAAAAAGCGACCAATAATCCAACAAAGAAAACTTCTATCTTTACAGTGAAACTTATACCGCCATGTTTCTTATACGACTTATACCGACATGTCTCGGGGAAAGAAAAAAAATGCAGGTTTAGAGAGATGTCAGTTTATCAAGATTATTTACTGTGGGTTTGACAGGTTTCAGGTTTACTATTAAAGGGTATGGGTTTATACAGGTTTCACTGCAGTACCATTAGCATTCAATTTTCAAAAACAAGTTCATCTAATTAGTGATAAAAATAAAAGCATAACATATTCAGATAAATGATTTTTGTACTGACCTTCTGCCACATCAAAACCTTGGAATTTGACAGGCTGGGCATAGTTCACCATTGCGGAGAGATAAGGGTGAATATTAAGTGTGGCACCCGTATATTGATAATACATCAGAGCTAGTTTCTCATCTTGTGTTAAAGTGCTCTGAAACAAAATAAAACACCAAGTATAGGAAAGCACTTCAGATTAAATATATTATAGTTTATTTAAAAACAATATTGACTATTTTATTTTCCTACAAGGAGTAATGAATCATTTTATTTTTACCAACAGTACATTTTTATTATTTTCCTACAAGAAGTAAAATGGACTCGATAAGATTTGTCAACCGATCAAATGCATCCATTTGAATAGGGAGCGCAAGTCTCAAAAGAATCCTTACAAGATTTTGTGATATCCGGTGACAGATGACGCCATTTAGAACGTTTCTGATGACGTTGCAATTCCATTTGACATATTTTGTTCCATGACATCAGATTTAAATGTCATGTTGGAACGAAAAACGCTCAGTCACATGCGCAATGCAGTGCCGGTGACAGGAAATATGTGGAATTCACACATGACTTGCACTCCCTATAGCATGCTGCAAATCGGTACAACATCGCACAGTGAGAAGAGGCCTTTATGAACAACGTAAGTCTGATGCAAGGTCTAACTGCAATGGCAACATATGTCAACGTTACGTTACTCAGTAAAGTTACGTCAGGTATAAATATGTCATCGTCGTTCGTAAATGAGAAACAGCCTTCTGAACTACATGGGAAGTTATCTTGACTACATTTAATAGTATAGACCCTTTCGGCTAAAATGACGTTTTTATGACGTCTAATTGTATGGCATTGACGTCATTTCTCTGTTGGGGTCGCTGTGACAAGCCTCTTTTGCATTACGTCATAGTCGAAATGAACACGATTCTGACATCAGATTGATCTAAAAACTCAATTTAGCGTCATTTTGCCATACAACAAGGCTTCTCAATCCTTAAGCCGAAAGGGTCTATTGAACAGTCTGACTGATTTACCCCAGGATCAATGTTATTTCCCACTGCGTCTGGTTTAGGGAGTTTGAAATCCGGATGAGCGTCGGTATCCAAGGTGTCAGTCGGTCTGCAGGATTCCAACTCTTCTACAAAAAAAATAAGAAGCAAAAACAGGGTTAGGTTGGTAAAACAATCCATAGAACCTATAATACAAAGCCTGGTATTACACACCTTAGGTTACCATAACAACAAACTGATGAAGTATTCAGTTTTTGTAATTCAATAAAATACTATTATAAGCATTAAAATAAGTGTGAAATCTAATTTCAAATTATTATGAAACATATTAATGGTAAATACTCATGTCTTACTTTTCATATAAATAACTCCAGATATTACGGTTTACCTTTTAGTTTCAATTAAAGATTAGTTTGAATGGATCTGGCTTATCTAGGTTTAACTTAAAGGGGCATGAGCTGCCAAAATGTTGATATTTTGACGTTAAAACAGAATGCTGAAATTATTGCCTATTTTTCTCAAAAGGTAGAATTCAGAAGCTTTTTAATGCTTCTAGTCTCGAAAATGAACAATAAAGTACTGTTTTGAACTAACTTTGGCTTAGAATGAATGAATGGTCGTCCCAGTTATTTAAATTTTGTTTACTTTTAAACACGTTTTCGGTTCATACAGGCCACATACTGTATGGATTTTGTCTCATTCCAACGCCAATCATTTAGTTTTTCGATAGCCTTCAAAGCCTCTTACCGTCGTGACGATCAGAAGTTATGAAAAAACTGCGAATTTTGGCAGCTCATGCCACTTTAAGTACGATGTCACAAATTCATATTCTATACATTCTATTTCCATAAGTAGAGCTCTTCAAATAGGAGGGGGGTCTCGGTGGTCCAGGGGGCCATTTCAAGCAGCCGTCGCACAGTGCGATCAATCGCAGTTGCCATGACGACGTATCTCTTCACTATGGTATCCATTGGCAACTACATTTCTTTTGCGATGCGACCGCTTTGTGAAACGAGCCCCAGCGGGACAGCCTCATTTTCATTGTAATGCACAGGAATACAAACAATGAAAGAGATCTATTTACAGATAACTTTATTTGGTTTCAATAAAATTAATTAAACATCTTCAGTTTTATTTTTCCTATCGATAAAGTACTGTTTTGAACTAACTTTGGCTTAGAATGAATGAATGGTCGTCCCAGTTATTTAAATTTTGTTTACTTTTAAACACGTTTTCGGTTCATACAGGCCACATACTGTATGGATTTTGTCTCATTCCAACGCCAATCATTTAGTTTTTCGATAGCCTTCAAAGCCTCTTACTGTCGTGACGATCAGAAGTTATGAAAAAACTGCGAATTTTGGCAGCTCATGCCACTTTAAGTACGATGTCACAAATTCATATTCTATACATTCTATTTCCATAAGTAGAGCTCTTCAAATAGGAGGGGGGTCTCGGTGGTCCAGGGGGCCATTTCAAGCAGCCGTCGCACAGTGCGATCAATCGCAGTTGCCATGACGACGTATCTCTTCACTATGGTATCCATTGGCAACTACATTTCTTTTGCGATGCGACCGCTTTGTGAAACGAGCCCCAGCGGGACAGCCTCATTTTCATTGTAATGCACAGGAATACAAACAATGAAAGAGATCTATTTACAGATAACTTTATTTGGTTTCAATAAAATTAATTAAACATCTTCAGTTTTATTTTTCCTATCGGATGTGAAAATCAGTTAATCCTCTCTCCTCCCCTCCCCCCCCCCCCCCCACCCCAAATTTTATTATCCAATGGCCTATATACAGTTTTGTGAACTATTTCTCATTTGTTAAACATCTCAGAAATCTCACAAGAGTAGGGCAATGATTCCTCATTGCAGTAGAGAGCAGAACAAGGGGGGTAATTTCATTCGATGGAAATAGAACGTATTATCATTTTTCACTTCAAAATGAAAACCAGCTTTGAATGGCACACATTTTTACTACAAATTACAATAAACAATTTGTATTCACCCTGACCACAAAACAATCACTTTGTATTCATTTTTGAACTGCATCATGATTGATTGTTAGTTCTTTTACATCAGATTCATTGATTGATTGACTGATAGATAGCATATCCAGCAGACAAATTAGACAGAAAATAAACATATATACATATAACAGTGCATTAATCATTATTCCAAGAATATAGATATAAAACCGCACGGGGCAGGAAATATATCCTTTGCAAAGATAAATCTAAGACAGACAAAGAAAACCGTATTTCTTCTAAAGATTCAGCCACTTTTTTCCTCTTAAGGATTCGATCATTAAAAAAGATATGCTAAATGAGGCCAGACAAATTTGCCCATTAGAGGGAATTTAAGGCAATAGGACCTGCTGAGCAGTGTGTGAAAACGGTTATCCTTAAACACAACTCCATGTCCCCTTTTTTGTCTGACTCAATGGAAAATTTAGGCCGTTAGAATGGCTGAATATTTAGAAGAAATAAGGTAATTACAATGAAATCTTTGTTTCCTATTCTATTTATTTGTTTCACATTCATATGATAGCAGTCAGGTTTATTGGTAGACCACTGGTACCAATGTAATTCAGCAGTATTGTATTTAAAGCATTTTAATTAAGAGATGACTGTTCTTTTCTATGCCACACTCAGCATAACGTCCCTGAAATGGTCACATTGTCTGGAGGAAATCCTGACACTTTGGTTTAACCTTGCAACCATTAAAAAATAAAACAAATAAAAAAATAGAATTATCCTATCAAATAATTAAGTACTTTTGGGGGAAATTAATATAAGATTGCCTTCTGTAGTAAGCTGTGTTTAAGATTTATATAATATTGGAAAAAAAGATTACTTTTTGTTATTTAATTTAGAAAAAATTTAATAAACTTATTTTGTATACATTCAATGGAGCTCTGGGCTGATTTTTAGTTTACACCGAATAGGCTTTTTAGTTTTCTTTACTTATTGTTTGTGTTTTGTAAATATGTTAAAATGTTCACAATGTTTTGTGGATGGTAAATAGCATTAATAGGTGTTGGCTTTTAGAAAATGTCTCTATAATATGAACGAATAAATACAAATGGTGATGTTTTAGTATTCTCGTTATTTTGGGATTTAGTTCAAATTGTAGCAGCATTAACCAGTTTGACTAATATTTCTGAAAGGTGAATGGTGACAAAAGGACAACATTAAAACAGACAGTGAAAATTAGCACTTTTCTAAGAGGCCCTTTGGAAAAATGACTTCCCAGTTCCACAAAGGTTGCCTTACCTCAGTTCACAAACATTGACCATACATATACCATAGCAATACATTTAAAGGATTTCTGAACATTTCTCTCGGAAAACCCATAGGTGACTTGTAGCTGTTTACTGATTAAATATGCATTAAAACACATAATAAGCTTTCCTTCTTCTTTGAGTGGGATTTGAACCCGCCTCTAATAGATAAAAGGCCCAGGGCCCTGTTTTACAAAGAGGGTGTAAACATACGCATAGGCCTACAACATGGGCCAGTTGCGACCAGAGTGTAAGTTCCTATAGCTTTAACACAGATTTACGTCAGACGTAACATACACCAGCTTTGTAAAATGGGTCCCAGGCCGACTTAGAGACAATCACTCTGCCGACTGAGCCACCAAGCAGCCCCCCCCCCCCCCCCCCCTCCCAAAAAATATATATATTCTTGAAAGTTTGGCTCGTTTTAAGATACACTGTATTTGGCAGCCCCATGCCACTTTAAGGCAAGAAGCAACATATTCCTAAAATCTTATTAGACACGTTTTCTATATAAACAACAGTTTGGGCTTTTTCTTTGGGGGAAAATTACCTTTTGATTGATAATTTATTCAATATGGACTTGTAAGTTTTAGTTTTGAAAGCTACATTGTTCTGGGAATTAATTTGCAGTGAAACTGGAGAAGAAAAAAAAAGGATAATAACCCCTGCAGAAATAAGTGTTAAAATTAAGTAATTCTTTCCTAATTTTGTTTAATTGCAGTATTACATTGAGAGAATGAGCATGATCTTTGATTCATATAAAATGTCAATGTAACTTTTCGGCAGATATTTGTAAAAGGTGAACTATAATTTCTGAGGGTGGCAGATTCAATTGGTTTATTTTTTTGTAAGACCACTGTCAGCCGTACAAAATAATGAGTAAAGCTTGTTAAGAGAAGGACGATGAATACCCTTTTTGGCCACAATTAGAGTAAAATTTTGGCAAAAATAATTGTAATCAGAACAAAAAATAAAAACCGTGTTCATATAAAATTTCACACATTTAACTAACATATAACAAATAAACACTTATGCCTCAATTCTAGCCTTTCGGCTAAAAAAAGACATAGCTAAGACATTCATTCATGCTCAATTCATCGATAACACAGCTAGCATATATTTAACTACTCTGGCGCAGCAGGCACATGCCCAAACGATTACAAGCTTACAGGGAGCACATCAAGCCCTTGACCATTGACATCAAGCCCTTGACCATATCTACCTTACAAAAGAGAATGTATGTCACATGGATGGGTTTTCATGAGTTTTTTTTTCAGAGTGGGGACAATATATCATGGAATCCCACAGATGTGACTTACACTCAATATGATTTGCTACAACGTTAAATAACTAAGTTTGCATATGCTGGGCAAGGGGAGATAAGCGAGGCTAGAATAAAGAGAAGACAACTCTACCCGTGATGGGCTTGGTGACAGGAGTAGGGGGCTCTTCTGACTGAGACTCGTTGGAAGATGATGAACTCTCCTCTTCCACATCTGGTGAAAAACAAACAAACATTGTGGCAAAAAAACCAAAACATTCCATACCTGTTCACACCTATGAAATTAACAAATGGCAGTTTGGAGAAATCTACTTTCAATATTCTGTATTAAAATATCGCTAGCCCACCCACAAAGTTTTTTTGTTGTTGCAAAAACCAAGTGTACAGTCATTACCCTTGAGTATTGGGGGAGTGCTTTATAAAGTTGGACCAAATAAAAATCTAAAAAAATTCTGAGTGGATTTTTCACTCGGTCACAGTTCATGCATGTGGAAGAGTTGCCAGGTACTTGCCCAAGGTCGGGGGTTTCCTCCGGGCAATGACCCTGGTTTCCCACCCCACTAAACCTGGCAACGCCGCCACATAAGTGAAATAATCTTGAGTGCGCCGTAAAACATCCCTCACTCAATCAATTTTTAAGTTGACATAGACTTCAATTTGTATTAAAAATTTATAGTGATATATTTTGAAGGAATCGCTTATTTTGTTCATCTCTTTCTTGGAAAATAGGTTGGTTTATAGCTTTTTTCGTTATTTAGTTTTAGTATTTTTAAATAATGAGAAAACCATCAAGATTTTTTACAGCCACAACTACCGTTAATATGCAAATAGTTAGGGAAATAAAGATTTTTTGTATTGAATTTTTACAAACTTCTTTTATTCTTGTCAGATGCTTTTCAAAAACATAGTAATTTTTAGCTAAGTCACCTCCCCTACTAAACCTGGCAACGCAGCTATATAAGTGAAATAATCTTGAGTGCGGCATAAAACATCAATCAATCCATCAGAAGTCAAATTGAATATTTTGGTTGCCAGAGATTGAATATTTCCTAACTAAATTAACTGCAATTAAATTATGGGGTGAATTGAGTTTTTATGGCCATTTTTTTATTTAAAAAAATGGATGTTATTTCACTTATACGTTGGTGTTAAAATAAAGACGTTTTACCTCCTAAGTGGGACCTGACCTTTATAGAGGCATCGGGGGCTTGTTTTACAAAGCTGGCGTAAATTTGCACATAGGCCTACAATATGGATCAGTTACTATAGATTTAACACTGGTTTTCGTCTGACGTAACTTACGCCAGCTTCGTAAGACAGGGCGCAGAAGGTTTCAATTTTTCTGGAATGTTATGATATGAGCTAAGAAATATTTTTTCTAAAGTAGCCAAAACTTCCTAAAAAAAAGACCTTGCAATTGGCCCCTTATATCATTGAGGGGAAAAAAGCTTGGTTTTTTGTCCACCCTTCGATGGTGTGAACAGGTTTATCAGTGAGATAACAAACAACAAATATGAGGGAGTAAGCAGGAGTGAGAATAGTGCTATACGAACAGTGATGTGAAGAAAATTGTGTTGGTTTTATGCTCAGTGTTTCCTAAAGATCCTAACAATGTACAATAGTGTAGATGTGTTTACCTAATGACAAATATCAAAACCTAAACACCAAGACGTTCCTTCAATTGACCCTAAAATAGAACCCTGAAATATTTCAAACCTAAAAGCGAATTGAATATTGAAGATTTCCGTAGCCGTAACTGTTTTTACGATAAATATGTTTCTGCAAGCTCAAAAGAAATTAAATGACCATTCTCTTTCAGCTGAGAAACAAAAACTATCCCATGAATGCTGATATGCTAAAGAATTGAAATTGATGCCACTTTATTTTTTTTTTTATGTGCCTTCGAGGATGTCTATTTGTTTTTCCAAACAGACATTTATAGACAAAGTAGAAAACGACGTGTCTACAAAAGGTTTTTTTTTTTTTGATGTGGAGATTAGCTTTTATCTGGGAATATAACTAAACAATTGTATATTGCCATGTTAAACTACGAGGGTTTTTTAAAAAACTGCAAGGTGTTGTATTGTGTGTTTTTTATTCAATCTTTTTAAAACTGTGTTGCCTCAGATGTATCCCACGTTTGATCTTGAAGCCCCAAGTTACAATTGTTCGAAGTTTTGGACAAGGCATCAAAATAAAAAAAGGGATTTTAAAGTGGATGAGCTGCCAAAATGTTGATATTTTGAGGTTAAAACAGAATGTTGAAATTATTGACAATTTTCCTCAAGACTATAAATCAGAAGTATTTAGTCTCGAAAATATACGATAACGTATTGTTTTGAACTAACTTTGGCTTAGAATGAATGAATGGTCGTCCCGGTTATTTAAATTTTGTTTACTTTTCGAACACGTTTTCGGTTCGTACAGGCCACATACTGTATAGATTTTCCTAATTCCAACGCCAATCATTTAGTTTTTCGGTGGCTTCCAAAGCCTCTACTGTCGTGACGATCAGAAATTATGACAAAATATCAACATGTTGGCAGCTCATGCCACTTTAAACAATAAAAATTTGGCATAGAAAAGTAACTTGGTAAATGTGATGATTAACTGATATCTTGACCAGAGTTTTTGGTCAAACGTTCCAAAAAGTGAGACAAACCCAGAGTATTGGCTTTGTGATGTTGCAAATATCATGACATCATGAAGCTATTTAGCTGGGCTTGTCTAATCCAATATAGCGTTTGGTTGATTAATTGATTGGGGCTTAACGTCGCACTCAACAGCTAAGATTATATGGCGACAAAAGTACCAACTGACCAAAAGATCTTACCCACCCCCCATCCCATCTAAATTTTTACATTAAAACCTCCACAGACCATATGAACGTCAGGAAGGCTAATGTATTTGGCATACTTAATTTTCCTCCATGCTAGGTTAGCATTTGGACTGGTCATATGGATCACGTTTCACAAAGCGGCGTAGCTTAAGTTTTTACATAACTGCCCTAGCTATGGATCTTTACAGTATGGGTTGCTATGGCAGTTAGATGAAAACTAACGTTACGCCGCTTTGTGAAATGGGATCCTAGTACTGGCAGAGAGTTCAATTGATTAGTTTAGACATGATTGATTGATTGGTGTTTTACGCCGCGTTCAAGATTATTACACTTATATGGCGGCGTTGCCAGTTTTATTTTGGGAGGAAACCGGGCTCTATGGCCGGAGGAAGCCCACAACCTTCCGGTGGTAACTGGCAACCATCCCACATAGGTCGTTCGAGTGTGTGAGTGAGTGAGTTTAGGCATGTGTGAAGGAACTAATTATAAATTAATAGTTGAATGAATAGCAAATTGGAATAAGCCATACCTTTCCACCAATAATAAAATCAGTTTTTTTAAATGCTCTCAGACGAGAGGTGTCTGGAAGAATGTGACTGGAAACGTTATGGTAGTTCGTTGGTGCTAAATATGAATAATAGTGAAGTGTTTATTATAGGGTAAAATATTAATGGTCTTCTCTTACCAAGTGTCGACAGGATGGGTTGCTCTCTATTTGTTAACAAAAATGAATAACAAAATCTGCCCTTAGGTTACAAATTGTTTGAAGTATCAACAACAAAAAGTAGAAAGTTTTTAATATAAACAGTGGGGGGTATTGACAAAGCCTTATAGCTTGTTAGATGACGTCGCCTTTTAAAAAAATGACTTTGTTACTTTTTGTCCTTTAACACGTCTTTAAGCTAATTTTCTTTTGAACAACTGGCCAATGACTATTTGTTGTATGTTTCTATCACCTTACTCGAACCAACACAGAGAAAATTCAAATGACAAAATTGCCTAAGTGGCACTAAAACACATAACACTGGATTTCAGTATTTCAAATTGAAGGCATGTGTCATTTATTTTAGTTTGTAATATATACACTGTACATCAAGTATGTCAGATTTGGTCCCCTTTACGCAAACTCCTACTCCTGTTCCTCGGAAAATTATGTGTCTCAGAGGATTCGGCGGATGTATGTTTCTTTTCTGATTTGCTAACAGACATTTACAGACAAAAACTGATGTGTCTATAAAAGGTTCAGGATGTCTATTTGTTTTTCCAAACAGACATTTAAAGACAAAATAGAAAACGATGTGTTTAAAGGATGTCTGTTTGTTTTTCCAAACAGACATTTAAAGACAAAGTAGAAAATGATGTGTTTATAAAAGGTTTAGAGGATGTATATTTGTTTTCCAAACAGACATTTACAGACAAAGTAGAAAACGATGTGTTTATGAAAGGAGGATGTCTATTTGTTTTTCCAAAAAGACATTTACAGAAAAAGTAGAAAACGAAGTGTCTATAAAAGGTTTAGAGGATGTCTATTTGTTTTTCCAAATAGACATTTACAGACAAAGTAGAAACCGTTTTGTTTATAAAAGGTTTAGGTTTTGTTTTCCTGACAGACATTTACAGACACAGAGAAGACAGAGAATAACAACAATAAATAAACAAAAATGACCAAAGAGACATACCTGGGAGTCCTAACAGCAGAGGAAGGGTTAAAAATAAACACAGGTCAATGTATCCAAAGCATAACTGATAGACATAATTACACCCCCTCCTTAGCATAAGTCTGCAAGAAGAGTTCCTTCCCTTGGGTAGAAGTCATTTCCATTTTAACCCCTCCCTCCCCCATAAACTATATATGAGGAATGGATGTCCTGTGATATTTGATTTAAAGCATGCACCACCCTTACAGTGTCAAAACTTTCGGCAGCGACGGACAGCAAAGCGAAGTACAACTTGTTGAAAGGGCCACGACAAATCATAGCTTATTGTGATTGGTCAACATATTCATTCGTCTTTATGGAGGGTGTCAATTATTTTTTTAGATTTTTTTCCTTCAAACGGTCAGACCACAAAAAAAAAAGAGCCTTAAAGAGCAAGATTTTGCATTGGTTTACATTGCTGTATCAGAATGTTCACCAGAGCTGCCAATTCTGAGAATGATATAAATGCAAACATACCTGTAACTGAGCTATCGGGAAACTTTGTACTGTTGCAGGAACCTATTGGCATAGTTAAAAAATAAAACATTGATCAAAATGTAGGATTCGTCTCGATGGTGGTCAGGAGCCTGTTTCACAAACAACGTAGCGTAACGCAAGTTTTTACGTAAATGCCTTAGCAACCCATACTGTAGAGATACGTTAGGTTGAAAGATACGCAAAAAATACATCTATGCCGCTTTGTGAAACAGGCTCCTGGACATTTGGTTGCTTTCATATGCCAAAAAATATTTCAATTATGCGACAAAATGTACTTTTCTATTTCTCTTTTTTTCTGTATGATAATATTTGACATATACTTATTTTAGAAAAATTCAAATTGATTGACGCAATTTGTCAATATCAATATATCATCAATATATCATCTCTACAGATCGCTTCACAAATGAGCTGAATAATTCATAAGGTTGAAAATTATTTAATGAATTTGTTTGTTAGCTTGTTTTTTTTCAGTACATTCTGTTCCAGGAAATGAGAAACTTTGTTTTCCTAAAATTCCATTTGCTTGTATTTGTTTTATATGTTGAGGAGAAACCCTCGTAGCCTTTGGCTGAGGCTAATCCTCTCTAAATAAATAAAGAATTAAATTAAACCTCAGTTACACTTGACGAAGACACCAGTACAGGTGTCGAAAGCCTGTGTTGTTCAAAACAACTTACTACGTGGTGATGTCTTAATTTTTTATCATTAAAGGGGGATGAGCTGCCGAAATTCACACTTTTTTCATCATTTCTGATCGTCGCGACAGTAAGAGGCTTTAAAGGCCATCGAAAAACTAAATGATTGGCGTTGGAATGAAGAAAATCCATACAGTATGTGGCCTGTACGAACCGAAAACGTGTTCGAAATGTAAACAAAATTTAAATAACCGGGACGACCATTCATTCATTCTAAGCCAAAGTTAGATCAAAACAATACTTTATCGTACATTTTCGAGACTATAAGCACTAAAAAGCTTCTGAATTATACGTCTTGAGAAAAATAGCCAATAATTTCAACATTCTGTGTTAACGCCAAAATATCAACATTTTGGCAGCTCATGCCCCTTTAAGCTTATTATTGATAAATTCAAACTAAATCAATGCCTTGGGATAAATTGGACCAATATTATCTACTAAAAAATGTAGTGACTGATTTAATATAAGACACTACCATCTTCACCGTCGACAATGACAACATCAGGGTCCTCTTCAACATAACCCTCCTCAATAGCAGGCTCTTGTCCCTTCATGAATAATTCCAACTGCTCTGTATAACAACAACAACAACAATAAACATTTTGATTCACAATATTTCATGTGCTACTTGTTGAGATGAAGTCATTGACTTTGATAATGATGTAAGAACAACATTGAAACGTCGTCACCCAATAAACCAAGAAGTTGTTATCAATAAGTAATTCTTCACCTTATTATAACCTTTCAACCTCTAAATGCAATTGAAAGATTTGAAACCCTCAATTATCTTAAAGGAGAAACACTTTGCAGCTTCCTAAATTTATATAAATGGACCAATCGTTTGCTTAGTTGATGAGAATATAATGCAATGAATAGGTAGTTAGGAAAACCCATCGTTGGCTTTTGAGGTTTTCGTTGGGTATTAATATCAAATAGTCTTTTATATTTATCCCATATGTGAAAGATTTACCAGGTACCCATCAAAGGTTGTGAGTTAACTCCAAATAAAAAGCTTGGTTTCCCAGCCCTCTAAAAACACTACGATATAAACGAAATAATCTTGAGTATCGTATTTCTTCTAAAGATTCAGCCACTGTTTTCCTCATAAGGATTCGATCATTAGAAAAGAAATATGCTAAATGAGGCCAGACAAATTTGCTCATTAGTAGGAATTTCAGGCAATATGACCTGCCGAGCAGTGTGTGAAAATGGTTATCCTTAAACACAACTCCATGTCCCATTTTTTGTCTTGACTCAATGGAAAAAAATGGCTGAATATTTAGAAGAAATACGGTACAGCAAAAAACACCAATCAAGCAATCAATTTATATATATCAAAAGCTATTAAGGTTTTTTTTCAATAGCTGGAAACTCTTCAATAATCATCATAAACATGCTTATAAGAGAGCTAAATTGTCTTACTTTTTTCGACATCAGGTTTCAGTCTTTTATTTTTAATAAGTATCCTTCTTTTCAATTGATTTGGTGAGGGGAGAGGGGAATTCTGCTCAAGCTGAAACAGACAAGAAAAAAAAAGTAATACAATTGATGAATATGCTTTCTTTTGGGTTCTCCATTACCCTGGGGGGCCTCCGTGGCTCAGTAGGTAGAGCGTTGGACGCTCAATCCGAACAGCCTTCCACCAATGGGTCGCAGGTTAGAATCCCACCCAGTCCAAAAATTGGAAAATTTTCTGACTGGGTTTTCACTCGAACGACCTATGTGGGATGGTTGTCAGTTACCAACGGAAGGTCGTGGGTTTCCTCCGGGCATTGAGCCCGGTTTCCTCCCACAATAAAACTGGCAACGCCGCCATATAAGTGAAATAATCCTGAGCGTGGCGAAAAAACCCAAACAATCAATCAATCAATCCATTACCCTGAACATTAATTAGCTGCCAAACTAACATCATCGGTGAAAGCATTAATCAGAAAATGGTCTGGGTGTGACTCAAATCATCAGCCTCAATGGGTGTTATTTTGAAGTCGAAGCATGCAGAGCAGAGAAATACCTCAAAATCGGAAGGTAAAAAACAAAAAAATAACATATTGTGAAAGATTTAATTGATATTTTACACTGCCGTCGAGAATTATTTCACTCATATGGCAATGTTGCCTCTGGGGGAGGAAACCAGGCTATTTGTCTAGAGGAATCTGGCGGCCATCAGTTAAAATTTTGTTTGAATGTATACTTCCTAATCGACAGTTGTTCTCAAGGAGATGAAGGAATTTGTGAAATGACTTACGGGTACTAATTCTAATGGTCGTTTAAGTAATAACTCCCCAAACACATCTTCACAATACTTGGCCATTTTATACTGCTGAGGTTTACTACAAAACAAAACAAGACCATTAATGAGTTGCTAGGAGCTGTATATAACACTTTTTTTTTTTAGTTGCTGAGACAAACAGCAGTCTTATGGAAATGTTGAGGATAGAGTACACTCAAGATTGATTGATTGATTGATTGATGTTTAAGCCGCACTGAAGATTATTTCACTTATATGCCAGCCTAGCCAGGTTTAGTGTGGGGGAGGAAATCGGCTCTTTGCACGAAGGAAACCCGACCTTCGGCGAGTACCTGGCAACTCTTCCACATACAGCCACCGAGTGGAAAATCCACTCTGACAGGGATTCGAACCCTATGGCGCATCAATGGAACGCCTGTGTTGGACTGAGGGTCTATCTCTCTAGCCAACTGAGCAGAGGCCCCGTAAACTTAAGTAGTATTTAAATCATGGGATGTTTTTATTGGTCCATTATAATACGGAAGTGAGGAGTGGTAAATTTGACGATTACCTGCGTGATGTTGACTGCATAAAAAAGAAACTATGTTTACTCACCTACAATGGTTTTCAAATGACAGAATCACAGGGCAGTCAGATGTAACAAAGGCAGTTTCTGCAATCGCCTGAATAACATCCTACAATAATAAAATCACAAAACATCTTGATTACACAATGCTTTGACAAGGATTGATTGATTGATTGATTGATTGATTGGTGTTTTACGCCGTGCTCAAGATTATTTCACTTATATGGCGGCGTTGCCAGTTTTATTGTGGGAGGAAACCGGGCTCTATGCCCGGAGGAAACCCACGACCTTCCGTTGGTAACTGGCAACCATCCCACATAGGTCGTTCGAGTGAAAAATTTTCCAATTTTTTTGGGACTGAGTGGGAATCGAACCCGCTTTGACAAGGAATCAGTTAGTAATTGACTGAAAAAAATACTCATAGTTAATACACACAAAAGATGACAATTCAAGGTTGACATTTACACAAAAACAAACAATGTTGTTGTTATGAGAAAAAAACTAGACATAACTGAGATACCCCCCGCTCAGCAAGAAAAGTCGGCAATGTAAGGGGCATAACTCTTGAAAAAAACATCCGAGCGCGTTGATTTTCAATAGGCTTCTTGTACTTGCTGTATTAAACAAATATGTGAAGTTTCAAAGTTGTAAGTTAAAGACTTTTTTAGATAATGTGTTTACAAGGACCAATGGACAGACGGACAGACGGACGACGGAGGCAACGACAACACCCTTCGGGCAAAATTTGCCCGAGGGGTAAAAAACTATGTTAATGTAAGTCTAGGAGAATGATTGAACAGCATAGCAAATTTACGAACCCTGCATGGTCATCTTTTTGTAACTGCAACTGTAAGCAAGACGGAGAAGCGGGAAAGGATATCCCCTTAGCCATGATAAGCAAGCTTTATAGAGTACAACAATATGCACATAGGATGATATGTATATGCACATGTATGATAAAGATAAAGAAACAGCACCAAGAGGAGGAGACACATGAATTGGGCATGATTTAATGCTACGTCTGTGACAAATGATGGAGTAAGACAAAATATCATGCAAAATACTCCTTGCTGGTCATGTTAACTTAGCATTGACAACAAGAAAGTACACTATGAGGCTGCTTGCTGATCATGTTACCAGCACTCACTACGAGGAAGTAGGCTATCAAGAGTGCCACAAGCACAATAATGAAACATGCAGGCTTATATGACAAGCACAGCAACTACCGTACAACTGTACAATGGGACAAAATTGTGTCTACAAACAAATGTATGAACAGACAAATGGCAGAACAGAGAAATGTCAAAAGGAGTCCAAAATGTCATAAATATGTAAAAATATCTCCTTGCAAGTAGGACATGGACAACTTCATATCATTGGTAACATTTGTCAAGTTTCATTAAAAAAGAACCAACATCTGGGAGGAGTATTTTGGACAAAATTGCGTCTACGGACGGACGGAGGGCACAACGATCAGACAGATGTATGTGTGTACATACAAACTTTATGCCAGCAGAAGGGGGGGGAGGTAGGGAGGAGGGAGGGAGGGGCGATAACATGATAACCCTGTCTTCATATGGAATGAGACCCATTGGAGGAGTATTTTGGACAAAACTGTGTCTATGGACGGACGGACGGACGGACAGACAGACAGAGGGAACAACGATTGGACGGATGTATGAGCGTACATACACACTTCATGGCAGTAGAGGGGGGGGGGGGGGGGGAGGGGGGAAGGTAGGGAGGAGAGAGGGGCGATAACACGATAACCCTGTCTTCATATGGAATGAGACCCCAAAAATGGCAAAGTCCTATAAGTCAAAAACGTCATAAAAATGTGAAAAAAGGAAATATCATCCTGTAAGTTGGGCATGCACATCTACATACCATTGGTAACATATTTGTGAAATTTCATTGAAATCAAAGCAAAATCTTAGGAGGAGTAGTCCGGACAAAATTGTGTCTACAGACAGACGGACGGACATACGGACAGATGGACGGACGGACAAGCCGATTCCAGTATACCCCCCCTAACTTCGTTGCGGGGGGTATAATAAGACATCATCACGTAGTAAGTTGTGAATAACACAAGATTTCAACACCTATACCTGTGTCTTCGTCAAGAGCAACTGATGAAGACACAGGTGGTTTAGGTGTCAGACGCTTGTATTACTCGCAACTAAGTGCTGATGCCTCAAACATTTCTTAATGTTGTTGTCAATGCAGCTAAATTGTGAACTTGAATTTGAACTAATTCTACTTACCTTAAATAAAATATCTGTACACATAGCTTTTCCATGGGTTATAATAGGTTCCTGTTCATCTGTTTTGCCGTCCCAACAATCCAACTCAACACACCTGTCGTCAAATTTTAAATGTAGGGCAATTTCACAATAGATAATATAATATATCACTGCTTTGTTCATTTCTGGCTTGTAGAAAGGGACTCGTTTGCTCTAATTCAGTACCAAGCCTTCGACTTTTAGGAGTTAAGACAAATTCAAGACACAAATATGAAAGATCTGAACGTCAAAATTATACTTTCTGCACTTCTGAGCCATAGACCCTTTCGGCTTAGAACGACGTGTTTATGACGTTGTTCGAATTGTAGGGCATTGACGTCATCTCTCTGTTGCGGTCGCTGTGACACGCCTCTTTTGCATTACGTCATAGACACAATTCTGACAGATTGACAAAAAAAACTCAATTTAACGTCATTTTACCCTAAAACAAGGCTTCTGCGCAAGCGTCAATCCTTAAGCCGAAAGGGTCTATTATACCCTTTGGTATTAACAGAGACAAATATTGATGTTCTACTCTGCAGTTGGCAGGTTTAGTGAGGAGGAAAACCTTGCTCTAAATTCAGGAAGCACATGGAAACTTTCACATCGCCCAATGGACTGAAATATGACTCAGAAGTTTTACATTTTTTGTTGGACAGTGTGGGATTTGAACATGCAACCCATCCATGGAAGGCCTGGAGCCTGTTTCACAAAGCAGCGTAGCGTAAGTTTTTACGTAACTGCCATAGCAACCCATACTGTAGGGATACGTTAGTATGAAAGTTACGCAAAAAATACATCTACGCCGCTTTGTGAAACAGGCTTCTGTTATGGACGGTGAAAAAAACACCCTGATGACTGAGGTGCACCTCAAACGTTTATTTTGAGGTTTATTCAGAAGGATTAAGGCATAAAAAGAGTACACATGTAATGGGCCACTCACCTGCACCCAGCCAAAAGAACCTGTCTGTACATTTCAACTGAAGAGCGCCCACCAAACTGTCGCCCAGTAAGGTAAGTATTGTGGGAGGAGTTAATATAATAATGGGCTAATGGTTGGTCCATATCCTGATAAATATCAAGTCTATCTAAGAACACCGGGGCATTTTCATCGGACATTAGGTACCGGCAGTACCCATCTACACTGAGACCACCTGTTAAATAACAAAGCAAATTTTTGTGACTGCCCTTTGTTTAAATGGCATGAGCTGCCAAGAGTTTTCCCATAAATTCAATTTGGCCAGAAAATTATAGCATTTAAAATACCTTGACAAATTGATGTTGAAATACAAAATAAGTAAGCACGTAATCCATACAAACCAAAAATGTTAACAAATAACAGACAAAATTCGAGGAGTATATTTGACTTTTTTTGCTTATAAAAACTACCTTCAAATACATCTTCAAGATTTTTATGAACAGAAAGGTCTTACAATTAGCTACTTCTGTTTCGATGACATTTTCCCTATATTTGACACACTTTTAAAAAGTGCAGAAATTCTTCTACCAATTTTGGGTGATGTCAACTTCAAGATAAAACATACATCCCAATTTGATTGATTGATGTTTTACGCCACACTCAAGATTATTTCACTTATATGGCAGCGTTGCCAGGTTTAGTGGGGGGGGGGGGGGGAACCAGGCTTATTGTCCGGAGGAAACCCCTGACCTTCTGCAAGTACCTGGCAACTCTTCCACATAAGGCGACCGAGAGTAAGGCAATTATCACAAGCATTAAATTCTAACTGCTTCATCCACTCAACCACTGCATCAGTTGGTATATTAAAGGGGAAACTCATCAAGCTAAGTTTTGTAAGATATTCTGATGATATATTCACTGACAAGACCTCAGACACAAACGCTATACTTGAATCATCCCCAACAGCTGATAGGGTTTATTTTATATACTTTACCCGTCTCGAAATAAAGAATACATTTTCATGTTATGCACAGTTCCAGGAAGAAATAATCTGACTGAAGGTGAGCTGTAGCATATGAGAAGTTGTACTGTACAAGAAAATCAAAGCAGTGTGGGTGAAAAAAGGTCTTAAATCTCAAATAAAAATCACACATGACAATCTACCTTTCTCTTTAATTTCAGGGTCAATCTCGTATGTATTGATTATTTGAAGAACACGATTTCTATCAAAGAATGGGAAGAGAATTTCATTTAAACGAGGGTCACGTTGATGCTGAAAGGAAAAAAAGTATAAATTAAATGTACTGAAAAGGATCTTAATAATCTGTAAAATTTAACCATTTATGATTCTTGTTTCTTTTTTTTTACTTCATATTTGTGTAATGCAATTGCACGGTAAATTTTACTCCATTTGACCCAATAGCAAGTTTTAAAGGAACATTCTAAATTGAGTACATCATTTTCTCTTGTAATATATTGCCACTTTCAAGAAAAGACTAGAAATTTCCATATTGATTGGTTGATTGAGGTTTCACGGCAAGACTCAAGATACATGTAATTCATTATCAATATAGTGGCGTTGCGAGGGGTAAGAAACCAATCTCTCTGCAGTGAGGAAACCCTTGAACTTTTTGGTAACTGACAACCATTCCACATTCACATAGATTTACGCAAAGCTTTCTGGGTAAAATATACCTACTGAGCCTTTTAGGCCCTCTATAAAGGTGAAGAAACCTATCTTAAAACACATTCTAAGAAACAACATTTAAAAGGTAAAAATTAAAAATAATTTCAGAAAAATACCGTACCTCATTGAGAAACTCTATAAGCTGGTCAATGGTTAGGTAGCTTTGGTTTCCGCTTCTGAAATAAAACAGAAATTGTGAAAATCATGACTAAAAAATCATGACTTAGATTGGATTCAGTGCTTAGTTTCACAAAGCGATCTTTAATAGCTAAGTGTGATCTTAACTACCATGACAACCAATGCAAAAGGTATACGTTGCCATTGGTAATTAAGATCACCTTAAGCTAAGATCGCTTTGTGAAACTGGGCCCTGTAACATATGGATCCTTTTTCATGCTTGTTTTGAGATGCTACATGTATTTTCATCTCAAGAACATCACTTTCAGGCTGAAGCATGCTTATGTTTTGTTGTTAATGTTTTCGGGGGGTTTGGGGAAGTCTGCAACTCAACTTAAACCTCCATTGGTATCACTTTAATAGCAGACCACTGCTGTAATGTCAATTGTGAATATAATAGGTATGAGAGAGAACAACACATTGATTTCTTGGGATTCTGTATTGGTAAGGACTAAAAGTTTAGCAGAGGATGTGTACAGAGAAAGCATTGACTCATCCAAATAAAACATCTCAAGAATTAACCATCATACTCTTAACTTTGTCAGTGAAAAGTTGCATTCTAATTTATTTAGAAGCAAAAATTCAAGACAGACTTTCTTGATTAGTTCAGTCTCACTTGGATTGATTGACGTTTACCGCGTACGATTATTTCGATTAAATGACGGTGTTGCCAGGTTTTGAAGGGGAGGAAACAGAGCTCTTTCCCAAAGGCAAGCCTTCCACATAGGGCAGTTGCCAGGTACTCGCCGAAGGTCGAGGTTTCCTCCAGGCACTGAGCACGGTTTCCTTCCCCACTAACCCTGACAGCGCCGCCATATAAGTGAAATAATCTTGAGTGCGGCATAAAACATCAATCAATCGATCCACATAGGGCAATTAAACGTAATTCACTCAGATTTTTTTCTTGTTTTGGACTGAGAGAGATTGAAACCTGGGAACCCTTAGACATACTTACAATTCATTAAATAGCTCTTCAATGTCGGTCCTTGGACATATTTTGTGATAGAGCTCGTAGAACTTCTCAAACGTGAAAGCACTGGGTTCAATTTCATCATTCTATTCAATAAAAAAAAAGTAAACATATTTTCTTATATTGCTGAGAACATTGATCTGCAAAACTAATATTTTTTCTAGTCATACCCTCCCATCACATTACAAAAACAAATAAACGTACATACGGTAAGAATTCCGCTAATTCAAGGACGAGCAATGTGAAGATAACAAATTATTAGACTGCTTTCTGTCATGTTTGGTCTAAAACAACAACAATAGCGTTTGCTCGATAGGATTATCAGCCGCTTCATGCAGGAGGTAAGACACCCAACAAAAAGTCTCAAACTTTTAGAGTGCTTTTCATGTTTTGAGTACTTGAATTAGCGGAATTATCGTATGTGTTAACAGTGTAATGAGTACACATATTTAAGCAATAGATCCAAGAGACTTTGCTTGATTGGTGTTTTACGTTGCACTCAAGTTTAACAGTGTAATGAGTAGCCCTAGCCCTCCCATCACCCAACATCCTCTTACATATTTAAGCAATACTTCCAAGAGACTGATAAATCTAACAAGTGTTCTATATTTATGATCACTAAAACGGGCACAGAGAAAATCTTCTTGTCTAAAATAACCATGGAGGCAAGTTTCTAATTGTGTTAAAAAGAGGTAGTTTTCCCCCCCAATGACACAACAGCTATAACGTTTAATATACTCAAAATACGTGTGAGATAGATTGATTGGTGTTTTATGTTCCAAGTTTTTTTACCGTACATGAGAATTTCTCAGGTTTGCCTACACTCCTAACAGTAAACAATATTTGCCAAATTGAGTTGGTTAATACACCAGACAAATTTAAGGTTTTTCAACACAGCAGATACGGCAATCGTCTACATAATTGTTTAAATTAAATGCTTGTAGAACAAATCAATTACCTTTCCACTGGGGAGACCCAAATCCTTCAAACATTGCATTATCATCTTTTCTGTTTTACCAGAAGCAAATGTTCGTGTTATACTGAAATGTAACAGTAAAACCTTGTAAGTTTCTTGATAAAAATGTACTAAAATACCATAGTCAGTATATTGTATTTTTGTTGTCCTCTGTGATGAGCATTGATACAACATCATATTGATGATATTACAGTCAAGCACTATACATGTCAGGCCTGAAATAGTGTACGCTGCCATATAACATTGATAGATTGATTGATGTTTTACGCCACTCAAGATTTTTTCACATATATGGCGGCGTGGCCAGGTTTAGTTGGGGAGCCATATTATATATAAGTAAATAGGGTATACGGTAATCGTGCCAAAAAAGAAAAACCTCTGAAAATTTACATTTCTTATTTGAACTGAGTGGAACTCATTGATGAAATACATGTGTAGGCGTGAGAGATTATTATCAACTGAGCCAACCAGGCTCTTGGATATAAACTGAAATCAATTTAACGATAATTAAAACAGGAATAATACTGTGAAAGTAAATGATTGAGGGAATTCACCTTCTGACAGGAATCTTGCCACTGGGGTTTACCATGAAAGATAACTTCATCCAACTGAAAAGAAAACAAAATATTGATTGATTGTGGGTTATTTTACATTGTGCTTGACATTATTTCGAACATATGATATGTTTGCCATCATTGTTATGGCAGGAAAATAACCTCTATGCCACAAGGAAAACCTCCTGGGCCCTGTCTTACGAAGCTGGCGTAAGTTACGTTGGACGTATATCGGTGTTATAGCTATAGGAACTTACGCCCTAGTCGCAACTGGTCCATGTTGTAGGCCTATGCGCAACTTTACGCCAGCTACATAAGACAGGGCCCTGGATGGACCGTATGTCAGTACATGATAACCATCCCAGATCAGCTCCACAGATGAGAATCAGAAAATGTTCATAATTTATGGACTGTGATTCAAATCTGTAGCCCCTTGGTGGAAGGGTGATTGGCTCTACCATCTCAGTTCTCTGATTTATTGAATTTATCCAACTGTTGTTTTCCTATATTTGAGTGCATTCAGTAATGAATCTCACACAAATTACTGATAGTGATAGCTGAATGAGTTATTTTTGCGCTCTTGCTAGAAGGTTGTGTAACTACCTGGGCAAACAAATTTAAATTATTTCAATGCCCAAAAATTACATGCATGTTATTCCATCAAACTTTGATTGATGTTTTACACCGCACTCCAGTTTATTTCGCTTATATTGCAACACTGCCAGTAGTGGGAGTGGCAACTGGGCTCTGATCCTGAGCGAAACCTCTGACCATAAGTTAATACTTGGCAAACATTTCAAACAGTCCGTAAAACCGAAAAACACAATCAAATTTGTTCCAGTTCTTTTTGTTTGGGACAGTTGGATTCAGACCTGTGACCTATCCATGAAATACTTGTGTCAGACATCCATTGCTCTACCCACCATTAAAGTCACAGGGGTCTCCTGAGGCATTGACAACGTTTTACCATTGGTCATTTGATAAGGCACCAGGTGGCTATTTCATAATCATTTAGATGACTAACAGTGGATAGTAACTGAGAAAGGGAAGTGCTACTTACTGCTTTTTTAATTGGGTCATAGGGCAGACATTGTTGGCCTTGAAGTTCAGAGTAATTTTCCGTAAGCCTTCAAACCATGCCTACAACAGAAAAAAGTGTAAAACACTAAAACATACGGCCACAGAGAAAATCTTCTTGACTAAAATAACCATGCTGATAAATTTCTAATCATGTTAAAAGAAGGGTATGTCATTAAGACCTTTATACCCAAACATAATTTGTTGTAATAAACTAAAACCCATGATATTTCATTAGGTTGATGACAATGCTTAAGCATATTTAGCTATGGCAAGAATATCGGTAGACTAAGATTGAACCCCATAGGATCATGGGAAAAGAAGTGAAATTTCGGTTTCCCCCAGAAAAACCTAGGTAGAAGGCAGATAAGGGAGTTTAGCGCCGACCAGTATATCTTTCAAACACATATGCCATATGATAAAATGTCCTCCACATACCGAAGTTAAATGAAAGATTGGTCACATTTGCAAAGTATGTCACTCTCCCATTTAGCCATAAAATAGAGGCAAAGTCAGGACAAAAACGTTTCTCCATAGCACATCCTCTAATTCGCTGAAAGATCTCCCCCATTGAATTCAAAATCATTGCCTTTTAACCTAAGTTTTAACAATTCTAAAATGTCTTTGTCCAGACGACGGTGGTCAGATCCAAGTCTATGCCAATATTTGTATGCATAGTCTCCATATCTAGAGTAATTAAAGTTGCACCCTGGGAGATGGATTTCTCAGAAAATTTGGCCAACAAATCGTCAGTATTTTTGATAAAGCTAGGATGCCAATTTGCTATGGGTTTTAGATGGTAATCAATTAGCTCTGATATTCAATAACTCTCACTACCACAACCCGTGATAATAGAACCCATTTGTGAATATTTGGAAGAATAAAGACCCTGTTTTTAAAGTTAACATCAGCTTTCAGATGAAAACTGCTTGCTTACCCCACTTGCATCTCGGTAGGGATTTCACTGATCATTAAAATAAAAATTTAAAAATATCTGAATCAAAGTTTGAATGTCATATATGATGATGTCAAATATGCAAATTTCCAGAAAGGTTACAAAAAATATGTATATTACAAAGACTTTTCTAGGACACAGCACGAGCTTACACTTAGATTGTTTGGTTCCTTCTGTTTGGCTTTGATAATATTTGCTGCTCAATAATTAATGCATGCCGGCCACATTGAGCTTCTGAGAAAGGCTGTTCCCAAATCCATTAAGTTACTCTATTGGGTCTTCCTACTGAGCCATATGGCCCCTGTGGATATTACAATATCTGTTTACTGAATAAGAAACAGGGGGAAAATCTTTACATTTCAGAATATGCTTTGGCTAGATTGCCTTGTTAAAAAGGACTTTCACTGTAAGATGTCTAGGCAAGTTTTATCAATACCATGATCCATGATCAATACTGATATTCTAGTAAAGTATACCATTTTAAAGCAGAAGTCAGATGAGCCCTGATGGAAGTCTAATGTAAAAACAGACTCCCACCAAATTAAGTCTGTCCTTAGGGAATGCTCCTGGAGCGAGGACTCCTGTATTCTCAGCATGTTGACATAGACATCTCATTGATATGGAATAGCTTTAATTATATAATGGATCAGCAGTGGTCGGTTCGCTTGACAACTGTAGTATATATCACACAGACAGACCTTTTTCAGCCTGCGGATTCGCAATCGAAATATTGTGGTTATAATTCAGCGCCAGCTAATGCAAATCCAAATTGTCTGATAAAAACATATGACAAAAGTGAATGATTGATTGGCGTAGAACATCACTGTCAATATTAAATGTTATAATAAAATGGTGAGATGGATCACCAAATCACGACCAGTCCACGCCAAACTATAATGTTAGGCATGATTAATGTTTTATGTTGTACTCAAGATTATTTCACTAATAAGGCAGCGTTGCCAACTTACAAGGAACTCTCTATTTTCCAAAATTTTTAACTTTACCATCATTTTGTCTTAATTCGAAAATTGATTTGTCAGGTAGTCGTAACATAAAAAACATTTACACAAGCGGCCTAATGATTTGAATTTTCTAAACGAGCTAACGGAAAGTGAATTTTAGATAGCTATTCTGAGAAATACAGACTACAGATAAAAAGACCTGGAGTGAGTGTAATCCAACACCTAATTTGTTTAGTATCCCACAGTTTGTGTTCAGGCTTCATTTTTCAATATGTTTTCCAGTGTCATTGATGCATACTAGTTCAATTTACCGAACTTATGGTGATATTACATACACCAACGTTCAATCTACGAATTTTGAAATGCTGGTCGGTAAAGTCCGACAAACTTTTGTCGGAAATAACAAGCCATGAAAATATGATTGTAACTGCTCTGTATGGACAATTCCTACCCCAGACTTCTTTAGAACTCATAAAAGATTATTCTTGTCCACTTATATTACGTGTAGCTATTCCAAAGGGCGTATATCTGGTCTTATGCCTTTTTGACATGCACTGTTTGACCCATTTCGATCATCACGCAAAATGGCGGCAAAGTCTCCCGAAATGACAGTTTGTTGTTGTTTGAGACCAGATGTACGCGCTGTGGAATAGCTTCATGTAATAAAAGAGGACAAGAATAATCTTTTATGAGTTTTAAAGAAATCTGAGGTAGGAATCGTCCATATCGAGGATTTACAATAATATTTTCATGGCTTGTAATTTAAGCATTATTTCCACCTTGCATTTCAAATTCGTATACCGAACGTTGGTATATGTAATATCACCATACGTTCGGTAAATTGAACTATGATGCATACTATACATAACTGGACACAGATAATGTTCCCCATGTTTAATTTTAAAATATACACATATTTCCGACGTATTGCAATAGTTCCCAGTTTCAGGTAAATTACTACTATGACCTTTCATAGATAATCTAGCATCCAGAAAAAAATCATTAATTAGTTTCTATGCCAGTAAAACAATTCTTATCTTATCAACAAACGATAGCATTTATTAAAAAAATTTCAATCAGAGCTACAAGCATTGGCAATGTTTTGATGGAATTTTTATCTAGAAGTCATCAAGACTAATGTTGTGTCTGTGTTGTCTCTAGCTCTAAATCTCATTGATGAGAAGCATCAAGCTCCCTGTGGAAAATGACACTAGCTGGTTTTGTTGATTGCTGGAAGTTGCAGGTATTGCGGGGTTACGGCTAATAAAAACGCAGATGACTTAGTGAGAGTTTGCCATTAAAAGTATGTAATAAACTTTTGTGACTTGTTCAATTGATGTTTATACCACACTGGAGATTATATAAGTTATATTGCTACATTTCCTGCTTTATTAGAAAGGAAACTGGATACCATTACTGAAATAAAGCTCAAGCTTTCATAGGTACCTGGAAACCCCAAACACAAGTCTACACAATGATTTATTTATGTTTTACATCACACTTTACAATTATTTCACTTATATGCAGAGTTTGGTGGGGGAAGAAATCGTTCTCCCTGCTTCGGCAAATACTTTCTTTCGATTGATTAGGATTCAAACCTGTCCCATTGATGGACGACTTAGGTCTGGCTGAGTGACTTTCACTTTGTCGACTAAGGCACCAAAGGCCCCTCAAGTTGATACCCTGTTGCAAGCCAGGGAACTCATTCTCCACTGTCAAACCTAAACGCAGCCAATCAAACACTGACAGGTTAATTTCTTTTTTTTTTCTCTCCTGATTATGTTGTGTAACAGCTGTATTCTGTAGGACAGTTTTCTATGAATATTCACAAAAATCTCAGGATTCGGAAAAAAATGTATTCATGGTTACCCAAGGCCAGTTTGTCAAATTTCACTTTTGTTTTTCATTTACCAACTGGAGACCTGTTGGTAGAATATGTCTAAGATTGAGCGTTCAACGCTTCATCTATGAGGCACATAAAACACACTTGTTGCCTGGATTGATTGATTGATTGGTGTTTTACACCGCGCTCAAGATTATTTCACTTATATGGCGGCATTGCCAGTTTTATTGTGTGCGGCAACCGGGCTCTATGCCCGTAGGAATCCCACAACCTTCCAGTGGTAACTGGCAACCATCCCACATACGTCGTTCGAGCGAAAACCCAGTCAGAAAATTTCCCAATTTTTGGGGACTGAGTGAGATTCGAACCTGTGACCCATTGGTGGAAGGCTGTTCGAATTGAGCGTCCAACGCTCTACCTACTGAGCCAGGGAGGCCCCTCATTGCCTGGAGGAAACCCCAAGCCTTTGACCTGGCAACCCTTCCACATACATGAAGGGCAATCAATTTAAAAACTCATACAACTTTTTTTCAATGTTGTCTTTGGCCTGTGCGGGGTTCAAAGGCCTGTGTTTGCACGAAAGACTTAATTTAACAACAGAACCATGGAATCCACTCAATGCTTAAAGTGGCATGAGCTGCAAAAATGTTGATATTTTGACGTTAAAACAGAATGTTGAAATTATTGGCTATTTTTATCAACACGTATAATCCAGAAGCTTTTTATTGCTTCTAGTCCGGAAAATGTACGATAAAGTATTGTTTTGAACTAATTTTGGCTTAGAAAGAATGAATGAATGGTCGTCTCGGTTATTCAAATTTTGTTTACTTTTCGAACACGTTTTCGGTTTGTATGGGCCACATACTGTAGGGATTTTCCTCATTCCAACGCCAATCATTTAGTTTTTCGGTGGCCTTCAAAGCCTCTTACTGTCATGACAATCAGAGATTATGAAAAAAAAAAGTGAATTTTGGCAGCTCATGCCACTTTAAAAATATCAAGAATTGATCGTTTGTCCTGACTTACCTTGGCACTTTCTGGGTCAGGAGTTATGAAGAAGGTGTAACTAATATTAACCAGGTCCAGTCCACTACAAACTGTGACAGTGCGAGATTCCACAGAATGAGAAGATTTACCCTCCAACTCCATCAATATCTTGGGATCCTGAAATTTACAAAAGTACACAACACGTTACATTTCTATAAAGGAGAAGTTACCCCCCTTGTTGTCCTCTATATTGAAAGGAGGAAGCATTTCCCCACTCTTTGCAAGATTTATGGGTTGGGTCTTATGTTCAATGAATAGGGTATTTTACAGAAAACTTTACACTGGCCATAAGGTCAAAATATTTCTTTGGATTTTACCTCATAGTTAAAATAAAAATATAAGGGTTTAATTGATTCGCTAAAACCAGAAGTCTATGAACAGGGAAGTGTGAAATGTCGCATTACCCCATATTCAGGGCACTGGCGCTTTCAGCCTGCTTATACTACACTATGTGACGTTTATGCGCGGTAGATTTTGAAATTGTCAACGGTTGCGCAATTTCAAATCAGAAAATAAATTCATTCTCCACTTCTGCATCTATCGGCAATTCCAGTAACCGCAGTTCGGAGAATGCATTGGTTTTTATAAAAGCTTTACTGAACATGCGACTCTGATATCTCCATTTCGACTCAAATCGTTCCAAACAAGTCTTCTTGTCTCATTTTCAACTTTATTAAGTTCTTCGGAAACTTTAACTTTTGCTCTATCAAGTACTGTTGTCATATCTAAAACGTTCGCCATGTTTTTTCTTATGCATCCCATAATAGTTCATAGGAGAAAGTGAAGAAAAGCCACGCTTTCTAACTAACCAAGAGAGGGCTCTGTGTATGGTGACCTCTGGGTCAAAAGGCGCCAATGCCCTGAATACTATGTAATGGGACGCTTCACACTTCCACATTCATAGACTTCTGCTAAAACCTAATGAAATTAACTGTAAATAGATCTCTTTCATTGTTTGTATTCCTGTGCATTACAATGAGAACGAGGTTGTCTGACTCAAACCACTAAATACACCTCCACTTTGAAGGGTTCTAATAATGGAAATATTACGTACTGGGTTATTAACAACCTAAATTTTGTCAAATTGAACAATATTAACCTTGCAGTTAGTCAAAGTATCATGGTTGAAATAAGTTTACATGTAAATCTATGACAACTTAATTTAACTCCTTTGTTACACCTTGTTATTTGGACATGTTTGAGGACAAACACACATAAACAAATGGGGCAATTTCATAAAATGTAGGTTGAAGCACTCGTTCATAAAGACAGAAAATAGGACCCTAGTACATATAGCTGATCGGTAGAATTAATTGATTGAATTTTGAATTAATTGATTTACGCCGCGCTCAAGTTTATTTCACTTATATGGCGGCGTTGCCTGTTTTAGTGTGGGAGGAAACCGAGCTCTATGCCCTGAGGAAACCCATGACCTTCCGTTGGTAACTGGCAACCATCCCACATAGGTCGTTCGACCGGTAGAATTAACAAGGGTGGGATAGAATTGAATTTTTTCTGAAGCCAGTTTTGTTTTTTGGTCCAGATTTGTGTGTGTCCCAATTCAAATATCAACGCTGACAAAAATTGCTGAGGACACTGCAGCAAAAAGCATGATTTCATACAGCATTATTCTATGGTGAATATTTCCAAATTCAAGGCAAACTGCCGTTTTCTAGCTCTGGAAACTGGATTTCGAATTAAATTGAACATTTTTTATTGATCATAGAATATGAAATGAATGACAACAGGCTGCCACATATAAAGTCCCTCCTCATCAAAAATGGATTTTATGGCAGTAATCACTACTTGTAAAAAATAGCAGATACGGTAAATGACGTCCGAATCCGACCGATGCCCGATCCGACCGGCGGCGGAGATCACAGACCATGGTGATTAGCCACCCAGTGTGCTGCCGACACCTGAGCTGACAGTCAGTCAAGCGCTTACATGACCGATAACTTACCGGCTGTCGACCGGTAATGGAGATTTCCGACTAAAAATAGAAACGTTTAGTCCCAAGATGTTGTACATTAACCATTTTTATTAGATTCACGAAAAAATAAATACGTGTTAAAAAATCAACCCGAGTTTTGTTTGTTTTTTATATCGTCAGCTTATGACCAAGCGTCAAATCATTCTTTGTCACAATGTCTATGAAATTAATTACTTAGCCGTAAGTAGCGTTTCTGTCGCCAAAATGACTTTGTTGTATACTGACAGCCGTATTTTGGAAATACGGTCGTCAGTATATAGAAAGGAAATCATTTTGTAGTCAGAAACCCGGACTAAGCTGCAAATCGCTAAATTGCCGTGGTTTTAGTTTACTTTCTCAATATATCGCGGCTTTTGAAGCCTTCGGCGGGCAAGATATCAAACATCGGTATTACAAAATAACCACGAGGTGTAAAGACCAAAATTCACGAATAACATGCACTCGGATCGAGAGATTTTAACTCACAAACTCCTGTTCGCTGCAGCCTATACATGTTCTAATTTTAAAACTTCGAGTTCTTGAAAATCACGTAGCAATATTATAGTTTAATATTACTTGAAGTGAAAACCCACGTGGTCTGCGGCAGTTTTATCGATCGCTAAAAAAGGTAGCCATTTGATTGGCTCTTAATTTGATTGACAGGTATGTATAGTCCAATCAGCAACCATAAGACCCAAAAGAAAGCCGAACAGCTCTCTCTTGACGGTCAAATATATAAATTTATAAGATATTTTCGGCCTACATGTTTAAACGCCCGCTTATAACAATAAAACATCACAAAATGTATTTTTGTCGTTCTAATATTTAAAAGCAATTCTCTATGGTTTTAGAAACAGCTCATTGAGTCTATGATTACCGATTGTTTTCCTCTCTTGCTGGCGTCGTAAACACTCCCGTGAAGTTGGTAGCTTGACCGTTCAAATGGCGACGGGAAACAACAGATACGTGTAGGCCTACGTGTAGTTAACCCATGATTAGTATGGTAATGATCGATTATCGTACTCGAAGGAATTGTTTTTTCACCAAACGTTTTTTTCTGGTGATCAAATCGTCCTACAAATATCCAAGCCCAGATTGAGTAAACTGGTGAGCATCACGTCACGACTGAACGAGGTGGCCGCTTCTGTGTCTCCACGTGTGTAGTCACTTTAGTTTCAGATAGAATATCTGTGTTTTTTATATAAATATATAATCAACTAACAAATGAAGTTGGATAGCAGACTACGTGTAGTTTATATATTACTCATAGTGATATGTTTAGGGCCATACGCACATGTTGTAGGTTTGAAAGTTGTGTTGGAATCTCGGCCGCAGTGAACATCGAACAATACCGCTCCCTGGGCCGTTTGTGACGAAAAAAAAGGCAGATTTCTCAGCTAACTGCGAGTTTTCGTGGGTCTACTAATTGATGTTGTTGTTGTACCAAAGTGACAATGAAGACTTGCGTTTAAACTAAACTGTAAGGGCAAAAACGCTTCCGTTAAAAGCATGTTTTATTAGCCTAAATATTCTCATTGAATCGATCTCCAGCCTTGGAAAGATCAAAGGCCAACCAGACTAATCGTTTCACACATCCGCTGATCGCTCTATTCATGCGACTCAACAGGAGGTTGAACCAGACTGCTACTCACTTTGGGTATAAAATCGGTCGGATTCGGACGTCATTTACCGTAATTTCAAAATTGTTAGCAGTCGCCGTATGTGTTAGAGTTGCCAGGTACTCGCCGAAGGTCGGTGTTTCCTCCGGGCAATAAGCCGGGTTTCCTCCCCTACTAAATCTGACAACGCCGTCATATAAGTGAAATAACCTGGAGTGCGGAGTAAAACATCAATCAATCGAAATTATAAGTAAACGGAAAATATCAACATCTTGGCAGTTCACTTCAAAACACAGCCATCTGACTATCAAAACATCCTTTTCATTCAAAATAAATTTTTGTTTTGATCTCAAAGCAACAATAAATAGAGGTGTTACAAACATTAAAAACACAACAGTGCAAAATTCTTTTGCATAATTCTATTTCAAATGATATTATTACATTTTCATCAAACAAACTACTTGTACTTGTTAAACCTGGTTTAATATCTCAAAATTTAAAACACACTGGCACTGGGAATACATGTATCTTCTTGACAAAAATAAAAATGAGACAAGTTCTACAAAAAATGATGTTTAATGCAGTAAATCATTAGACAGTCAAAGGTTAGAATTGATTTGTCTGTGCTTGAAGTGACAGATGTTCAGGTAATAATCTATAATAAGTATATGTCAACCACCTACTACCTACTCAAGTTTTAGCTTTTTTTCAGTACAACTTCCAGTACAAATTTAACAATAGTCAATAACACAATATACCAAGGCATATCAATATCAACATGTGTATTTATGAACAGTAAAACACACGAGCACAGGGAAAATCTTCTTGACTAAAATACACACGGTGTATCCCCATAGTCCGGACTTCAATTAATTTTTGTATAAATGATTATTTTCAGATATGAAGACTTTTGTTATTATTTCAAGTCTGAAGCTTGACAACTTAATGGAAAACAACGAAAGTCTTTTTTTTTTTTAAAGTTCACCAGCCGACAGGACTGTGGCTAGTAAATTCTTTATCTTACAGTCCACTGGTCTAGTTGATGATTCAGTGGTCTTACTTTTAAAGACCTTTATGTCAAAGTTATTCAAATTTATCAAACTGTATTTTCTTCTTTTTTTTTACTGTTAATTGATATATTTAAAGTGGCATGAGCTGTCAAAATGTTGATATTTTGACGTTCGATGGCCTTCAAAGCCTGTTACTGTCGTGACGATCAGGAATTATGAAAAAAGTGTGAATTTTGGCAGCTCATGCCACTTTAAGTTTAAAAAAACAACTTGCGCAATGTGAAATACAATACAAAAAAATCAGGTAGCCCTGTTGGCAATTATGCTGGAATCCAAGGTTGACCGTACCTTACCACTTCTTAAAATATATATCTTTGTGTTACTAATTTTGAAATCAAATTAAATAATACCAGACAGATTTTACATCAAAATCATCCCTGATTGATTGATTGTGGCTTAACATATTGAATGGTGTAATATCTTCAACCAGCAAGGCTCAAAACAGGTGAGTTGCCTTGGTGGCTCAGTCGGCAGTGATGTTATCTCAGTCCGACACAGGCCTTCCACCAATGAGTTGAGGGTTTGAATCCCACTCAGATCAAACAAAATCTAAAAATGTACTTTAAAGTTTGACTTGATCGTCTTATATGGAAGAGTTGCCAGATACTCGCCGCAGATTGGGGGTTTTCTGCGGACCAAGAACGCTTTCCCCTCCCCCACTAAGCCTGGCAACACTGTCATAAAAGTGAAATAATTTTGAGTGCTGTGTAAAGCATCAATGAATCATAACGGGGGCTCGTTTCACAAAGCAGTCGCATCGCAAACGCAATGTAGTTGCCAATGGATACTATAGTGAAGAGATACGACGTCATGGTAACCGCACTGTGCGACGGCTTCGTGAAACGGCCCCATGGTAGCCTGACAGGTACTTGTAAAACCAGAGCTGCCAGGTTAACCTGACAACAAAACTGGCTCTATTTAGATAACTCGTATGTAACAGTGTTTATGTTAAATCCCTTAGATCAATATGCTAGAGACAATGATCTGATGGAGTAAATGACTAGTCATAGTTAATATAGATCTAATGAACCAGCAGCAGTAAGCAATCTTAACATCGATAAAACCAGTGTAAAACGGCAAAGTATGTTTTATGAATTAAGGCACAGGTAACTGTAGTCTATGAGTTGTGATAAATGTTTCAGACAGATTAGTCAGCCAGGCAGATTAGCCGTAGCTTGGGGGCCAATAGAGGACTAATAGGGCAGTTATCTCACCTTGGGGGCCAGTCCCAATCGGATATCATTAACCTGAGAGCATTCCAACACTTGGCCTTCCTGCAATGATAAAAACAAAAGGAGAGTTCAATTAACTGGTAAGCCAAACCTGCAACAAGGGTCAGCCCACAAGGTTTATAGAATTATAGAATGAAACAAGCAATAGATATATAGAGGTTATCTTACAAGAGCCAGTGTGTTATGATGTATATCACTCGAGTCTATTAATTTTCAACCTGGCGAGTGACTTTGGAAATTAATAAACGAGAGTGATATGCGTCGTAACACACTGGCTCGAGTCTGATAATCTTTTTCTCACACTACACAAAAAATACAGCATTTTATACAAAAAACACGGCTCTGGTTGAAAAAATATTTGGCGACGTCGCTCTATTTTCAAGAATGGCTGTCCGAAAAAGATTTGATGAGGTATTGTGACGCCAGAAATGACGTCATCAACGACGGCATCCCAGGCCCTTCAATATAGTGTTTCTGCTGGACGCTCGATCTTAACGGCATAATGACTGATGACGTAATTCATTTGTGACGTCAGTTTTGACAGATCTTTCGTGAGGTTATAGCGTTACTTGGGCCATAATTTCACACGTTGATTATGCAAAAAATAACACACTGCCTGGGAGTGGAATTATCGGGGGTGTAGTGTGAGAACTACAGATCCTCACTTCTCACACAAACACTGTTATTTACTGAGTCTTCAATATGACATTTAATATGACGTTTAAAGTTATTTCACACTCAGCATCCTAATATTTGAGATAACTTGAGATATTATCTACAGAATAATTAATCAAAAAAGTTAATTTGTAGACCAGGGAAGGTGTTGAGAAAAAAGTATTATACCAATTGTTTTTCATGCATATGGCCCAGATTATAATAGAAGAATACAAACTGCTTCAGAGTAAAATGGCTCGACCTCTGAGCCAACGGCCAGTCATTGCTTATAAAAAGAACAAGATCTAAAAAGATCTCTTAGTCTGCACTTAACTCCCTTGTCTGGACAAATTGGATCAAAAACGTTGTTTCTTATTTGATATGCATTTGAACTTTGATTGGTTCCGCCACAGTTTTGTGATGAAAACCTATACAATCACATTACATTTACATGTCGGTTATGAACAAAATAAATGTATGCCAGAAGCCCTTCCGATAAAAACAATTTCTGAACTTTTCCACAAGTAAATGCTGATATTTGATTTCTGACTTTTAACCCTGAACACTTGATGATTTTTACCCAACCTTAAATTATATTAAACATTAACATTTATGATTTTTAGGTCATGTTTTGTGACATGATTTTTAATATAATGTGAAGTAGTGTTTCAAGGAGTTTTTAGTACAGGCCCCAGACACCTGCTACCGACAGCAGCTTAAATATGTAAGCTTAAGTAAATCAAGTACACCCTTCAATGTGAGATACACAGCTACTGCATGTATATAACAATACGGCTTGGTGCGGAAAGAAAGAGTAAACAAAGAAATCAGTATGTAATTCAATGTCACTGTTGGCATCCAATTGGCACTGTGATTTGATTCCTCAGTCAGTTGATTGTAAAAAAAACAACCCTAGAAAACAAGGTCTCAGGCATCGAAGAAGTGATAATGAAGATGCAATGTTTTTTTTTGCTGCACTTTTTAAGCCTGATTTAAACTGTAATGCTTATTATAAAATGTAAAGGCCCGTTCTCACGGTGTGATTTGTAATACCGACTTGTAGCATGCAATCAAAATGGATATATTTGATTGGTTGACAATGCAATATCGACCAATTAAAAGCATCCATTCTAATTACAGTGAAACCTGTATATACTGACGCATCTTGGAGAAAGAAAAATATGTCGATTTAGACAGGTGTCAGTTTAACAAGGTTATTTTAACATGCTTTAATGTGGCATGAGCTGCCAAAATGTTGATATTTTGACCTTCTAACAGAATGTTGAAATTATTGGCTATTTTTCTCAAGACGTACAATTCTGAAGCTTTTAAGTGGTTCTAGTCTCGAAAATGTACGATAATGTATTGTTTTGAACTAACCTTTACTTAGAATGAATGAATGGTCGTCCCAGTTATTTAAATTTTGTTTACTTTTCGAACACGTTTTCGGTTCGTACAGGCCACATACTGTATGGATTTTTCTAATTCCAACGCCAATCATTTAGTTTTTTGATGGCCTTCAAAGCCTCTTACAGAGTTGACGATCGGAAATTATGCAAAAAGTGTGAATTTTGGCAGCTCAAGCTACTTTAACATATTTTAACACAGAAGGAAATTGGTCATCCTGTCGGTTTGGACAGAGTTTCAATTTATCAAGGTGTTGGTAAAACACACGTTTCACTGTACATGCTACAAGTTGGTACAACAAATGTGCACCGTGTGAAAGGGGCCTTAAGATACATTTAACTAGCTAAAAGTTATTATACCATTCAGAATCATCATTCGGTTTGTAAAAAAATGTATTGAACACTTTTCACCCTTCAACAAACCGTTCATGCAACTACTAATATATCACTTTGTTTGAAATCATACCCTACGTATCTAACAAAAGTAATTAGATCAATAATTCTTAATTTGGTCCTCTATAAATCAAACATAATTTGATTGATTGATTTTTTGGTGTTTTTACGCCGCACTCAAGATTATTTCACTTAAATGTATATGGCGGCGTTGCCAGTTTTATTGTGGGAGGAAACCGGGCTCTATGCCCGGAGGAAACCCACGACCTTCCGTTGGTAACTGGCAACAATCCCACATAGCAAACATAATTTGATAATAATTTGAATGATATCATAATGAACCTTAAATATATGGCACTGAGAGTTGGATAAAATCTAAATACTGAGGATTGCAGACGAAAATGATCAGATTTCCGCGATAATGTTATTCTTTATTTTCACATTGGTGAAAGTTCAACAGTAATGTAATATTAGGATATAGGGAAAGTTTGTGCTCCAGAATCTATGGACAGGCAAACTTCCATTGAATAAAGCTTCAACCTGCAAAAAAATGGAAGCGGTGTTCCGAATATTAAAAAGATGCTCTGATATTTCAGGATGAGGTACATGCAATTTGATGCTATCAGTTTCCCATCTTTGCAGTCCTACTGCAGAATTCTCAGCCAGTGTCCCCTCGGAATTGATACATTGACATGGGCATCATTTGGATTGATTGATTGATTGGACGGGGCTTAGGGCCACACTCAACCGCTGAGATCTTATCATGGTGGCAAAAAGTACCCAACAGAAAATTTTGACAATGAGCTTCACAGGCCATACAACTTCAGGAAGGTTAATGTACATAATTAAGAAGAATGTTTAACATAATATGGCACTGACTTCACAGAGCAAACAGAGCTTTGTCCCAAAGAAAACAGTAATTTTCACTTGTTCTTCACAAAAACAAAAAAAAAAACATACCAAACAAATCTTTCTAAAGAAAACTGAAATCTTAGAGCACAATATCAAGTCTACAGTAATGAGGCAAATCCTAGACTGGTGAAATCACTGGGAGAAAGAAGTGGGGAAAAGGCTGTAAAAACATTAAGGTCTTCGTTAAATGCAATGTTGGAAATGAACATGGCAAAGCCAAAGTCTCTTCACAGGGTGACAACAAAAGCCACTAAATGTCACTGATCTTGCCAGCTACAAGCGGAAAAAAAAGTTGTAACTTGTCAGTAACCAATGATAGTTTCTGGTCTTTCGTTCTCGTACAATTTCACTCGTAGAAGTTATTGATTTTAACGGAAGGGTTTTTTTCCCCAAACTTGAAAAAGATAGATTCTTTTAATTAAGAACTGTCATTGCTTTAGATACACTTATTAGGTCATGTGGCAATTAAAAAATAGACAAAAGATTTAAAACCCAACATTTTTTAGGGTGATACATTGATACGGTAAGATTTTACAGTTGCTTGAAATTATACCTGTATTCCCCAAAATGTTCCATTCTATTTTTGTGTGTTAAATTGTGTGGTTCAAGTAGGGTTAGATTTTACTATGAAGCTGGAAATCATATATCTATGAGAGAAACTATAATCATGTGTACTGTACTGTGGATAGATTGATTTAGGGGGCAATCAGTTCTTCATCTTATTGGCTGGTTAAACTGGGGAATTCACAGTGATATTGATGTCCTCAAGGGAGAGAGTTTACTGCAGACACGTTCCTAATCAATATCGCCAAAATCTGACATACATGTATCGGCTACAGTCACAACACGCCTTCCTTAATATCTGTCTTACCATACAAATGTGGCCTTCCTGAAAACACTGATTTGTGATCAGCTGTGTGGTCCAGCAAGTGCAACATAGCTCAACTCCTCTTTATCACAAATAACAAGGAGCTTTGGTTTCTCCCATGCAATATTGCAATTGTGAGGTATCTGGTCAAGCAAGCGCAACAAAGCTGAACTCTTTATTACAAATAACAAGGAGCTTTAATTTGGTTTCTCCCATGTAATATTGCAATTGTGAGATCTATGGTCCAGCAAGCGCAACAAAGCTTAACTCTTCTTTATTACAAATAACAAGGAGCTTTGGTTTCTCCTTTGCAATATTGCAATTGTGAGGCATCTGGTCAAGCAATTGCAACAAAGCTCAACTCCTGTTTATTACAAATAACAAACGGCATAAGTTTCTCCCATGCAATATTGCAATTGTAAGGTATCTGGTCAAGCAAGTACAACAAAGCTCAACTCCTCTTTATCACAAATAACAAGGAACCTTGCTTTCTCCTATGCAATAGTTAAATCTTAAGTCAAGCCAGTGCTCCATATCTTGACTTCATATTAAATATCAGTACAGGTCTAGTATTGGAAATATCTTTTGACAATGTCCATGTATTGCCAAGTCAGTGTAACCCAGCTCAATTTTCCTTCTTACAGATTGATTGATTGGTGTTTCACGCCGCGCTCAAGAGTATTTCACTTATATGGCGGCGTTGCCAGTTTTAGTGTGGGAGGAAACCGGGCTCTATGCCCGGAGGAAACCCACGACCTTCCGTTGGTAACTGGCAACCATCGTAGGTCGTTCGAGTGAAAACCCAGTCAGAAAATTTTCCAATTTTTTTTGGACTGAGTGGGATTCGAACCCGCGACCCATTGGTGGATGGCTGTTCGGATTGGGCGTCCAACGCTCTACCTACTGAGCCACGGAGGCCCCGCCTTCTTACAGACAACAAGCAATTGACTGGTTTCTTTGTGCATTTTAAAATGAAATACAATTAATATATATTTATGAACACTAAAACACATGGGCACAGGGAAAATCTTCTTGTCTAAAATACATGTAAGTCCAAAAAGTATTTCTAACCTGGCTTAGGATTTGGCTGAAATCAATTGATAAATATAGTACGCAATTGATACGTACATTAAACACCAACGTTTGAAAACTGAAAGGGAAAGTTTTTAGTTACAAACTGTTAATATGATTGTGTAAAAAGGTCTAAAACGATATACCCCTATTTAGCACAATTAGAAACTTGTCTTCATGGTTATTTTTTTTAAGAAGATTTTGCCTGTGCGTTTTTATAATAATAGTGTTCATAAAATGATAAATATATATTGGCAAGCATGGCTAAGTTGTACCATATTTCTTCTAAATATTCAGCCATTCTAATGGCCTAAATTTTCCATTGAGTCAGACAAAGATGGAGATGTGGAGTTGTGTTTCAGGATAACCATTTTCACACACTGTATGGTGGGTCATATTGCCTTCAATTCCCTCTAATGGGCAAATTTATCTGGCCTCATTTAGCATATTTCTTTTCTAATGGTCGAATCCTTATGAGGAAAAAAGTGGCTGAATCTTAAGAAGAAATACGGTAGTACTAGATTGGCTGAAGAACTTTAGTTATCTATCCCAAAAATTGTCACAAATCCAACAATGTCATTTTCTTAAAAGCAACTTTTCTTCAATTTAAAGTGCATGTATTTGTTTAGGGGTTTATAAGACCATTAGCGTAATGGCTGTGTAAAAAGAAGTTGTCATCATTGTCAGACAGTGATCACAGGAGCAGCTTAACTTCTGAACGAACTTGGACTAAACCAATACTTGCAAAAAAAGCTGATTTCCAGGAATGTTCAGTGGCTTGCGGCTCAATAACACTCACTTGTGTGCTGAGGAGAAGAGGCTTGATCTATGGCTATTTCCTATGGTCACTACACTACATGCCAGGGTAGACCACCCCCAGGACAATTGAACTACAAAGACTGAAGATTAATTGATTGATGTTTTACCCTGCACTTAGATCAGGAGTCCCCTAACTTTTTTCACGGTGGGCCAGATATATTTATGATCACTAAAACACACGGGCACAGGGAAAATCTTCTTGTCTAAAATAACCATGTAGACAAGTTTCTATTTGTGTTAAAAATAGGTATATCATTTAGACCGCTGATTGGATTATAGTTTTTACACAATATTTTCTAAATACAATAAACATAAAATGCACATAAAATGGTATAATGTCATAAAATGTTTGGTTTTTGATTGAAGAATGCATCCATCATATCACAATAATATAATGATCCAGGACAAACTTTACTACGGAATGAACATAGACTAAACGAATACTAGTGACAAAAGTTGATTCCAAGGAATGTAGAGTGGCATAAGATTCTATTGCACTGGTGTGTTGAGGAGCATAGATTTCATCTTTGAATATTTTCTCTGGCCACAACGTTATATAAATGTTAGCAATATAAATGTCAGTCAATAGAAACTTGATATTTGGACATTTCCTCTGGTGTCTACACTATGTCTATTTCAGTCAATAGAAACCGGTGTCTACTGGGGGCCTCCGTGGCTCAGTAGGTAGAGTGTTGGACGCTCAATCCCAACAGCCTTCCACCAATGGGTCGCAAGTTTGAATCCCACTCGGTACAACAAAAAAATTGGAAACTTTTCTAACTGGGTATTCACACGAACGACCTATGTGGGATGGTTGCTAGTTACCACCGGAAGGTCGAGGGTTTCCTCAGGGAATAGTGGCCGGTTTCCTCCCACAATAAAACTGGCAACGCCGCCATATAAGTGAAATAATCTTGAGCATGGCGTAAAACACCAAACAATCAATCTACACTTTGTCAATGTCAGTCAATAGACTTGATATTTAGATATTTCCACTGGTTTCTACACTATGTCAATGTCTTTCTCAAAACTTTTACGAAAACTTGGGGGGCATTGGGGGCTCAGTTGACAGAGTAATATTCTCTCAGATTCACTGTCCAAACAAAAAAATTAACAAAATTCGATTCGATTTTTTATTCAATCACCTTATGTGGAACAGGTACTCTGCAAAGTTTCCTTGCTAAACCTGGCGACACCATCAAATAATGGAAATAATCTTGAGTGCAGCGTAAAATATCAATCAATCAAACAATTATGTTATGTCTGACATCATCAGGCCTCAAAAGCTAAAGAAACTTGATCTTTGATTGATTGATTGTTTGGTCTATGCCCGTAGGAAACCCACGACCTTCCGGTGGTAACTGGCAACCATCCCACATAGGTCGTTCGAGGGCCTGATCTTTGAACATTTCCCCTGGTGACTTTAGTTGATGAGAAGAACCAGAGAGATTGAAGAGCACTGTGGAATATATCCCTCAAGGAATACACGACTCAAGATTCAGTCTCCAGGTCCATAACTGTATCTTCACTTTGTCTTAAGTAGTCTTCAATGACATATTTTGGAGTCATAAAATGTGACATTCAGCTCGCGTGCTGGCAAACACCTAACACTGGGGAATGTATATAACGAAAGGAAAAATATTATAAGTTTATACTTTGCACAGTTATGCATGCTTAAAGGACAAAACACTTCCTGTTTCCAAAACTGTACCAATGTCAAAGTCCTTAACTTCCCCAATTACCTTCTCACATTAGTTAGCTAAATATTATTTGGTTAGGGGAACCCAATGACCCCTCATGAACAAAAACACAAAAATTGAAACTCCAGACATAAGCATTGACAAATTATTAATGGAATGCTATTGAGATTGAGACTTGAATCTGGCTTCGACCTTCAAAATCGGTTGATTGGTAACAAAAGTATCAAGGGAACAAGATTAGCCTCCCCTTCCCCCCAATCTAAATTTTCACAGGCTCCACAAACCATAGAACATTAGGAAGGTTAGTGTATTTGGCATATTAAATGTCCCCATGGATAGGTCAGCAAGCATGGCAATTCCCTCAGACAGAGGGTTCGAATTTCAGAACTTTGTTAAATTTGGTTTTGCTTAGATGAGATAATCCCCCGGTCTAGATAAGTAAGGGTATACAATCAATCAGACTATTTACATGGATGAGTGTTCTGTATAATACATCAGTACCAATGTAATTTATATAGATCTATTTTCTTGTAGGGTCAACCACTTCCTAGCATTAACCTCCCTCTGGACAATCAAGGTAATAAATTCATAACAAGACTCTCCCAAAAGCGTTGTGGTTTCTTGTCGAGCAGATTTTTCCCAATGGCTGAGCTGTTGAAGCATATTATAATCACAAAATAATGACTTCAACAGAATTTTTTAGGATTTTTCTATTTTTTTTTACCGATTTTTGTATTGTGTGAATATATTGGCTGAAGTGACGATGACCCACCATATTTTTTAAACTGATAGAAAATATATTTCTATTTGTTGATTTTGTTTGGTGTAATTTTTTTTTTTGGGGGGGGGGGGGGGGGGTATTATTGGAAAAGTAACCAGCTTTTAGGGCAAGTTAATGTGGATCCTTCAGAATTATTAGTGGAGAAGCAACTGACAGCCTTTTGCTGCAATCAGAGAATTAATGTATATTTAATGAGCTTAGAATTGAACCCAGGTCAGCTGAACCCCTCTGGTACTTGTAACGGTGATTTCATGAAATCAATCATTAGCTAGTTAATCTTTTATGTGGTAGCGTTATAATATCCAGTGAAATTACTTAGAAATTCAGAAGGCTTTAGGGGAGGGTTTCATCCCTGGGGTTAACATGTTATACAGGAAGTCACAATGCTCCCAGTGCAATAATTCATGAGAGATAGCCCACATTCAGAACAATAAGGAGGAGTCAGAAAATTTATGGTCTAGAATTTTAGAAAATTAACCCCATTTTCAAGGCCATGTCATTTCATTCAGTTTAATTTAGATAAAAAACATTGAGGCATAGACAAAGAGGGTAGGCATTTAGATAAAAAACAGTGAGGCATAGACAAAGAGGGTAGGCATTTAGATAAAAAAAACAGTGAGGCATAGACAAAGAGGGTAGGCATTTAGATAAAAAACAGTGAGGCATAGACAAAGAGGGTAGGCATTTAGATAAAAAAACAGTGAGGCATAGACAAAGAGGGTAGGCATTTAGATAAAAAACAGTGAGGCATAGACAAAGAGGGTAGGCATTTAGATAAAAACAGTGAGGCATAGACAAAGAGGGTAGGCATTTAGATAAAAAAAACAGTGAGGCATAGACAAAGAGGGTAGGCATTTAGATAAAAAAAACAGTGAGGCATAGACAAAGAGGGTAGGCATTTAGATAAAAAAAACAGTGAGGCATAGACAAAGAGGGTAGGCATTGCATTGGTTTTTTATTTGATTGCCCTTTATGTGAGGGTTGCCTGGTACTCGCTGAAGGTCCGAGGTTAACTCAGAGCAAATAGCATGGTTTCCTCCCCCACTTAAAGGGTTTATGAACAACTTTTGGAAATATTTTCTAATTTGCGTTGAGTGCTTTGTAGAACATGTACTTTATAAGTCTGACCAAAAAGAATTAAATTTCGGTCGCAGCACATACAAAATTCAAGCTACGTTTGCCGATCCACAATGCTTACGAAAGTTAATTATCTCAGAGACTTATGACGTCAAACACGACCTCCGCTGTGTACGTACCCTCACAGCGATGACGTAATAAACGATTTCTGCTGTCCCAGAACGTCTACGTGGCAGTTTGTACACATCAAAGGTCGTACATGTATATGACGCCATTTTCCGAGTAGTAACGAAAAATACGGAAAATATGCATATTTCCTCCCCGTTCTTTTTTTGACTACCAGGGAACTAACGGGAAGGTTGTTTCGTTTCAACCGATGTTTTTCAAATATACAATTAGTCCATAAACAAATACAAACCAGCTTTAAATCCTGTTCATAAATCCTTTAACCTGGCAACACAGCCATATACAGTCATCTTGAGTGCGGCGAAAACATCAATCAATCAATTGAACCCCAATGCACATTGGTACTAATCATTTGTCTCGGCTAGAAAACTTTATACTTAGTTTCGGAATATAATAACTCTTGCCAAATGTCAACATTTTGAGAATGTCATTGCCTGGCATTATAGAGCTTCAAAATTGCAATACATTTTATACAAATCTTGAACAATACAGGCTCTGAGGACACTTTTAGTAAATTTACAAACATCAAAGGAAAACATTAGTCAAGAACACGTTTATATCGACCATGTATGAAAATTAGTAAATAATCCTGTTGAGGTATAAATATTACAGTATTAAATAACAATCTTTCACACGTTTGTCATTCACAGAGCACAGGGAAACAAACAGTGAATACAGCTATTATGATAAACACTTACATAGCAGTTAAATTGATTGGCCGGACCATTAACAATCAATAAATCAATACTTAGGTCAGGGTTGTTAAGACCAAAGCAAGCTAATTATCACCTATAGTACACTATGAAAACTACGTTTAGTGTTGGTTCTCACCATAGCTTAAGTGCTAAATCAAAAGTTCTAAAATCAATACAAACATTTTTTCTGGATGATTTGAATATTAAGTTCAATGGTTTTAGTGGATGATAAAACAATATTTGATGGATGAACCTTAGTTATGATTGAGCTAGCCAATGCCCTGGATATCTAGATGGAGAAGTATGTTTACACACAGCAATCTGACACTGATGGAGTGGTAAATACACAAAGACAGAGGCAAAAATACATTAATTATGAGCTTTCCCTGGGATTAGACAACAACAAATGTCTTACTTTTTGGCAAAAGGTTACGGAATCTGGGGGAGCAAGTACATGTACTGCAATATTTTCAGGATCAAATAAAAAGAATCTAAATTCATGTTATTCGACTGATGTTTTTTTTTTTGACAAATCCTCTCTCACCTTATCATGTTAAAATCACCCTTAGGTGTTACTCAGAAAAAGGAAAAGGATAAAATATTGTTTGGGTTTTCACTCCATAGCCCTATTTGGAACCAGCAAAACGTTAGAGGTTTCCTCTGGGCCTTCATGTATCTTCCAAACCAACTAAACTTGACAGCAACCAACATTTTGTGAAGGGCAACTATAGATTTTTAGTATGTTTAACATGAAATGCATAGGTTAGGGCAACCCCAAAATGACATGGTTTGTCTTAAGAGTAGGCAGGGAAATATGTAATTATCAAGCCTTGTCTGGTTACGCTAGCATACAAATGAATTCATATTGGGTGTGGTGCTGAACATCAATCAGTCAAGCCATTAAACTTGATTGATTGATTGATTGATCTTTTACGCCGCACTTAAGATTATTTCACTTGTATGGCGGCATTGCCAGGTTTAGTGGGGGGAGGAAACCAGGCTCTTTGCCCCGAAGGAAACCGACGACTTTCGGTGTGTACCTGGTAACTCTTCCACATACGGCAACCAGGTGAAAAATCCACTCAGAATTTAATTTTTTTTTAAATGAGTCGGATTTGAATCCGTGCCGCAGCGATGGAAGTCCTGTGAGGGACTGAGGACGATCACTCTAACCCATTGGACCACCGAGGCCCCTTTTACACTTGATAGAGTTGGAATGAATGGCAAAAAGTAACATAAACTAAAACACTATCCTGCAGGAAATTAGTGCTCCATACTTAACCCCAAAACATTTTCTTTTAACACTTTAGTCATAAAAATATGGATTTGTTGTTGCTTTGACTCAAAATCCAAATTTAAAAGCTGCTGGACTGTAGATACATGTAGGCTTTCTTTTCAAAAAGATGATCAATCTGAAATGACTTTTCAATTGAATCATTTTAGTTTTTTGGGGTTTTTTTGTTGCCCAAAAGACCTAAATAAATATTGGCTTCTGCCTTTGGCAGGTCGAGTCAAAAACTGCCAAGAATATCCACTACTCTACATGAGAGCGATTCAGGCCGGTCCATGTAACATTTAACAAGGCACTTGGAAAGCTAACACAAACTGGATGTACCTTCTTGATACAATCGTTTGTCTTTTGTGAGTTTTCAATGCAAAAGACACGAGGCCCAAAAAAAATCTTTAAAAATGGCCAAGGAAGGAATTTGAAAGCGTGTAATTTGTTCACAGTGTTTCCTTAGCACTTCTTTTGTGAAATTAGTTCTAAGACCACAATCTTGTTAACGAGAGTGTTCAGTGGTTCAATTAAAACAGCAAAAAACCTGTTATAGCTTTTGCTTTTTTTGTTGTTGACATGTGTACAGTACTGTAGAGGTCAACTGGTTTTAAAAGTGAGACAAACGCCTGAGGGTAAAAACACCACAATTGACGTAACATGTGGAAATCCAATGCTGGTCTACAGAGAAGGATGCAAAAACTGTATCATTCAAAAAGAGCTTTAACTGTTGTCACTGAATCCAACAGTTGAACAGGTCAATGTCCATGTACTTGTATCTTCCAATGAAGTGGGAACGATACTCCTGACATTTCTCCTCGGTTTGGGACATTCTGGATTGTGGATATAGATCCATCCACAGTTGATAGGGATAATACATCAATGGCATTAAGTACCAGTGACATGTATTAGACTGGTATTTAACAGACCGTATTAATTGATTGTGAAAAGTTATTACCGTACCAGGAGCCTGTTTCACAAAGCGGCATAGCGTAAGTTTTCACGTAACTGCCATAGCAACCCACACTGTAGAGATACTTTACTAAGAAAGTTACGCAAAAAATACATCTACGCCGCTTAGTGAAACAGGGTCCTGAATACTACGTTGGCGGCTGTGTAATATCAGGAGACGAACCAAGTTTGTATAAGCCACAGGGCCAATACAATATTATATATTGGCTCAGTTTACATTCAAGCTGTATTGGTTGGGGTCAGCTGAATGGTGTTTGTAGGAAAGATATAAACATCTTGGAGGTGTAGTTTTCATAAGTAACAAAACATCCCGACTATTTGAATTTTGTCTGTTATTATCACACATCTTCACTTCATACAGAGGACTGCTTTTGATTTTGTTTCTTTTAATTCACCGTCTTTCACATTGGAAATTTGACAGCTAAACCAATAAAACTTACTAAAATTTCAATGCTTCAAAATTGTGGTTTACTCCTGAGTCTATTTGCTCTTAACACTCAGCTACATGTATATAAATTTAACGAAATCGTCCAAGATCGCATAAGAAAATGTGTGTTTCTCGTAACAAATTATGGCATAATACTCAGGTGCACACGTGGAGCTGACACATACATGTACATGTAGGCTGTAGCATTGCATCACAGCATATACCCATGGTTTACACAGCTGTAGAAGTTTTGGGGTGGGCATTATACATAGATGCGTATTATAATTGGGTAAAATAAATACTATACACTTTGGAACCTCATTTGGAATAATGTGTGTGTTATTGGCATGTGTGACAATTAATGTTGACAGTTTAATAAATCAGTGCATTCTATACGCACATGTAGACATGTCTCACTTTTTATTATCATGAGTTCTTCTACATTATCATTTAATTCAGATCATCCAGCCAGCAGCAGACAGGTTTAAAGGTACAAATAATCACACACTAACAATTTACCATGACCAGCCATACCCCATACAATCTTCAAGGTACATGTACTAATAATCAGGCACAAATGATTCACCTAAACCACCCATATTCAGGCAGGCTTAACAGTAAATGCCCGGCCATAGATATGGTTTGGAATAATGATATAAAGTTTACCTAAACTCATCCCCAGTTTTTGTAAGAAATCCCAATTAGCGTTGATTTGAGACTAATTAGTTTCCCTAGTCAATAGATCCACAAACTTTGCTGAATAAGGTAGGCTCGAGAAATGATGACCTAGATAGAGCCTTTCGGCTTAACGATTGATGCTTGCGCATAAGCCTCGTTGTATGGCAAAATTACGCTAAAATTGAGTTTTTGGATCAATCTGACGTCAGAATCGTGTTTATTTCATCTATGACTGAATGCAAAAGAGGCATGTTACAGTGCCCGCAACAGAGAAATGACATCAATGCTATACAACTCGAACAACGTCATAAAAACGTCATTCTAAGCCGAAAGGGTCTATTTGGTAGAAACTTGTGCAGCTACATGTAAACATGAAGGATATAGTCAAAATTACATTTCTTTTGTCTGGAAGTAGTGATGGGGCCTGTTTTAATGCATTTCTACGTCACATCTAACTATTTTCACAAGTTTGGTTTGCTAGAGGCTTATCCCCAAAGGTAACCTTACACGTAATAAAAAAAATGTTTCCAATTCTGTAAGTATCTAGTGAGGGGCTTATCTTGCCAGATTGGCATCAAAACAAACATGGGCATTTATTTCAAATGTACCAACAATCATACAAAAAACTGACCTATACCAGCCATACCAACAGACAGGCTTAAAGGTACAAATAATCACCCACAAATTTAAGGTTGAGATCTTCAGGTAACCAATCAATACCATTTTTACAATTCTACATGTAGATTGTCCAATGAACAGTATTCTCAAAGGCAAAAATACAGTGCTGAGTTGTTCAAGGGTGTATTAGGCTTAATACCAGTCTAAATGACGCCGAGTAACAAATAAACTGAATTGTGACGTGGCAAAGTTATACCGGTATTAAGCCCAATGCAGTTTTAAACAACCGGCCCCAGGATTTTACAACATTTGAATGGCATTTGTTTCACCAAACACAAATAAATTATTTATAAATGTTGATTCAGTGAGTAATGAAGAATTTACTTCAGAATACCCTTACCTTGCCATCGCTCTTCCAATAAATAAAGAATCCAAAATCATCCACTCTCACCAAACAATTACATTCCAATTGGGTGGACTCCTGTTTAAAAAAACAACAACATATTTTACTTTTTGTACTGATTTTTTCGCTGATACAACATACATGTAGGTGATATATATTTATTTTCATAAGTTTTCCACGCTACACAAGGTGAAGGGTATATTAATTGTTTGTCTATACTCCATGGGTAAGACAACCCATATTCACCCCCCCCCCACACCCCCACCCCTTCGGCAGACATGAAGCAATGTTTTCTTCTTCTTGAAATATCTATTTTGTACTGTACTGGGTAAGCTCCTGTAATTTCAACCGTTCTATGCAAATTGATTCACTGTAAGTGTTACTTCATTCTTGAAATATGTTTACATATAATTATACATACCAACTTGGACAGTAATGCTTCCACTTTGTGTTTAAGGATCAAACATTTGTAAATATGTTCTTTTCTCTTGTTGGGTTTAAATATATTCCTTATTGGTACACATCACAAGCCTAGGGCTTAAGTGTACAGTCATTAAACAAAATAAAGAAGTTTAGAAAAAAAAAAGAAAAAAAAATATATTTTTCGACAGTTGACAAGTCTACTGTTAATGCACATGTGTAGCATAACATCACTTCGGAAATTCCACAAAAAGCGATTCCCCATCCACAAGTAAATGTAGGAGTCTTATACACAGTTCTGTCATGACATCCAAATCTTAATTACAACTAATATCAGCTGCATGGCTAATAATGGAAAGTGAGAAATGAATGACGATCGAAATAATGACCATGTCAACATATGACAAATGGCAGACATATTGTATAGTATACTCAGAATATAATGATTATAATTTTATATAGCGGAAACTGATTTGTTTTGATGGACATTTCAGAGGACATGAGAATAAGGACTAGGGATGACTGTTCCTTCCTTTCTTAATTAAGATACAAGGTAAAGCATCAGAGATATATTTCAGACGAGTTCTCTAAGAAAATCAAATGTACCCGTTGTGTTGTCTGAGGGATGGATCATGTGGACCTCTTACACATACAAAGTTCTATATTTGCTACCAAAAATCAATAAAAATTTACAATTTTTTAATGAGGATTTCTGCTTGAATGTTTTGATTACAGCACAGTTTTCGGGAACAAATTGCATAGCTAAGAGGAATCTACCATAAGTGCAATTAATTCCTTTTGAAATGGTTATTTAAAGACAAATTTCCAAAAACAATTCTACAAATTTGCATGTACTATTTAATTGACTTTCATAACGATGTAAGAACTACATTGAAGCGTCGTCACGCAATAAACCAAGAAGTTGTTATCGATAAGTAATTCTTTGCCTTATTGTAATCTTTCAACTTCTAAATTTCATTGAAAGATATGTACTATTTCAATCAAGCCCAAAAAATCTGTCCTTAAGAACGGCTAGAAGCGCATAGATTACTGATGCAGTAAAACAGAAGTTATACAGTGTATATATATTTATATATCATTAGTGAGAGCGGAAAGATTGATCAAAGGTCCAACGATTGGCTAGAAGCACTACAGTAATTGATTACACTGACAAACATGCAGCAGCGGTCATTCATGGTGTTTTCCTCAACATCTCAGAGTACGTAGTTAGAGCATCCGGCCTTATTGCCAATTAATATCTGACCAGACCACCCGTAATTATCGATGGCAAGTGTCAAAATAACAAGCATCCAAACAGATATGTTATGTACATTATAACATCATTCTAAAATCATACTGTTATCGTAAATGAATATTTAACGCATTCCAAAAATATTTGGACAGAGAATGTGACAACATCAGGCATGTAGAAGAGGAAAACTGATTCACTCGAAAAAAATGCAAGGTTTTAAGACAAAGATTTAACTTAGGGCCATCAGAGAACCATTCTATTTAAAAAATGTGAACAAATTATAACTGTGTTTGCAACGAAGCTGTGCTTTAATGGAACAAAGTGCGTTCTAGATACTACTCCAAAAAGTCTCAGAAAACATTTTTTAAGAGATACAAATTTGGTGAAAAATACATATAGGTCCTGAAGAAGAGCTAGAGCCTAGATGTACACAGAGATGATGTATAGCTGCCAAAATATACCTTCAAAGAATGTATGTACCGTTGGTGAGAACATATTGATTAATGATAGTTCTATGGATTGAAAGGCACTAGAACCATTGATCATACCAGCTTGATAAGGATGCAGCTCTGGCCATCATCTGGCTGAAAATCTACACAATCCATAAAGACATTGTTGAGAAGGCAGAGACTTACTGCCAATTAATACCTGATCTGACCTACCCTGGCTAACGAAGGAAAGTGACAAGAGCTGTCAGAAATAATAATCATACAAACAGATAAAAGATGCTCGGAAAACACATTATGAAATCATACATGCCTTTCTGGGATTCACGTTTATAATATGTGGGTAGACATATCGTTAGTATGACAGAACATATTAATTATCAACTTGCACATATACAGTATAAATGTAAATTATCTGTTAAGATTTTGAATGTTTAATGTAAAAGTTTGTTTACCTCATCCCAGCGGTCAAAAGTCGCCCCATTTTGTAAGTCTTTGGGCACGGGTATCCGCCACTGGAAGTCATACGGTTTGGCCATGGGACACAATTCTCCCGCCTTACACGTCCAATGCATACAGCTGGAAACAAACAGATTCATAATGAATTATTAGTATTGTTAATATTTACCTAGTTATTGATCTGAATATTAAAGACATTCTCATTTATAGAGGGGTATAAATCATAACAATCAATACGGTAAATAAATTATATCAAATCTTACAGATTTGCTGAGGGGAATTCAAAACAAAAATACATGAATACTCAAATGGTATTTTTTCCAAGGATTGATTGATTGATGTTTCATGCCACAATCAAGATTATTTCACTTATATATGGCAGGTATTGCCAGGTTTAGTGGTGAACTGAAGGAAACAAACCGGGCTCATTGCTCAGAGGGTTTTCCAAGGATTCGAAAGATAGTCTCAAACTGAAAGCACTTAGACATTTGTAAGGTAGTATCTAGGACACTACAGACAACATATTTAAGGGAAAAAGACATCTAAGATCCAGCGATGTTATTAAAATAAGATATTTTTTCCACAAATAAAGAACAAGAGAAGCTATCTTGGTAGTCATAGTAAAATATTGTCAACAGCTAAGCTTCCTGGCTATTTAATTTTGTTCGTTATTAGCACACATCTTCACATCATTCTTTTACCAATATATTCTATTTCAGCATGATCAGTACTTTAAAGTGGCATGTCAGAGCTGGCAAAATTCACATTTTTTTCATAATTTCTAATCGTCACGACAGTAAGAGGCTTTGATGGCCATCGAAAAACTAAATGATTGGCGTTGGAATGAGGAAAATTCATACAGTATGTGGCCTGTACGAACCGAAAATGTGTTCGAAAAGTAAACAAAATTTAAATAACCGAGACGACCATTCATTCATTCTAAGCCAAACAACACTTTATCGTACATTTTCGAGACCAGACGCACTAAAAAACTTCTGAATTATACGTCTTGAGAAAAATAGACAATAATTTCAACATTCTGTTTTAACGTCAAAATATCAACATTTTGGCAGCTCATGCCACTTTCAACTTACATAAATTGGTTTTACATGTACATGTAAGGTGAGAATATCAAAAGATAATCTTAGATTTACATGTAGAACTTCTTGCTTACAAATGTGTCCCAGAGATTACTAAACATGAAAAATACTTTACGTGTACTAAAGAAACCTCAAACAAGAGACCAATTTGTGAATGAACAACTTTGTAAATTCATGTGACTTTGTGGAGCTAAGCTTCTGGTAGTCTAAGGACATGGAATGAAATATCTCTAAAGGGGCTCTTTAGAAAGTCACTGTGATAAATAAGCGCATTACTGTCTTTTTACAGACCAGGTGTGCCCCTTGTGTACATAAACCATAATAAATGTGATCAGTTAAGGTGGCCGGGATATAAGTACATTACTGAGCACATGTGGACAACATGCACATGTACATGTGTGTAGCTACATTGGCATAATAAAGACAGGAGCATGTATGTTGTATATTACGGTTTTCCTGTAACCCCTGATTAAATAACATACATGTATAACTGTATTGTGAAGTAAATTATTCATATCTAGTTGCCAGCTGACATTGAGTTCAATATATCACATGGCATGATTGTAACTTTGTCCACACAGGCAAGATCAAAAGAATTAGCAGCTGTACAGATTGCCAATCTAAGACAGAAATCCTTCGGCTGAATTTCCTTATGATTTATCATTAAAAGACCCCAGGTAAATCAAAGGTAATAATGTACTCAAGGTGACCAGATGTGGACAGCTTGAATTTCACTATATTAAACATAAAGCAACTGCCAAGCCACAAGGAGAGTCGATCATACTTTTTGTATTTATGTTTAAGTCCTTGAGACATTGGACAAATCAAATACACAGATACATGTACAGCTATATATACATGTATTTATGAACACTAAAACACACGGGCACAGGGAAAATTTTCGTGTCTAAAATAACCACGGAGACAAGTTTCTAATTGTGTTAAAAAGAGGCATATCATTTATACAGCTATATATGTGTTTGTCATTCAAATGCCATCCCTTGTAGAATTAATTGATTGATTGATTGTTTGGTGTTTTACACCGCGCTCAAGCTTGTAGAATTAAAATAAACACTTTAGAATGAATCTTTGAACTATTTTCTGCTTCTTTTGTAAAACTAAAAGAAGTTATGATAAAACATAAGAACAGGTACACTGTACATGAAAGATGCAGCAAATTGCTTGTATATCGCCTGGCTTCAGGCACCTGATTTAAACTAAATTTGGGACAGAGCATGTGCCACACTACTTTCGGCTCAGGAAGTAATATTGTAACTTAATCATATTAATGAGGAACTCACTGCTGAAGATATATCTCTACTCAATAGATGACTTTCATTTGTGCCTTGCCCAAAATCATCATCTGATTGGGACGGTTCTATTAGTAAATTAGTACATGTTATGGACTACTCCAGAATTACAGATCTGGAGCCTGTTTCACAAAGCGGCGTAGCATAAGTTTCCACGTAACTGCCATAGCAACCCATACTGTAGAGATACGTTAGTATGAAAGTTACGCAAAAAATGCATTAACGCCGCTTTATGAAAAACGACCCAGGCTGATACTTGTACAGAGATTCTAGTGTAGATTCTAAAAGCGGCTACACGCCCCCTTCTCACATGTATGACCCAGAAATAAACATAAGTCGCGAGTGTATCAAGGAAGTTTGATGTTTTAGCTAATCCTAGAAACCAACTTAACCTTACTCATTCAGAATGTCTTGATAAAGGCTCGGCAACAGTTATTATATCCAGACAGGAGTATATGGAAGAGGTACAACGCCAACTAAACAACCCTCTTCATTACAAAAAACTTGATAATGAAATTAGGCCTGAAAATGTTGGAAATTGCAATAGAATTCTTCGTTCCCTTGAAGAAAAAGGGTATCTTAATAAAAGTAATGCTCTTTGGAATCTGACCTTAATTCTAAAAACAGAAAAATAAATTATTCGAAAATACACAAACTCATTGAAAAATGACCCAAGCCTTCAATTATTATTTCTGATTTTGGTAGTGAATATTAAAGAATATCAGAGCTAATTGATTACTATCTAAAACCAATAGCAAATCGGCGTGTTAGCTTTACCAAAAATACAGATGATTTGTTGCCAAATTATCTTTTCCAGAAAATTCTACTCACTAAGGCCAAAATCCTGCATGTCGAGGCTGTCGTCAACCTAATGAAATATCATGGGTTTTGGTTTATTACAACTGGTTGGGTATAAAGCGCAAAAGGTCTAAATGAATTGATATGCCCCTTTTTAACACAATAAGAAACTTGTCTCCATGGTTATTTTAGACGAGAAGATTTTCCCTGTGCCCGTGTGTTTCAGTGTTCATATATATATATATATATACATATGCATATATATATATGTATATATATATATATATATAGGACCCTTGTGTCCCCATGTACGATTGGTCGATTAATGTTGAATTATCATAGATATATAATCTAGAAGTTATACAGTAAATATTTACCTGGAGATATTTGTGATATTTTATCAGTGAGTTAAACGCCATAAACAGCGTCAAAGAATTTCATCAACTTTCGTTTGAAAAAAAAAATTGCACTGAGTTTGAAATGAATGTCAGTCTAAAGGCCTTTATTAAACGTAGATCATAAGCCTGAAATTTGATTACAGTGTCCCATTTGGACTAAAGATATTTGTCGTAAATTGACCTAAACAGGACTTCCAAACTGTTCCTATTTTATCCCTCCAATTTTTTAATAAAAATGTCGAAAGAAAACCCGGTTTAATTTTATCCCATCCAGTGGCACCAACCTTGATTAGGTGGACAAGTAACTGACAAACCACAGGGTTGAATAACACCTATTCATCAACTTAGTATTGATTAAGGCTTATTCTAAAAAATCAAAATCCGTCAAAATTCATTTTTGGGTAATGAAATTTTCTATTTGACAGTTTAGGGTGGTCAAATTTAGACACCAGTCTATCACAGTTATAATTAATTCCTGAATTCTATAATCATTGAGACGCATCCCTAGGTCAGTCAGAAAAGAGGCACAATTAATATAAAGCTTTGTGTCATCAACAAATGCAACCATGACGTCCTATTTTTTCACTAGAAATAATAATTACATAATTTCAACGACTGACATAATTTTTTATAAATATGGACTGTAAGCTGAGAATGCACCACAGATAAAACACATCCGATCTTCTTAAGCACTGCTGTTAATCAGGCGATCAACGCAAAAGTGGGTGGGAAAATAGTTCTAATTGATTTCATACAACTTAATGATTAATTGTTCGCTTTGAAAACTGTTTCCATCGATGACAAAATAGTGAAATAAAATTTTTCTGGGGAGAGCCAGCTTGGTTCGTAGCAAAATAAAAAATCAGCTGATAAATTCAGTGCAGCTATGCAAACAAAAATCACCAACTTCTAGATCTTGATCGATTTTTTAATTTTCTGTTCGCAAACGGTTATCAAATTGCGTACATTCCTAACTATTCGTCTACTTGGAACTAGCTAAACCTACTACTAAGCTACTTTAACAGATTTTTCTCACACTTCACCCCCAATAATTCCACTCCCAGACAGTGTGTTATTTTTTGCATAATCAACGTGTGAAATTATGGCCCAAGTAACACTACATATGACCTCACGAAAGATCTGTCAAAACTGACGTCACAAATGAATTACGTCATCAGTCATTATGACGTTAAGATCAAGCGTCCAGCAGCAACTCTATATTAAAGGGCCTGGGATGCCGTCGTTGATGACGTCATTTCTGGCGTCACAATGCCTTATCAAGTCTTTTTTTGGACAGCCATTCTTGAAAATAGAGCGACGTCGCCAAATATTTATTTAACTAGTGCCGTGTTTTTTTAATAAAACGCTGTATTTTTGTGTAGTGTGAGAAAAAGATTATCAAACTCGACCAAGTGTGTTACAAATACAATGAATATCACTCTCATTCATTAATTTCCAAAGTTACTCGCCATAGACTTGATCGATATTCATCGTAACACACTGGCTCTCGTTAGATAACCTCTATCTATCCGTTGCCCCTCAACCACATTTGCCCCTAATTATAACATATCGTCAAAAAGTGAACTAATAATATAGAATTAGAAAGTGGCGTACAACACCAATCAATACATTTTCTTAGACTTAATTTTTACTAAACTGTACACCTCCCCAATAAGAATTGCAGGGTGTACATTTTTTAAAATAACACAAAGCGTGAAAATAAAAAAAATTGAAGAAAACATTGTGAGTCCATCATTCACTTCATCTGCATCCGAGTTTCAGCTACAGTAAAAATACCTGCACTGATTGGCTGAATGCTGTTAAAATTGGCTAGATAAACCTCTAGTTTAAAGTCCCAATAAGCACTTAAACATATGAGACTATTCAAGATACAACTGCAGTGTGATACCTTTGTACTAGTAACTAGTATGCAGTTTACATGATGCGTATTCAGATTCTGTGATGAGCAGAAAATGCCGACAGCTTTGGTACAGTCAGAGGATTCCGAATCCAGCGTCATTCATTCAGAACAACAACACTTACTGCATCCGATACACTGCACAATCCGTTCGATTGCAAAGCAAACATAGTTAATTTGAAAATATAGAATATACACAAATCATCTCACCCTCAAATAAGCATCTTTGGTATTTTACATCCGCAAATAAAAGGCTAAATGCCGCAGACTGTTAGGCTCTTCAAGAACCGTCTGCCATTTTCCTTACAGACAGAAGTGATGTTGACATCGATAGCCAATCGCATAAACGAGATTTAGTCATGTGACTGTTTTCACGACTCTGCAACCCTCACTGCATGGGGGATCTACTAGTATACTATAGTTGTAGTAGGCCGGCTACAGTAATATAATATATATATCACACACGTTGAACTTCGATCTGTTCTGTAAACCAACGAATAGATCGATTATGGTCTTTCACCGCGCTAATTATTATCTCCCTACGTGAACCCTGTGTGACGGCTAATCAGAGTTTCTGACTCCGAAATGACTTCCAAACAGAATGTTGAAAGTAGGCCTATAATTAGCTATTTTTTCTCAAGACGTATAATTCAGAAGCTTTTTAGTGCTTCTAGTCTGGATAAAGTACTGTTTTGAACTAACTTTGGCTTATAATGAATGAATGGTCGTCCCGGTTATTTAAATTTTGTTTACTTTTCGAACACGTTTTCGGTTCGTAGGCCTACAGGCCACACACTGTATGGATTTTCTTCATTCCAACGCCGATCATTTAGTTTTTCGATGGCCTTCAAAGCTTCTTACTGTTAGTTGTGACAATCAGAAATTATGAAAAAAGTGTGAATTTTGGCAGCTCATGTATGCCACTTTAAAGTAAACAAAAAAGCATGGAGTTTGCCCTCGTATTTTACTTGTCTCAAGTAAAGGTTCAATTGCTCCATTATTTAATATTTTCTTACATTTATTGGCAGTCGACCAGGTACCGACTAATAAATATCCAAACATAATTAACGAGGTACCTGTAGGGCTATGTAGCCTTTGTCACACATTTATTGTTTATATACCCAGCCAAGAAAAACTTTTTTTTTAAAAAGTAAGCTAGGCCTACCTGGGCATACAAATAATAAGTAGCCGCACTCCTGAAATCGATGTAGCTCGTTCTGTTTTAGGCTAGGCCTACTTACTTTGCCGGCCAGGAAAATAACACGTATAAGGAGACAAGAAACAAATCCATCGACTCAATATAACATAACAATTAAAGAAATATAAATGCATCGTTTTATTATAGACCAAAAAAAAAACATCCATAGCCTAGTCCATTATAAGACACATGCGGTGTAACGTGGAGAGACTTCAAAGTTGGGGTTTGCAATACAAAAAAATCGGTCTCTAAGTTTTTGAAAATCTAACACTCCCTACTGTTTGCACCCAAACGAATTCGGAAAAAAATCGGCAGAGCCCAGATTTGTCGGCCGATAACACATTTTGAGGCTTGTATGTAGTTGAACGACCAATTTACATCAGTTTTAGTTCTATAATCATGCAGGATCGTTAAGACATTTTCTTTGACAGTCCTATATATATGACTATGTAAAACGTTGAAAATGTCAACAGCGCACGGTTTTGGTAAACAAATTATTTTAATCCAGTTATATAAGCCTACTTTCCTCATAAGTAGTGCCAGAAGTCTATCAATGTAGACTTCTGGTAGTGCACATTTCTAAAATGCCAGTGCGTCACTATATTTTTCCACAAAAAGCTGATACAAACAAATGATCGCTCAGGTTTAAATTTTGAGCAGATGTCTAGATCAACAAAGGATCAACTTCTGTGTTGGATTAAAAAAAAAACAAAAAAAAACATTTTTGTGTTTTTGTTTTGTCTGTGGTTTACGCTTAAAAAATTATCGGCAGGCTTTTTGGTGTCCCTCAAACCTCTTTATTACTCAGATTAATTTCGTAAAAGTATAGGCCTATATAGCCTATATTCTGTACAGTTTGATCACCCACAAGGTTCTAATTAGTGTGCATGCCCAGGGTCGAGGTTTATTTACATTAGGCCCTACTAGTAGGCCTACCGGTACCTGAAAAACCAAATTATCAATTTCAAATTAAGAATATGAAATGATGACGTTGACGTTTGTCGAAATGTCACTGGGGTTACTGCCAAACTTTCGTTCGGCGTTAATTATGTCCTCTTACAATGACGAAAAATTAGTTCAAATGTTCTTTCTATATTTGAGGGGCCTCGGTGGTCCAGTGGATTATAGGCCTAGTGGTCGTCCCCTCAGTCCCACATAGACCTTCCAATGATGCGGCGCGGGTTCGAATCCCACTCAGATAAAAATGGAAACTTCTGAGGGGAGCCTGGCAACGCCGCCATATAAGTGAAATAGGCCTAATCTTGAGTGATAAGTGAAATAATAGTGTGGCGTAAAACATCAATAAATCAAATCAAATCATACAAAAATGACGTTACAATATACCATTGGTAACTTGCCTTGCTACCATGGACCGCTCCATGAAAACGAAATCTATTATACAATTTCTTTGTCGTCTTTGTTTGAGTTTAGCTGCTTTGCTGTGAACGATCCTCCTTAGCTGCGCGTGTGGGGCATTCTCGTTTGTTTACTGACTGTCAGACAGAAAACAACGGCAACAGGGAATTCCCTGAATACCGGTAACTGTTAAGATTTACTTGTTTGGCGGACAACTACCCAGATAACATGCTGACGTTCAATCGACGTTGAAATATGGTTGACATGGTTGATTTATGGTTGTGGTTGAAAAAATGTCGTCGAAAAAACGTTGATATGCCGTTGAAATCGTCGGTTGGTCGTTGGTCGAAAAAAGGTTGTTTTTATGACGTCGTTTCATAGTTGAAATATAGTTGATAGTATAACCGTCGAAAACGGGTGGAATAATCAACGTCCTTTAATCGTTGAAATATAGTTGAAAATATCCAAAAAGTAACCGTGGAAAACAGGTTGAATAATCAACGTCCTTTAATCGTTGAAATATAGTTGAAAATATCCAAAAAGTAACCGCCGAAAAGAGGTTGAATAATCAACGTCGTTTTACGGTTGGAATATAGTTGATATGTTAAAAAAAAAAAGATACCATCGAAATGATTTCTCCTATAGTTTGTTAAAATAGATAGGCCTAGTTGATACACATTTTGCATATGTACAAGTATTAGTCTTCGAAAATGATATCAATGTTTTTATAGGTTTGAAAAAATAATCAACTGTTTTGCCATTGATTAAAAGGGACTAAAAGGAAATTGTAATTAGGCCTGGGGGCCTACATACCTATCATTTTCTTTGCAAAGTTATCTCTTTTTTTTTTCTAAATATATTATTTTGTTTCCTGAAATAATAAAAAAAAAATAGAGCAGCAGTACATGATTGACGTTTTGTCATGACGTCATTTGAACGTAATCTTATTGTGACGCCACAACCGTCCTTTTGAGAATGACGTCTTCCATCGCAAGCGTTTGCCCTTGCTCTCCCCGATCGTTTCAGTGCATATCGATGGGATAGAATTTCCTCCATCACGTAGGCCTATGTGAACATCAACTCTCGGAAGTTATATCCAGGCTCTATGGTTTTATAGTATACTTTCATTGGACTACTACTGCTACAAGTTCTAGGATTACACAGAGGCAAATTGCAATTTTTAGATTCTATGTCATTGTGCGTTTACTTCACTCGTCAGTCAATTTTTTTATAACCAGCTAATGGAGACAGATACAGCCCACGTCATGCCTTAGGTCACAAGCTCTACACAAAATTAATGATTCGAAAGTATATGGAGAGACGCATATATATTGTTATACATTACAAGGTTATAGACAAAACAAGGATTTGCGATTATGCAACTGTTGGAAATGTATCTTCCCGATTCAGCGATCACACATAAATGGTAAGCATTTATTCTTCTTAATTGAATAGGATTTCATTTAAATTTCTTCCTGACGTGCCAGGGCACATGGTTGTTTCTGAACTAGTTGCGACCTAACAGTCAAAACAGGGGAATTAATTTTAGTATTCCGCACGACAAAACAACATTTGTTTTTTTTAATCTGACAGCGGTCAATAACATCGCTCCAGCCTTTTTTCATTGCATAGAGTTAAAATATAGCCTAGATATACACAGGGATACAAAAGAATAAACTATGACATTATCTCCACACAACACAGTTTCGCCACTGATATTTTACACCGATGTTGTTTCTTTTTCTAAATGGAAAGATATAATAAAACAGTTTTTATCAGGTTCGTCTAGTCTGAGGAACTTTTTTTGCGGACACGTAAAACAAAACACCTTATCCAGTTTTATTTCGCTGAACTGTATCTATTGCAATGTCTCTTAAAACAGCTTGCTGATTTTGTGTGTTCGCACGGGCGTCTGTGAAAACGAACTGTTTCAGGATTTCAAGGAACAAAAAAACACACATAAATCAGCTATCCGTCGCTCCATCTCAATTAAAAAATGTGCGTATAAAGTTTCCATAAGCTATCCGCCTCAAAGCTTTTATAACTTTGAAGGGGGTTCGATAGCTTAAAGCAGCACGAGCTGCCGAAATTCGCATTATTTATTTTTATAAATTCCGATTGCCATGTCAGTTGAGCGTTTGAAGTACCCAGAAAACTGAAACTAAAGATTGACGTTATAAAAAAAGTTAGTAAAGCCACTATCACATACGAACCGAAGATGTGTGCTAATAATAGACATAATTAAAAAAAGCTGGGATGTATTCAAGTACATTTAAAGGTTTTGTTGCTTATAAAATCTACCTTACAGCATACACCTCCAAAACTGGTATCATCGGAAAGAACTTCTTGACAACAAAATGACCAATAATTACATGTAGCTACATGTAATTCTGTTTCAATGAAATTTTAACTTATATTTGGCAGCTTATGCTTGTCCGAATTTGTAATTTTCTGTCCATATGAATATGAAATATCATGCAATTAATAAATATATATATATGTCTGTCTTTTATAATTTCAGAGATTCCAAGAAGAGACTCCCCCACACCATTTAACCCACGCATGGATGGAATCAAGATGATCAAGAACTACACAGTTACACTACGCTTGGATTAACTTGAGCCCAAGAAGAAAAAAAAGCAAAGTGTACAAAAACAAATTTAAAAAACGGACATTTCTATCCTAAATAGGAACACTACCGTACATTGTTTTCTTGTGTAAATGACGAATAAATATATACAAATGTAACCAAATGTATATATAAGCGTTTTTTGTTGCATGGTTTTTGTTTTGTTTTAAATTGTGTTTCAATTAGACCTATAAGTAAATATTTTATTGGTTTACTTCTAGTAAAGTTCAGTTTATAGCAATCGTTGCGACTGTTCGAAAGAGTGAAGGCCTACCCTATATAACTATTGGAGTTGTACATATACCTCAAGTGGGGTTGACAAACATCGCGTACATTTTTCAACATCAATGAAGCAACCAGTTGCAAACATAGTTTCTAAATGGTTTCAGAATTGAACTTGATTCTCGCCAATAACCTTGAAAAAAACGCCCATATTTTAATTATAAGATTGGTAGCAAAAACGGTCCTTTGGCGTTAATTGATCGTCGATAGTTTTATTCTAAAATGTTTAAAATACGTTATCTTTTGCAATTGAAAACAGGTGACCTTTTAAAGCTGAAAAAAAAAATCCATTTTGGTGGTTGAAAAATCGTCTGTTTTTAGTTGAAAAGACGTTCTTTATTAGTTGAAAAGACGTTCTATATTAGTTGAAAAAACGTCCGTTTTGGGTTGACAAGACGTTCTTTATTAGTTGAAAAAAACGTTGGTTTTTGGTTGAAAAGACGTTCTTTTTACGTCCGAAAACAACGTTGTAACAACGTCATATCGATGAGCAAAACGACCGGAAAATAACCGCAAATCTTCAACGTCATATCGACGATAACACAACCAAAAATCGACGTTGATTCAACGTCGGTATGCTATCTGGGTAATTTGTGGTCCTTCATTCGAGATTGATTACTACTTATATATTTCGATTGGCAATAATTCTAATATCGAGGACTTTGGTGGGGTCTATGTATTTAATTATCACCTAAATGTATGCCTATACATCTCCAAACACTTGACTGTGAGGGGAGCAATGAGAAGAGAATTTTGCTTTTTGCCTGTTGTCAAGATGGGTGCTTTATGCGACTGATTTTCTAGCTGCATGGTTTAAGTGGTAACGTATCACGAAAGAGAGTTTTGTAGCAAACTAAATTATTGATTTGTATGACCCTTATAGAATTGAGTATACGGTATATAATATTCCTTTTCGAGTGTGACTTTGAAAAAAATTACCATATGAGATTCTCGCGCTCTCCTGGAGCCTGTTTCACAAAGCGGCGTAGATGTATTTTTTGCGTAACTTTCATACTAACGTATCTCTACAGTATGGGTTGCTATGGCAGTTACCGTACGTGAAAACTTACGCTATACACCGCTTTGTGAAACAGGCTCCTGATTTGGCATACGACTACGAGTAGAATTAGTATCCATGCCAGAACGAGAATTTGTGGAACGTGATCTTGTTAATTCGGTATAAGAATTTCAGAGTCCATTGTAAAATAAATTGTTATATAATCAAAATCTCAACAAATAAGGATTGACTTCAATGTTTCTTCGGTTCATCGAGTTATGAACGAACTTGCCCCTGTGCAAACTAAATAAATCCGCGAAGCGGTTTATGAAAAGTTTGCACAGGGGCCAGTTCGTTCATAACTCCATGAACCGAAGAAACATTGAAGTCAATCCTTATAATTTAATTACTATCACATATACTACGTAAAACAATAAAAAATTATTCACAGGGAGTGATATATTTTATTAATATTTTCAAGATTCAAAACAACCAACGCGCGCAAAGCTACACTTGATGTCAAAGATCTCTACCAAGTGACGTCACAATCACTGACAAAGGGACTGTACAACGTGATGACGTCATCTCGCGTCATAGCGTTGACTATCAGTGCACTGTGCTGACATGAGTGGAATCGTTTTCGTAAGCTGACATAACAAGTTGTTCTTTATTTCTTTGAAATCTGATCGAAATGAAAACTAAATATAACCAGGTATTAAATCAACATATTTTCAAATTAAATGCTTTCTCCGTTTCAATAAATAGGCAGTAGGCCTATTGTTGTTTCGTCGGTGATTCACGTATAATATATCGTTGTAAAAATAGTCCGGAGCTGGTTCGTTCATCGGTATATGAACGAAAGCAGATTAGCCAATCAAATTGTAGTATTCGTTGTAAACACACTGGAAATTAAATTATATAATGATGCCTATACATTTGGCCTATAACTTATAAGAAATAATGAGATTTGGATAGCTGAAGATTTTTACCAGGGGAGACGACTGTAGCAGTATAAAACAAAGTCTACAGAATAACTTCTCTCGATTTGCGAATAAAGCTTTCGGTACCGATAATCGCAATTAGTTCACTAAACATCTGTAGTTATTATTTTCTTTGGGGTACCGTATACTAGAAACCAATGCGTGGTAGTGAAGCCTCTTTGGTATTGAATTGAATTGGTAGGCGCAGCGGAGCGGGTGGGCCCTCGACCCCTTTGGCTATGGTTGGGGAGTGGGGTGGGGGTGCTGGTGTTGTTGGGGGACGAGGCTTGATGGCTTAATCGGTTAGGTTAGGTCCCAAAGTCCAACACTGTCCTTCATCGCGGGGTCGAATCCCACAGACCAAATAATAATTGAAAAAATTGTGCGGGATGACTGGTTGGTATAAATGCGGGTCTGTTTCCGAAATCAGCCATACATTACAAACCTTAATAATGCTGCTCTTAGGTTGAGTATTCTATTTTGTTGATTTAAATCTACAAATCACAAACATTGCATTCTGACATGTGGTTTCTTTCAGACAATGGCTCATAAATTTAAGTGTTCAGAAGAGAGCATGAGATTGGCATTAGAAGCAGTTCGAGAAGGCAGAAGTCAGAGAGCGGTTTTTCAAGAATTTGTTGTCCAGTGGCACCTTGCAAGACAACTGTTAGGCCGTACACCAGAAGAACGAAAAATGGGCCCAGAGAGTCTTAACGGCAACTGAGGAAAGCAGGCTCGAACGGTGGATTTTAGACCTTTTAAAAAACAGGTTTTCCCAGAAAGAAGGCAGATATATAAACTAGACACTCTGTAAAAGAGGATGGACGTCCAAATCCTTTCCGCGATAAGCGCCCTGGAGAGACTTGGTATTAGCGATTTATGGCCGACATCCAATCCTCAGAGTCAATCACGAAGGCGAGAGCTTGTGTCAGGGCAAACACCCGGACAGGGTTTGACAATCTTAAGTCTCAACTTGGGCCAGAAGGACATTTGGACTGTATACTCGAAGATGGAGCTGAATGCTGATGAAACGAACTTTCAAATGTGCCCAGAAAGCGGACGTGTCGTGGGACCAAAAGGTTGGGAAAATATATAACATAGCTCTTGGGAAAGAAAAATAGACTTTGACATGTCGTATTGGGAACATTTAACGGTAATGGGGATATTATCAAAGGTATGATCGTTTTTCCGTATCAGTGACAGCCAACGGACGTCACTCGCTCGGTCCCAGAGAGCTGGGCCATCGATCTTTCAGACAGCGGCTCGATGAAATCAGAAACTTTCTTCGAATATGTTGCAATTGGTCTCCGCCCCTGGCTAATTCAACATCAGGTTAACCCCCGGTTTTAGGGCATGTGGATTGTTCCCGTTTAATCCAGATGCGGGGGATTACTCTAAATATGTAAACGTCTCAGAGGTCCCTTAATTTGTCATTCCACAAAAATCCCCGTCGAAAACAGATCAGTGACGCCATTTGGCAGGCGCAGCGAAGCGGGCGAGCGTCTCGGCCTCCCCCTTTGGTAGGCTCAGCCTTTGACTAAGAGGGTGAGCCATAGATGATTGAAGTGTTTTGTATTGGTCAGCTATAATATTTCACCTTGCTAAACGGTATCTACACGTGTCCAAAAGAAACAATACCAACTTGTTTTCCAAATATTTTTGTTACGAATTGATTTTGTAAAATGAAAATATGCCAATTCGTATTGCAGATCCCAAACACAGCGCATCAACCAAAGATACCGGGAACACTTGAGAACATGTAAATTTCGTGCATGACAAGGCACGTGCAAAAAAGCTGTTTAAAAGGGCTGAGCATACACGTTGGTATCACAGCAACGAAAAGATCAAGAGACATGCCACGTTTGACAGCCACCGAGAGAGAGAGCCGTTGGAATGGTCAAACAGGGAGCAACACACGTCGATGAAGCCAGAAGGTTGGGCTGTGCACACATCACTATCACCAGGTTGATGCAGCAGTTACGTCAGACTACAGACAGGCACAGGAGTGGAAGACCACGAGCAACCACGCCCTGTGAAGATCGTTACATCCGCGTACTGCACATGAGAAACCACACCGTAATAGCGACGTTCACAGCGGCTACAGCACGGACACAGGATCAGGGGGTTGTTTCTCAACAAAGTTACGACCGACGTAAGTCCAATGCAAGGCGTAACTACCATGGCAACATATACCCTCAACCGCCCCCAGACCGTCTACAGGTGACTGCGGCAGTATGGTATCTGGCCGCGTCATCCCTTCCGCGGCCGCTCCTGACGCCTCAGCGCCGGAACAACAGATTGATATGGGCCAGGCGAGTTCGACGTTGGCAACTGCGGGACTGGGCACGGGTTCTGTTCTCTGATGAGAGCAGATTCCTCACCTTCAGTAACGACGGACGACAGTGTGTTTACCGAAGAGTTGGTGAACGTTTGGGGCTTAACTGTGTCCACCAGGTATTTATAGCCTGGACCTACGGCCGTTTGGAGGTGGTGGGTTAATGGTTTGGGGTAGCATATGTGGTGACGTCAAAACGAGGCTTGTTGTCATCCGTGGAAACCTGAATGCACAACGTTATTGCAATGTGATCTTACGGCCTGTTGTGGTGCCCTTTATTCATCAACAACCTCGTGGAATTCTTTTCCAGCACGACAATGCAAGGCCACACACTGCAAGATTGACAAAGGACTTCCTTCCCAACGCCAACGTACAGGTTTTGCCATGGCCTGCATGCTCACCGGACATTAATCCCACCAAACACTTATGGGACCACCTCGATCGGCAAATCAGACAGCGCCGTGAGCCTCCACTCAACGTTCTTGACTTGGAACGATGACTCCTCGGGGAATGGGAACGCATGCCTCTCAACGTCATCAGATGTTTGACGGCATCAGTCCGAAGGCGTGTTCTGGTATGTATTGATGCTCACGGTGTACCTACCCGCTACTGACTTGACTTTGAGACGTGTGGTGAGACATGTCCCGTTGGTTCCAGTGGTCAAACGAAATTTCTCATTGTTCGACCCCACCCATCTTTAAAGGCTTGCCATGTTGATTGTAGTGATTTGATTGAAGTGAATTTTGGTTCAGAGGTTGTGAAAAGATTTCTCATAAGTATAACACCAAGCTTAAACTTCTGCATTGTTTAGTTTTTTTTATATCATTGCAAACGTGTGGTATCGTTTCTTTTGGACACAAGTATAGTATCTAGTATTTAGAGTATGAATCCTGTAGGACTCCCTCTGTACTTAGTTTCTAAGGGTGAACTCAAATGTGAGATTTTCTCAATTGCCTTGATTTCAAAATGATCTTTGAACGAATGTCCGACGTAGGAGAAATGTTCAGCGACTGTTACTGTGTGTTTTAATCGATTGCCTGACAAATGAGCTTTTAGTGTTTTTACAAATCGTTAAGGTGAAATGTCAGTAGGCAGTAACCTTTGTGTATATGGCAAAATTACGCCACATTGAGTTTTTTAATCCATCTGACGTTGAAATTGTACTCATTTTCTCCGACGCAGCGCGATAGATGCGTGCCAGAATTCAGAAACAACTTACTTTGTGCAAGTTTAGGTAGCCTTTACCTGCATAATAGCCCCAGGTATATCTATCAAAATAAAACGTAAGACATACAATATTGTCTGCAATAGTGATCAGTGATGTCATGTTGATTTGGTGTAATAATACTGGTGATCCAGCGGTCGTTCTTTAAACTTGAAAACATTACGGAAAGCTTGTCATCCATAATTGGTCTTCGAGTCTAAGATTCCATTATAGACAATCCTCAATATAAGGTGAAGAATTACTTATGGACAACAACTTCTTGGTTTATTGGGTGACGACAGCTTCACCATATTGTAACCTTTCAACTTCTCAATCCGCTTGAAAGATTTGAATCCTCAAGATCGCATTCGGAAGTTCAAGCGAACCATGAATGTTTCGTTCCGATCCATGTATCTTTCTCACCGTGACAACATTCGTGTTAACATTCAAGGCTTCTTCAGGAGACGGCGACTTTTCATATCGCATACCAAGCATTACCATATACTATACAGGCGTAGGCTTTATGTCCGCAGTTTATGGTAATGCTTGAAATGTCAACTTATGTTCTGCCCTCTAACATAAAGTCACCTTCAACAACTCTAGAGCAACCCGTGTGCTAGTCCGGGTTTCTGACTCCAAAATTACTATTTTTTATACTGACGGCCGTATTACGGCCGTCAATATAAAAAAATACTCGTGTGCGGCTAACTTTCACTATTAAGTTATATGTCCTTGGGTCAAATAATCATCCGGTAAAGTTATGGAAACGTTTTCTGTAAAGATCAGCATCAACAATTGATCTGTTAAAAGACGGAATCCTCCCTTTGGGTTTTTAATTAAGAGATCGATAAGGCCAGTATTGATTCCGACATCTCTGGGCTTTAAAATTCGCCAAGGCGTTCAAATTGGTTATGTAAAGTTCTTTATCCCACCTCCCAATGAATACTTCCTGTTTATTGGTTCAAACCTGTCACGTGGACCCTGTATATGAATGGTCAATATGATTAATCAACCAATCAAATGCATCCATTTTAATCGCATCCTACAAGTCGGTTCGACAAATCGCACAGTGAGAACGTCGCCGTGCAGATCCATACAGGGCGACTACCATATATGGCTTGTGACGTCATGTCTAGACACTTGTCAGTCTGGTCGTGCCAAACATACAGACAGAAAAGCTAACTTTTGATTTATAAGTTGTTTGTTTGACAAAAATATCAGGACCCTGTTTCACAAAGCGGCGTAGCGTAAGTTTTTACGTAAATGCAATACTGTAGAGATACGTTAGTATGAAACCTACGCAAAAAAATCATGTACGCCGCTTTGTGAAACACGCTTCTGGTCAATTTAATTTTCCCTTCACCAATGAAAATAGATGGAGAGCCATAAATGAGAAACAAATAACTACATTTAAAAAAAAAAACTCTGCTTTAATTTTCGCTCAAATATCTTTCGACCATGGTTGCATTTAAGAAACTATTAAAAAGATATTTAATCAGGCATAAAACATCTTAGGAAAGCCATAAAATTTCAAGTTCATTCCAGAATATATTTGGGAAACTGCAATAACCGAATGTGTCCATTTTTACATGGAAATGGAAATATTTTTCGTTCATATTGCACAAAACTACATACTGTAAGATCCCATTTTTAAATCTAGGTACATGACACATGAATTTCTGGTCAAATATAAATTGTAATAAATTATCTAAATTTTACACATTTTACTTGATCAGTATATACAGTATTTCCATACATATGAATAAAGCACTTATAATATGATCACTTTAATATAAATACAATGTTTCTGTATGTACACCAAGAATAATCATACAACACCAACAGAGATTTAATACGAGACTCCCAATTCTTATTTCATGTAAAAAGGTATCAGGGGGCTGTTTCATAAAGCGAGGAAGCGTAAGTTTTTATGTAACTGTCATGGCAACCCATACTGTAGAGATATGTTGCTATGCAAGTTACGCAAAAAGGATGCTTGCAATAGTGCAGTTGATAAACAGTCAAGTTACAGGGAACATTACAATACAGTTAAAGGGGCATGAGCTGCCAAAATGTTGATATTTTGACGTTAAAACAGAATGCTGAAATTATTGGCTATTTTTCTCAAGAGGTAGAATTCAGAAGCTTTTTAATGCTTCAAGTCTCGAAAATGTACGATAAAGTACTGTTTTAAACTAACTTTGGCTTAGAATGAATGAATGGTCGTCCCGGTTATTTAAATTTTGTTTACTTTTGAACACGTTTTCGGTTCATACAGGCCACATACTGTATGGATTTTTCTCATTCCAACGCCAATCATTTAGTTTTTCGATAGCGTTCAAAGCCTCTTACTGTCGTGACGATCAGAAGTTATGAAAAAACTGTGAATTTTGGCAGCTCATGCCCCTTTAAAGTGGCATGAGCTGCCAAAAATTTTGATATTTTGAGGTTAAAACAGAATGTTCAAATTATTGGATATTTTTCTCAAGACGTATAATTCAGAAGCTTTTTAGTGCTTCTAGTCTAGAGAATGACGATAGTCTTGTTTTGAACTAACTTTGGCTTAGAATGAATAAATTTCGAACCCTATTCCGGTTCGTATAGGCCACATACTGTATGGATTTTCCTCATTCCAACGCCAATCATTTAGTTTTTCGATGGCCTTCAAAGCCTTTTACTGCCATGACGATTAAAAATTATGAAAAAAGTGTGAATTTCGGCAGCTCATGTCACTTTAAGCAAAAAATACATCCAAGCCATTTTGTGAAAAAAGGCTGCTTGGAATAGTGCAGTTGATAAACATTCAAGTGTCAAACATTACAATACAGTTAACTTGCAGAAAATCATAGTTGGAAAACATAACCTCTTAATTGATTGATGTTTTACTCCGCACTCAAAATTATTTCACTTATATGGCCGCTTTGCCAGGTTTAGAGGGGGAGGAAACCGGGTTCATTGCCTGGAGAAAACCCCCAACCTTTGCGAGAAACCTGGCAACTCTCCTACATACAGCCATCGAGCGAAAAATCCACTCATAACTAGATAGTGCCAAAGTTGCTTGCTCCTGTTACTTTATTGATTACTGCTGAACAATGTCTTTCAAAAAACTACTTAGTAAGTTAAAGGTCCGGCTCAGATTGTTTTTTTATAAGACAAGGCTCTTTAGTTTAATAGTGGTCCCTGCTGGGTCACTGGACTGGAAAATTGTGATGAATGCAAATGTCTACGTTAGGAAAACGAAAATTGTAACACGTTTGCATTCATTTTTTGGAAAGCAAAATGAAAGAAACAGATATTCTGATATCTTCTCGGTTTAATACGGATTAGGGAGGTGTTTTTTTCAATGAAGTTTCTACCATCGCTGACCTTTCCAATGTCACTGAGATATGACTAACAAGATTTAACTCCCTTGGTAAAAACTCTTTGATAAACCTTTGTTTGTTCTTTAACTTTAAAAACAATATCATTTAATTCCCACTTAAATTTGGAAGCCAGGCTGGGGGAAAAGCTTTTTGGAGTCGGGGGAAAAACCTTCAGATGTATTATATACACTATACACAGGACAGGGTACTGTCATCTGGTCGACCAAACATCATTCACATCATCAGATAAGTCTTCAAGGCCTTTCAAAGTTTTGTAATTTCCAGAGAAAAAGGCTAAGTCAGCAGAAACCAATCTGTCCAAAGCAAAATAAACATATTTAAACAAACTAGACGATATGTCAGAAATTTTTTTAATTAAAGTGAACACTTTAGATAAAATACATGATTTTAGAGACAAAATCCTCCTGAATTGAATGAAGCTTCTGATTATTTTCTGTTATTTTTCCCAAAGAAGTTACGATTAAACATGTATTTATGAACAGGTATATTTAGGACGTCAAGTTGCAGAAAATAATATGGGATTGTACAGGTATACAAATAAATCAATTATATGCTGGTAAACAAAATAGTTTTGTTTTAAATATTATATTTCTTAGACAAGAAGATTTTCCCTGTGCCCGTGTGTTGAGTGTTATTAAATATATTTCTCATGATTAACAGTGTAGCTTTTGCTTTATCTCACTATTGGCACAACTAAATTGCCAAATACATGTAAGAGACTTCTGTAACTAGTGATTAAGTGATTGCACGCAATCACTGGAGATGGCTCCGCGAAGGAGGGGAACTGATTGACAAGGATATTAGAATTGTCAGTGTGGTTTGAGAGGTGACATAAAGAAGAAATGAAACAATAAAGATGATGTATGATATTCTTGGCATTAATTATTTTAAAAGATGGCTGCCATCTTTAAAAATCAAGATGGCTGAAAACTTATAACAAATAATGCCTTATCATAAGTTTACTCCTGATAAAATATTGCTCATAATCTAATATGCTTCATGGCAGCCATATTGTATTGGGCACATGGCTGAAAATTGATCCGCATCGCCCTTTTCTCAATGTCGAGGCACACCCCAGGTTTGATATTGGATTGCGCAGATTGCTGAAAATCAATCCCAACCGTCCTCTGCCCGATGTCAAGGCACACCCCAAGTTTGAAGTTGATCGGATGAATCATTCATGAGTTATTGCCCGGACAAGGATGGAAAGACGGACGGACGAACAGACGAACGGCCATATTGGACTGCGCACATTGCTGAAAATCAATCCCATCCATCCTCTCACCGATGTTAAGGCACACCCCAAGTTTGAAGTTCATTGGATGAATCATCCACAAGTTATTGCCCGGACAAGAAAATCATGCTCATAATCCAATATGAAGGATAGCCGCCATATTGGATTGTGCACATTGCTGAAAATCAATCCCAACTGTCCTCTGCCCGATGTCAAGGCACACCCCAAGTTTGAAAGTTCATCGGATGAATCATCCACAAGTTATTGCCCGGACAAGAAAATCATGCTCATAATCCAATATGACGGATAGTGGCCATATTGGATTGCGCCCATTGCTGAAAATCAATCCCAACCGTCCTCTGCCCGATGTCAAGGCACACCCCAAGTTTGAAGTTGACCCGATGAATCATTCATGAGTTATTGTACGGACAAGGATGGAAAGACGGGCGGACGAACAGACGAACGGCCATATTGGACTGCGCACATTGCTGAAAATCAATCCCATCCATCCTCTCACCAATGTTAAGGCACACCCCAACTTTGAAGTTCATCGGATGAATCATCCACAAGTTATTGCCCGGCCAAGAAAATCATGCTCATAATCCAATATGACGGATAGCGGCCATATTGGATTGTGCACATTGCTGAAAATCAATCCAAACCGTCCTCTGCCCGATGTCAAGACACACCCCAAGTTTGAAGTTCATCGGATAAATCATCCACAAGTTATTGCCCGGACAAGAAAATCATGCTCATAATCCAATATGACAGATAGCGGCCATATTGGATTGCGCACATTGCTGAAAATCAATCCCAACCGTCCTCTGCCCGATGTCAAGACACACCCCAAGTTTGAAGTTGACCCAATGAATCATTCATGAGTTATTGTACGGACGAGGATGGAAAGACGGACGGACGAACAGACGAACGGCCATATTGGACTGTACACATTGCTGAAAATCAATCCCATCCATCCTCTCACCAATGTTAAGGCACACCCCAACTTTGAAGTTCATCGGATAAATCATCCACAAGTTATTGCCCGGACAAGAAAATCATGCTCATAATCCAATATGACGGATAGCGGCCATATTGGATTGTGCACATTGCTGAAAATCAATCCCAACCGTCCTCTGCCCAATGTCAAGGCACACCCCAAGTTTGAAGTTCATCGGATGAATCATCCACAAGTTATTGCCCGGACAAGAAAATCATGCTCATAATCCAATATGACGGATAGCGGCCATATTGGATTGCGCACATTGCTGAAAATCAATCCCAACCGTCCTCTGCCCGATGTCAAGGCACACCCCAAGTTTGAAGTTGACCCGATGAATCATTCATGAGTTATTGTACGGACAAGGATGGAAAGACGAACGAACGAATGGACGAACGAACGAACGAACGGACGGAAGACCAGAAAACATAATGGCTCCGCTTTCGCTTTGCGGAGCCATAAAAATAGCAGTAAAGTATCAAATCCTTATACTTCTGCAGATTATCTAAGAGCAATCTGACATCATCATTTTTCCTGATCTTAAACACAGAATAATTCAAAGCTCGTGATAGAATAACAGTACACATCGTTTTTAAAATAAAGTTTAATGCATATTAGCTAAAGTGGTCACTTTAAGAAAATTTTAAAGCGAAAGTCCTTCGCAGGAAAAATATCATAGAAACGGGAGTTATAAATGACAAGATTGTATATCATAGGACATACGTAATGTAGCGTGAAATTAGTACAGTATGTAGTTCTAAATGAAAACTTACCCGTGTTGTGGCCCGCCATTGTTGTTGACACCAAGTTTGATCAATTGTTGTCGTAGTAACCGCTTAAAGGCATCGTTGATTTTTTGGAATAAATCCTAAGGGCAGAGAAAACAAAAAAATACTATTTAATTATGATAATGGAAATAAAATAGAAATTTCTTGTTTACCCTTTACAGGGAATTAAAGTACCAGTATGTGTATGCCTGTAACTTCATAACTTTCAGGTCACACAATTGGATACACAGGTGTAAAAGAAAACCGACAAAAGTTTTCACTCGAAAGCTGGAGCTCCTTGTATAATTGGGCACGCCACTCTGTACATTATAACAATCAATCAATCATAAAACGCTATTTTGTATGTGTTAGTGTAAGTTCTTATTTACTTTATATAAGAGATGACAGAAACTGTTCAGAGTCAAAAAAATTGATTATAACAGCTGTGAACTATTGATTAATTGATTGATGTTTTACGCCACACTCAAGATTATTTCACTTATATGACGGCGTTGCCAGGTTTAGTGGGGGATGAAACCAGGCTCATTGGCCGGAGGAAATCCCTGACCTTCGGCGAGTTTTTTATTTGGTCTGAGCGTGATTTGAACCCGCGCCGCATCAATGCTGTGAGCTATTGAATTGTTTTTAAAGTCTGACCTTTATTTGAGTAGCAGGAAGTAGGTCAACAATGGCTTCATGGAGACGAGCGATCTGTTTACAGATGGAGCGAAAACAGTTGGATGGCATCGGAGCTTTCACTTCCCACTGCGGAAAAATACACCATAATTTATTGACAAATGGTAAGAGAAAATAATCCAGGTTGCCCGATTGGGGTTTGATACCACAATCTTAGTTGAGAATATTACAAACTTTACAAATTTATGAAAATTCACAGATTCCTCCACTTCTTTTAACAGTGGGGAGGGGGGCGGGGGGCTAATTTGGTCTACATTTTTCGTATATGCCTCAATTTCAGATTTTCTGCCTCTATTGACAAGAGTTTGGTGAAGATATACCACCATAAAAACACCTTTAAATTCTATTATGGAGTGGTTTTACTGAAGCCAAAACACATAGGACAACTCATACTATATTGTACATGATGGTGTTTTGGCTTTAGTAAAAACACATCTAATTTGGCAGCTCATGGCACTTGAAGTCAGACATATCACCGGTTTTAAAGGGAGTAAATGTTTTAACTTTGCAGCTCATGGCACTTTAAGTCCGACTTGATCACCGGTTTTCAAGGGAGTAAATGTTTTACCTTTGAAAGTTGTGCTTCAAACATACTCTCCATAATGGCTAACAATTTGTTATCTATCTCATCTATGTGGTCCTTGTAATCCTGTCAAGGGAAATAAATTCACCAAAAATAATATCAAACTGAAACTTTTTATTCACTATTTACAGTAAACAGTCACACTCAATAGTAATGATTTATGTTTCACGCCACACTCAAGATTGATTCACTTATTAGCCGGCGTCGTCGAGTTTTAGTGGAGAAGGAGACCTGGGGGCAGTTTCACGAAGCCGTCGCAAAGTGTGATAAATCGCCGTTACCATGGCATCGTATCTCTTCACTATGGTATCCAGTGGCAACTAGGCTTCGTTTGCGATGCAACTGCTTTGTGAAATGAGCCCCAGGGGCCACTTGCACAAAGCAATCTTAACTGAGAGTACTCTTAGCTTATGTCTACAACATGGGAATTAAGAGGGCTCGTAAACGATCCATGTTGTACAGGTATGTTAAGAGTCCTCTAAAGTTAAGAATGCTTTGTGCAAGTGGGCCCAGACTCTTTGTCAGGAGGAAGACCTACACCTTTGAGGGGTATCGGGCAATCTTTCCACAAAGAGCAATGTCTCAGAAATTTGTTTCTTTGGAGAGAGAGGGATTCGGACTTGCGACCCATAGATAGAAGGCCGTGTCGGACTGCGATATCCTTGGGCTAGAGATAAAAAAAAAAACTGTCGTACTAAGCTCTATATTCCATACTAAACTCGCTTTGATTGATTGATTGATTGATTGTTGGGTGTTTTACGCCGCGCTCAAGATTATTTCACTTATATGGCGGCGTTGCCAGTTTTATTGTGGGAGGAAACCGGGCTCTGTGCCCGGAGGAAACCCACGACCTTCCGCTGGTAACTGGCAACCATCCCACATAGGTCGTTCGAGTGAAAACCCAGACAGAAAATTTTCCAATTTTTGGACTGAGAACTCGCTTTGAAGTTGGAAATACAATGTTAGCAATGTAGCATCTCAGATAAGACCATCACTGACCTTAAGTATTTGATCAAAATGTTTGAGCATGTTTTGTTGTTTGGTTTGGAGATGTAATTCAAAGTGATCTCTCACTATAGGAATGTAGTACACTATCAACTGGAGACAACGAGAAGCCAGAGCTGTGGAGGAGAAATTTAATGGATGAAGACACATTAACAACTGCTTTATTGTAAACATACAGTCAAACCTGGACAAACGACCACCTGTAAACAGCGACCAACTGTCTTAAGCGGCCACCCCACGACGCCCCCGAACGAAATCCTGTGCTTAAGACACTGTATTGAGCGACCACCTGTCTAACGCGACCGCGACCAGCTGTGAAGCTGATAAAGTATACACAAACCCTGTATTAAACGATCAAAACTTGTTTCTATAATTGCTAAAACGCTCCACGTGGTCTTAAAAAACAAAAACCGCGACTTTACCGCGCATGCTTAATCCCACTGTAGCAGGCAATCCACGACTGTCGTGATAACTAAAGCCTACAATTAAAGCCGAACACTAGCCGTTTGTATTATACCTGTGAATTGCAATATACTTAACAGAATTGACAAAAAAAAATCTAGAATAAAATGATCAATTGATATATCGTGGTTGGGTTCCTTTTTAATCCTATACAAATCGTAGAGATGTACAAAAATCAGCGAAATAAGTCAAAATGCAATCGCCTAAGACTGGCAAAGCCCTCATTTCTCATGAGAACAGATGACAGGTTATCGAGATGTCGGTTGCATAAAACCTGGATTAAGAGACCACCTGTCTTAAGCAGGGTTCTCATTAAGAAATTGAGTAGGAGGGTCCTTAAGAAAAGTAGGCGGTGTACTATCACTATCAGCCGAGCGCAGTGGGGCGAGTTATTACAGCCGGGGTGCAGGGCCTGGAAGCTCTGAGACCTTAGATTGCAAAATACGCATTTACAACGTATTTTGAACATTTAAATCAGGGGGAGGATAAATGGAAAATTAACAAAAGTTTGATACCGATTTAAATATATTTTTTTACATAGGAGTAAGTGCCCACATGTCTTTTTGAGAAAAATTTATTTTGAATTGAAAAAAAAAAAAATAATAATAATTTACAGACTATGTGACACTTTTTTCATGGTTATTACATGTTTTTTAAACATTTTTATAAAACAGGTAATCAAAATAGTATAAAAAAATTTAGTAACCTGAAATTTCATTGGTATTTTCAGAAGTTTGTTACTTTGGGTTATCTCCCCTTTTCGACTTTCGTAAATCGAAACTGTCAAAAATAAACAGCACTTGAGTTGAATACAAACATATTTGCAACCCCAAATCATTTACTAGCGAAACCAATGGAATGCAATGCGCTAAAATCACTAACCGATATCCTCTCGATGGGCTGCTCCGTAAAAAAATCTATCATCTTTGATCGTTTGCACCAATGAAATATATACCTGGTGGAATGGACACGTCTCATTGGCTAGTTTGGACCGGACTTTGTAAAATGTGCCGCCATTGATAGTTGATGAGCACGTGCACAACTGATTCAGATATCATATTAGCTATTAAAGCAGCTCTTAGTAATGGTGGCGTTCGATGCAAATCAGATACCATGTGACTTCCATTCCACTTGATTTGCCGCCATTTTTTACTACATAAGGTGTGATTGAACCAAGGAGTCTATCTATACTCCTTGGATTGAACGGTAAAATGCGAGTGAACTCGTACGTTTATGCTGCACAGCTGACTAATTTTCGATCACTGGCCTTGAGTTTGAGTTTGACAGCGAGTTAAGTGTAAAAGCCGCGTTCTTTACCTCTCGTATAGTCAGATAGTATTTTAAAGGAGCTAAAAAGCGCACTCTAACGGTTACAAAGAGCGACTGATTTAATTTAGTTTTTTTTCGTGTGATCGAGTAGCCGGCCAACTTGAAAGAGTAGACAGGTTTTTTAGCCGGCTGCTAATGAGAACCCTGGTCTTAAGAGACCACCTTTCATGTTTCCCTTAGTTGGTCGCTTAAACCAGGTTTGACTGTAGTTACTGATGTTAAATTCTAGGGGTATCAATTAATCATATTATCATTATTTTTGGGATAAACATTTTTGAAAAAGAAATTCTCCAAAAGATTTTGGGTGATTGTCAGACCGAGAACGGCACCCATGGTAACTATTTTAATTCTCACTTTAATAATGTGAATTAATCACTCTTGGATATATGACTATAAACAAACAACCCTTCAATACAATTGAGTAAAATAATTGAAATGGCTGAGTTACCTAGATTTCTGGTGGAGATTTTCCTCAGGCCTACCAGTTGTAAAGCCCCAGCACCCAGTACAAGCTGACAGGTCCTTGAATTAAAACTCTACAAGAAGGGATATGATAAACAGTTTGGTTGGTCATAATTATTTAACATGTTCATTGCTGATTGATTAAGTTATTCAGTTCACAAACCAAGCTAAATACATGAATTCTCGTTATTTTTGGGATTACACTTTCTTGAAAATATGGCAGAAATTCCTCTACCGATTTTTGGGTGACGCTCGAAACGGGAATGGACTCATTGCCTGGAGGAAACCCTTGATCTTCAGTCAGCACTAGTCAGAGGAAGACTAATATGATTTTTTTTCAATGTTTTTCTTTAGACTGGGTATTGCCGAAGGTCGAAGGTTTCCTCCAAGCAATGAGCTCGGTTCCCCCCCCCCCCCCCACTAAACCTGGCAACACCACAATATCAGTGAGTGCGGTGTAAAACATCAATCAACCAATCTTAGACTGAGTGGGACTGAAACTTGCTACTCATGAATGGAGGGCTGGTGTTCGAGATGCCTTTTGAGGTTGATTAAAAATTACTAAGAATATAACCGTTGCACACAAATATGATTGATTGTTTGGTGTTTTACGCCGCGCTCAAGATTATTTCACTTATATGGGGGAGTTGCCAGTTTTATTGTGGGAGGAAACCGGGCTCTGTGCCCGGAGGAAACCCACGACCTTCCGCTGGTAACTGGCAATCATCCCACATAGGTCGTTCGAGTGAAAACCCAGTCAGAAAATTTTCCAATTTTTGGACTGAGTGGGATTCGAACCCGCGAATAAATTGGTGGAATGCTGTTCAGATTGAGCGTCCAACGCTCTACTGAGCCACGGAGGCCCCCACAAATATGAAGATAAATACACAGAGAGTTAAGACAAAGCCAGTCTTATACATATACCTTGAGCAGATCTATCAAGCGAGAGAGAACATCCGGGGATGCTGCGGGAATGTCTTCTATCAACTGGCAATATTCTATCACCATCTTCATCAACAGTAACACAGTCCTACAGACACAGGTAGAATATTTTATACATAAATGTTTATTTTCAGCCTAAATACACATCTGTGTTAATTTACTTCAAGTAAATGCCTGGGTTTTTCCCTATAAAAAACCTTAGTGACACAATCCACCACATGTTTTATTAGTTTCTATTTGCTAATGAAATATCATTATTTACACTTCCCCATTTTTTGCGAGTTTCAAGAAAAACCAACTAGGGCAAATATTTTGCTGCGACGTAGCATAGAAAATGTCTGAAATAGCACATGACTTTGCCCGGCCTTAGCACACCTTGAAAATACCTAGCAAACGGACTATATTACACAACCACTTTTAATACCTGCAGTAAACATGACTGATAACTTACCCAACAACTGCATAACTGTCTTCATTCACTATTAATACTTCAGAAGGTTTACTCTCTACAATTTATAATGTTCACAATTGTATTCATATAAAATCAAATATTTCCCATGCCTGTTTAGTATCCTACTACCACTTCATATAAATATGGCAGCATTCCAAATTTAAAGTAGGGGAGGTAACTGGGCTCTTTGCCAGGAAGACATTATCAAGCCTTCAGCCGGCATGGCAGCCTTTACGCACAAGGGGATTGAGAGAAAACCACTTGGAAATTTGTATTATTTTCTATGAGTGTAAAAATTCATACATCATTTAAATTTCTCGGACAACTTTTTTTCAGAAAAATAAGTTGATTTGTCAGACGCCAATTCATAGCATAGAGAATAATCATCAGCCTGAATATATCCAGGGGCTCGTTTCACAAAGCAGTCGCATTGCAAACGAAACGTAGTTGCTACTGGATACCATAGTGAAGAGATACGACGTCATGGCAACTGTGATTGATTACACTAGGCTACGGCTTCGAGAAACTGCCCCTAGTTCTTAAATAAGACAATAAATTTGCAAAAAAATAAGTACGATATTTTATTTTCAAAAATTAAAAAATAAATGTTCTCCTTTCATTTATCTGTCTGTGAGTATATCATCAGGGGGTCAAAATAATTTAGTTCATCCATGTGAACAATAGTACACCCCAAAGGTTGACACTTTTTTCTTCTTTCAAAGTTATCAAGTATAATTGTATTGCACTTGATAAAGACATCGGCACAGATATTGAAATCCATAAAACTCACCTGTGTCTATCTTCTTCTCAGGTAAATTTAGTTGACCTGAAATAAAGCAAATTTATAAACCTAAATTTCCAATGAGTTTGGGGTTAATGATTTTAACCAGTGCAACAAGAAGTGAGTGACTGCCAGTTATGAGTAAATTTTAGTTATCCACAAACGAAGCAAGTCATTGACAGATTCAAGATTTGTCTTTTACACAGCACTTGGCCGGAGGAAGCTCCCAGAGCACGCAAGTACATGTACCTGGTAAGCTCGTCAGTTGATGGATTCTTCGGTTTCTTTTAGGTGCCGTTTGAGATTCAATTTTAACTTTTACAGCAACATTAACTGGAGTAATAAGTTCCTGGCAACAATCATGCAGTGTAAGGTCACGGGCAAGGCGCTCAGCAGGTGACCAATGGAAACTCAGATTTTAAAGGCTGAATAGCCGCGATAATGCAGAAAACTGTTTACATTAAACAAAGAAGACTGTTTTCTGTATTATTCCCAGTTAAAAGAAATTAGAAACTTTCATTTTTTCCCAAAATTCAACCTCATCGGAGAGAAATTAAAAACTTTCATTTTTTTCCCAAAATTCTACCTCATCGGAGAGAAATTAGAAACTTTCATTTTTTCCCAAAATTCAACCTCATCAGAGAGAAATTAGAAACTTTCATTTTTTTCCCAAAATTCTACCTCATCGGAGAGAAATTAGAAACTTTCATTTTTTCCCAAAATTCAACCTCATCAGAGAGAAATTAGAAACTTTCATTTTTTCCCAAAATTAAACCTCTTTGGTTTTTACATCATTTTGTATTCTTATTGTTGAAATCCAGATTTAATTTGTCAAGTACCCGCCATCTGAAGAAACGACAAACCATGTATAAGCAAGCTAAATGGCTTAAAAACCAGCTTATAAACTAGCTGGCCTATTTTACGGAACTAACCTGAAAAGTACAGGTGGCCGTTTTTATTTGCGGACACAGAAAGGCCTTTCCATAAATTTGAGATCGTAAATTTAGGACAAAAAGGGCTGAAATTAGTGTATTCTAACATAGAACTTGCTCGGTTTGTGATTGATCATTGACATTCGAAATTCAGTTCTCGGTAAGTACCACGTAGACATTTTAGCCATAACTGGACATATTTTGTGTCCCTTGATTTGAGTGATTTTACAAGTAGAAAGCTTGTTTAAACTCACTCTCTTCACAAAGGCTATGGCGATCAGTGGGCCTTTAAGCAGTCTTTATCAGTTAAAATCTGACAAGCTAAACACTCAATACAAACCTGTTTGTCTAATATGGTCTACAAGTAGCTGGAACTCTGAAGGGACATCTGCCTGTTTCCATCTCTCATTGTCTAAAATTAAACTGAAATACACATTTCAATTATTAGTTAAAGGGTTTTGTGAGTTTTTGGCATAAACTACCCTTTGCAAATATTCCAAAGAGAACAATTTTTTATATATATTTATATAAAATCTCACCTTAATTTTGTTTTTCTCTCTTCATGGAATCGATTAACAAATCTGTTAGCCTGAAAATTGCATAAATATATTTATAATTTAACATTATGCATTTTTTTTAACATATAACCAAAAGTGACGACACCTACATGTAGATGTCCGAGTCCGAGGATGTATAAGTGAGAGCTCTAGTAAGATTTAACATCGATTTATTCAGTTGAAATAAATCTTAAAGGAGCAAGTACAATTTACGTGTTACACTTTGAAACATGTGTGTCCCGGACACATGCATTGTCAGGTTTACTGGGGAAGGAAACCAGGCTCTGAGAAGACCTTTGACATAATTACGTTTATATTTGAAAACTTCTCAAATGAATGAAACCCAGTAAAAAAAGAAGATATAATTGATGATTATATGATATGTAAGAGAAAAGTTGACCCAGTTCATAGTATTAAAGTGGCATGAGCTGCCAAAATGTTGATATTTTGATGTTAAAACAGAATGTTGAAATTATTGGCTATTTTTCTCAACGTGGGATAAAGTATTATACTGAACTAACTTTGGCTTAGAATGAATGAATGGTCATCCCGGTTATTTAAATTTTGTTTACTTTTCGAAAACTATTTCCGTTCGTACAGGCCACATACTGTATGGATTTTCCTCATTCGAACGCCAATCATTTAGTTTTTCGATGGCCTTCAAAGCCTCTTAATGTTGGCACAATCAGAAATTATGAAAAAAGTGTGAATTTTGGCAGCTCATGCCACTTTAAGCAAATATTAAAAAGTTATGTGGCACATATCTTACCTGACTTTGTAGGCTGCCTCTTAATGATGTACTCCGTCTTCCACATACCTGTTCACAATCTATCACAAAATTATCTATCTCTTTAGACAAGGCCACAAACTCTGTGGAGTGGAGTTTCTCAATAAAACCATCCTGAAAATGGTAAAAAATAAGACATAGATGTGGATGAGCTACATAATGTATTACTTCAAACTTTCTCCACCAATGTGACTGATCAATGATGGTAAAAAGAAAAAAAAAATACAATAAATATAATTCAATTTTCAAATAAATTTTTTTAATGATCATGCCAATCAACCTTTCTAAAAGGACCAAACAGCTATGCGAAATGTTTGAAAAGGTTGGACCAAACAAAACGACTCTTTTAGGCCACCCACCTGAGGATCTATTGACGATGAGATTGAGTGATTGATTGGTTGATTGTTTGGTTGGTTTTTTTACGCCGCGCATAAGATTATTTCACTTATATGGCGGCCTTGTCAGCTTTATTGTGGGAGGAAACCGGGCTCTATGCCCGGAGGAAACCCATGACCTTTCGGTGGTTACTGGCAACCCAGCTCTTTCAGGTTACGCATGGTAAATTAGTCTGAAATATAAGGGCTGTACTGACACCCCTCACATTTACTGCGTATAAAATTGACAAAAGCATGTTGACAATAGTTGTTCCAAACATTTTTAGCAGAAATTTGTTCAACATTTTCTTTGGTTGCAGAAAGTAAAATATTTGATCCGCCTGTTGTCACTGACCTTTGCTCTTGCAGAGAGGACCTTGACGCATCTATCATGGGCGTGGTCACAGACAGAGCATAACATATCCTTAAGATTACTGGTCAATTTGTGAAACTCATCCTCTGATACTGTCACATCCACTTCTTCACTCCTTGTACATAAAACAAAATAAAAACAAAGTATAGTAATAATTCCTGACGATCAGTATTATATTTAAGAACAATAAAACACACGGGCACAAGGAAAATCTTCTTGTCTAAAATAACCATGGAGACAAGTTTCTAATTGTGTTAAAAAGAGGTATATCATTTTGACCTTTATACTCCATCATAAATTGTTGTAATAAACTAAACCTATGAAATATCATTTGCTTGACGACGTCAATCAAATCTTATTTATTTATTCAGCAGAAGTTTTAACAAAAATGTAAACAATTCTAAGCAAACAGTCCCTTTAAAGCGCAGAGGAAATTGTGGAAATCATGCCAAACTTACAAAGCGACATGTAGGCGAGATGATAGATGATCCTCCGTGCCTGTAGAGGGCAGTGTAATCTTGGATTTTCCCGCAGCTAGATGAACAACTTCATCAACCACAGAACAAAATTCCTGCAAATTTCAGAAAATTCAATATTCTATGGTTAAATGGACACTAAAAAGAAAATTCTTCGATTACATTTTTTGAACTTTCTTGAGACCAGAGAGTTTCCAGAAAATAAAATGTATTCGCTTTCATTAGAAGTATATCCCACATGTGTTTGAATCAGAACAAGCAATTACGTCATCTTCTAGAAAATTATAAGCTAACTTTTATATTTTAATTTAACTATTTGGAACTCTATTTCGGTTTATTATAGAAAGTAAGTGTATTGACAAGTTAAAACTATAAAAACATAATCTAAACTGGCCGAACCTGGTCATTATCTTAAACTACAGCATGCATTTTAATAGCTAACAATACAAGTATCAATAACTTAAAATAGGTATAAACAATTCCTTAATTGAAACAGATATAACATCTTCAGCTCGTAAACTACAATGAGTTAAGATTACTACGATTCTGTGAGTGTAAAATGAAATCTGACCTTTGCCCTGTGTAGAATGATAAGAAGATGTGCAAACATTGCCTTGAGAAGTTCCATCCAAAATGGGTAGTTTAATAGTCTCATCTGATCAGCTAAACTGTCAAGTGGAACCAAAATAACAAATAAATAGGTAGTTTAATAGTCTCATCTGATCAGCTAAACTGTCAAGTTGAACCAAAATAACAAATAAATGGGTAGTTTAATAGTCTCATCTGATCAGCTAAACTGTCAAGTGGAACCAAAATAACAAATAAATAGGTAGTTTAATAGTCTCATCTGATCAGCTAAACTGTCAAGTGGAACCAAAATAACAAATAAATAGGTAGTTTAATAGTCTCATCTGATCAGCTAAACTGTCAAGTGGAACCAAAATAACAAATAAATAGGTAGTTTAATAGTCTCATCTGATCAGCTAAACTGTGAAGGGGAACCAAAATAACAAATAAATAGGTAGTTTAATAGTCTCATCTGATCAGCTAAACTGTGAAGGGGAACCAAAATAACAAATAAATAGGTAGTTTAATAGTCTCGCCTGATCAGCTAAACTGTCAAGTGGAACCAAAATAACAAATAAATAGGTAGTTTAATAGTCTCATCTGATCAGCTAAACTGTCAAGTGGAACCAAAATAACAAATAAATGGGTAGTTTAATAGTCTCATCTGATCAGCTAAACTGTCAAGTGGAACCCAAATAACAAATAAATGGGTAGTTTAATAGTCTCATCTGATCAGCTAAACTGTCAAGTTGAACCAAAATAACAAATAAATAGGTAGTTTAATAGTCTCATCTGATCAGCTAAACTGTCAAGTGGAACCAAAATAACAAATAAATAGGTAGTTTAATAGTCTCATCTGATCAGCTAAACTGTCAAGTGGAACCAAAATAACAAATAAATAGGTAGTTTAATAGTCTCATCTGATCAGCTAAACTGTGAAGGGGAACCAAAATAACAAATAAATAGGTAGTTTAATAGTCTCATCTGATCAGCTAAACTGTGAAGGGGAACCAAAATAACAAATAAATAGGTAGTTTAATAGTCTTATCTGGTCAGCTAAACTGTGAAGGGGAACCAAAATAACAAATAAATAGGTAGTTTAATAGTCTCGCCTGATCAGCTAAACTGTCAAGTGGAACCAAAATAACAAATAAATAGGTAGTTTAATAGTCTCATCTGATCAGCTAAACTGTCAAGTGGAACCAAAATAACAAATAAATGGGTAGTTTAATAGTCTCATCTGATCAGCTAAACTGTCAAGTGGAACCAAAATAACAAATAAATGGGTAGTTTAATAGTCTCATCTGATCAGCTAAACTGTCAAGTGGAACCAAAATAACAAATAAATAAGTAGTTTAATAGTCTCATCTGATCAGCTAAACTGTGAAGTGGAACCAAAATAACAAATAAATGGATAGTTTAATAGTCTCAACTGATCAGCAAAACTGTTAAATGGAACCAAAATAACAAATAAATAGGTAGCTTAATAGTCTCATCTGATCAGCTAAACTGTGAAGGGGAACCAAAATAACAAATAAATGGGTAGTTTAATAGTCTCATCTGATCAGCTAAACTGTCAAGTGGAACCCAAATAACAAATAAATGGGTAGTTTAATAGTCTCATCTGATCAGCTAAACTGTCAAGTGGAACCAAAATAACAAATAAATGGCTAGTTTAATAGTCTCATCTGGTCAGCTAAACTGTGAAGGGGAACCAAAATAACAAATAAATAGGTAGTTTAATAGTCTCATCTGATCAGCTAAACTGTGAAGGGGAACCAAAATAACAAATAAATAGGTAGTTTAATAGTCTCATCTGATCAGCTGAACTGCATAGTGAACCCAAAATAAAAACTTCACTAGTTATAAAATGAAGTTTACACATACATGTACTAGTTTAAAAAATATATTGCGGCACATAAAGAGGATAGACCTCGTTGGAAAAAACATAAACATATAAGTTCAACAAATAATAGGTTAGGCTACATGTAATATAATGAATTACATGATTGCACACAAAAAAAATGTGTGCAACGGAATTTGACCCAAAAAAACCCAGCAAAATCTCTTCATAAATTTGCGACCACCCTAGCTTAATTTTTTTTTTATCTATGCATTTTTTGTGAATATTACTGAATGTCTCTGGTCACTTAAACTCAATAATAAAAATGATTTTATGATAAGAATTAAAAATTCACCTGGCAACATTTCCTTCAGTGTTGATGTCGTCCACAATGGATACTGCTTCAATCACAGTCTACCAAGCAAATATAAAGACTCAATGTAAAGAAATTGTACACAAATGACAAAACATGATACTATTAGTTATCATGGTTGGTGGAGGGGGGATACGAAGTTTTTACAGGGTCAGCGTGGGAATTGATAATGGTCGAGCCCTATGACGTCACAAAACAACGTTCAAAATAGTGTTCGCGCGACACCGTATCGGGTGTGTGTGAAAACGAGGTTTTACCGTATCGGGTGTGTAGGACACCTAATACGAATATTTATCGGATTGCAATTGACCAATCAGATTGCAGAGAAACCACTCTGAGGGATAATAACTATTCATATTTTATCGTCCATGCACATTTTTAATTTACCTGACAGAAAACCTATTTACATTCTAGCATGGAGAAATTGAGCTATCCGCCAACACCACATGTTTTTTGGACAATACAAAACAAGACAAACCCAAAGGTTGGGCATTGTGACGTAACAAATATCGTGACGTCACCGAGCTATTTCACTGAGTGTGTCTGTCCTTGTCAAATGTTTGGACTGAACATGTGGCACTGGTGGAGAGAGCAATTCTTTTTTTACAATTCCACAAGCCTAATGTATGTTGGGGGAGGGAGGCAGGGGGAGGGCGAGTACTGAATTTATCAGGAATTTTAAAACTGTTATCAACAGAACTAAGAGAATATATGATTACTTTATTTCCGTAAGTCTGTTTTAATGTGTAAATAACAATTTTGATAGCAGATTTTTTTAAGACAAAAATATTTTATTGAAAACGTCCTCTATCAGAGTTCGTTGGTTTCTCCCTGGACACCATTCCATGTACAAAAATCAAATAAAACCCATTGAGAGAATTAGATAACCTGAACTGAAATTGAACGATCAGTATTTTGACAATCTTATTATATTTAACTAATATGGTGGCATTTCACAATTACATATGTAAGTTGGGAAGAAAACTGGGCTCTCTCGTCAGGAAGAAAGCCCTGGACCTTTGGCTGGCAACCATTCCACAGAGTGAAATTTGAACTCAACACCCAACATTGGTTTCTATTGCACAGTGAAATTAATGGAAGTTACCTGTTTAATAGTGGATTTCAATGTGGCACAAACTTCCTCTCGATAAACATCAACAAAATTAATATTGTGGAATCGAAGCATACCAAACAAAATGGCCACTAATTTCTCCTGAAAAGAAAAATATTGAAATAATAAAAACATCTCAAAAATGTACGAGGAGATAGAATAATAACGAACTTTCGACCTGAATTTTTTTTTAATTGACAAGAAGACGTAACAAATAATAAAATGTATGAGGACATTGAGTTTAACAAACTTTTGACATGAATTTTTTTTAATTGAAATTACCGCCGAGCCTGATGACGTCACACAGATTTACGCAAAACTTTCTGGGTAAAATGTACCTCAGTTCGCCATTTTGTTAACCGGTATTTATAAAGTTATAGTAAGACCTCGCTTCCTTTTAAAACATTGATTACATAACGTATTTAAAAGTTGATACGGATAGAGTTATGGAAACAACATGTTGAGTATTGAACTGCACGTCTTCAAGTCATGAGCCCGACAGATAAGCGCCGTCAAAATACTGTGCGCTCAATTTCCAAGTGACGTCATCAAACAATCGGTCAATTGACAAGAAGATGTAACAAATAATATAAGTGGCTGTCACCATCAGGACCCCTCGGTCTGGGCCAAAGAAACCGAAGATAAATTTATTTTCCAGACACTTTGTTGCGAGTTAAAAATGACTCCACATACATGCATCACATTTACAAGGAGGTTTTTGGCTGACAGTCATGTAAGGGGCATAACTCTTGAAAAAAAACATCCGAGTGCGTCGATTTTCAATAGGCTTCTTGTACTTGCTGTATTAAACAAATGTGTGAAGTTTCAAAGTTGTAAGTTAAAGACTTTTTTAGATAATGTGTTTACAAGGCTTTTTGCAGCAGAGGTAATGTAAGGGGCATAACTCTTGAAAAAAATATCCGAGCGCGTTGATTTTAAATAGGCTTCTTGTACTTGCTGTATTTAACAAATGTGTGAAGTTTCAAAGTTGTAAGTTAAAGACTTTTTTAGATAATGTGTTTACAAGGCTTTTTATAGCAGCGGTAATGTAAGGGGCATAACTCTTGAAAAAAAACATCCGAGCGCGTTGATTTTAAATAGGCCTCTTGTAATTGCTGTATTAAACAAATGTGTGAAGTTTCAAAGTTGTAAGTTAAAGACTTTTTAGATAATGTGTTTACAAGGCTTTTTATAGCAGCGGTAATGTAAGGGGCATAACTCTTGAAAAAAATATCCGAGCGCGTTGATTTTAAATAGGCTTCTTGTACTAGCTGTATTCAACAAATGTGTGAAGTTTCAATGTTGTAAGTTAAAGACTTTTTTAGATAATGTGTTTACAAGGGTTTTTATAGCAGCGGTAATGTAAGGGGCATAACTCTTGAAAAAAACATCCGAGCGCGTTGATTTTCAATAGGCTTCTTGTACTTGCTGTATTAAACAACTGTGGGAAGTTTCAAAGTTGTAAGTTAAGACTTTTTTAGATAATGTGTTTACAAGGCTTTTTATAGCAGCGGTAATGTAAGGGGCATAACTCTTGAAAAAAATATCCGAGCGCGTTGATTTTAAATAGGCTTCTTGTACTAGCTGTATTCAACAAATGTGTGAAGTTTCAATGTTGTAAGTTAAAGACTTTTTTAGATAATGTGTTTACAAGGGTTTTTATAGCAGCGGTAATGTAAGGGGCATAACTCTTGAAAAAAACATCCGAGCGCGTTGAGATAATGTGTTTACAAGGACCAATGGACAGACGGACAGACGGACGACGGAGGCAACGACAATACCCTTCGGGCAAAATTTGCCCGAGGGGTAAAAATAAATGTAGAATCTGTAATCATACCTCTTCGGTCAACATAACAGTATCTGTGACGGGCCTGTTTAAGTCTGATACGACACACTTTACAAAGTCTGCCTGTAACATCTTCTCTATCAACTTCTCCATCTCTGCTAACTGAGATCCAAGATGTCTGAAATATTTACAAGGTACAATTATTGATTTAAACAATATGAGAGACAGATGATTATCCATTACACAGTCTCAGAATTTTTTAAAGTAGAGTAAGATTGATTATTAAGTCGTAGTCAACAATACTTCACTTCTCAGTGTTTGACATTGGCATAATTTTCACCATAGATATCTTGAGAATATTTTAAATCTCCCCATATACCTACAGGTTTGTTGGGGAGGGAGGAAGAAACAGGGTTAAACAGAAACAGGGTTAAAGTATCGCCCTTTGGTGAGTACCTGGCAAATGATTTACAAAGGGTATAATAGAGGGCAGAATAAAAAGCATGTGGGATCTTAAGTAAAGTTTTGATAGAATTTTTTCCAGCAATCTTTCGTCAACCTAACCTTTCATGCCATTTTTAAGCTTTGAAAAAGAAGGAAAATCAACTGGGGCCGTATCAGTTGTGAACATGAAAGCACAGAATGTTATTTGAAGGTGATCAGGAGATGGGGCATGCTTTGGACTCTCTGTGTTTGATTTTCCAAGCAGCTGATTACAAGTTGAAGTCAATATTTTCGCATGTTTTCTATTTAAAATTGCTGTATAAGATTTTGGGGGAAGTTCAGTCACTGAAAATGATGGTAGGTGTGGGGGAGTCCAAACTAACCAGGGCCTATTCTAGGCTGATTTTGAACCCCCATATATAGGGTTTGGGTGTCTCCAGTTTGGGCACCCAAACCAGGGTATGAGAATTGCTTTTGTTGCTTTTAATATTGAATACAACTAAAAACTGTTCTTCAAAGTATTTAAAACATAAATACAAGGGACATATTAGACAGAAATAGTCATTTAAAGTAGGAGTTCTCTCCATGCAGACTTCATGGGCCCTGGGATAGTATTATCCAACCGTACTATGGGTGTGTAAACTTTTGCCTTAGATTATGCCCTGCTAACATTATGTTAAGAAGGTAATGATCCTATGCAATGCTGTACAATTTTTATGAGTATGACAAACAAAGGGAGATAAGCCACAAACCTGAAGCAATGTATACCAGCTAGTTCCTGAGTTAAAACTTCTTGAGTAGTGGAGATGAGATCTAAAGCACCTACAAACTCATTGGTTGACAGTAGCAGTTGTATTGTAGGCTGTGTTTGATGTACTGTAGACATTAGTTTCAACTGTCAGCAGAAATAAACCAAATCTTAGCATGTTTACAGGAAACAGATAAAATTTTATTCGTGCTTTGAAGAAAATGGGATTTGTTCAAAAATCATATCAGAAATAATTAACTACTTAAATAGCTTGCAGCTCCAATAAGCTTACGAACAGTTCCCTAATGACTGTGATGGCATGAAACCTGTGATATATGTTTTTGCAAGTGACAAATTTGGCAACAAAAACACCTAGTGTTTCCCTGCCAATCTACGTGCAAGGGGCCTTCTTGGCTCAAAATGTAGAACGTTGGACGCTCAATCCGAACAGCTGTCCACCAATGGGTCGCGGGTTTGAATCCTACTCAGTCCCAAAAAAAATTTAAAAAATTTTCTGACTTAATTTTCACTTGAATGACCTATGTGGGATGGGTGCCAGTTACCTCCCACAATAAAAAGTGAAGTAATCTTGAGCGCAGCTTAAAACACCAAACAATCAATCAATCAATCCAAGATTGGTAGATGTGGTTTTTGTGCTTTTTTACTTGAAAAAAAATTTTCATCGTTGATTTTCATCTTTTTTTTTTCAAATCCAGCTATGTCTGATTATTACCTTATTATGCAGATTGACATAGTTTGCCCTAGTTTTCGTATGTCTCATAACTGTTAAGGGTCCTTTTGCTACTGTGACATCCAGTTGATGTATTTTATCCCTGTAATAAAAGTATTACATTCAGTATTCAAATCTGAACTATTGCCATATTGGGTTATCTAATGAATAAGTAATATAAAAATATTGTTTATATTAAAGTTATATTACATTCAGTACCGGTATTAAAATCTGAACTATTGCCATATTAGGTTATCTAATGAATAAGTAATGTAAAAATATCGTTAATAAGTTCTGTTCAAAATGACATCCAACAGAGTCTAAGGTAGTAAGCTGGGTGTCAGGAAAATGCCTTCAGTTTGAGAGACGAGTGGGACACATTTTTTTCATTGGCATCTTGGTTCAAGTTTGACATTGTTTCAATCTGGCATATATATATCTTTGAATAAGGCCGAAAGCTTTAGTGGGTTCATTCGGTCAAAATAGGTAAAAATAAGAATCAAAAAAATTTACGTTAATGCGTGTTTGTTTTTTGTTATTATTAGCATTATATAACTTTGATCTCACCTTAATTGCTTCACAGCTCGACATGTATCTAGGAGGTAATCTTGTAGCTTTTCATGGGAACTCATTGCATGGAAAAAGGCATCAGATTTGAGAGATATTTGTTTGGCAATCTGAACTTCTACTATGTCTAAATAATGACTAAGCTGAAAGAGAAAACAAACAATTTGCTAAAATTTATGGGGTTTAATCTCAGTCTACCAATGTTCTTGCCATAGTTGAGATGCGTAATGTATCACAAACGGATCCCAGAAAATTCTACTGACCAAGGCTGAGCTCCTGTCAGTCGTCAACCTAATGAAATACCATAGGTTTAGTTTATTACAACAATTTACGGGGTATAAAGGTCTAAATGATATACCTCTTTTTAACACAATAAGAAACTTGTCTCCATGGTTATTTTAGACAAGAAGATTTCCCCTGTGCCCATGTGTTTTAGTGTTCCTAAATATATATATGTCGATGTCAGGTTTAGTTGAGGAGGAAACCATGCTTATTTGTCAGAAGGTCACAAACTTCGGCGAGCACCTGGCAACTCTTCCACAAAGGTTGATCGGGTGAAACACCTTCTTAGAATTTCTTTCAATTTTTGTCTTTATAAGTCAGAGGGATTCAATCTTTGCAACCCTTTGCTGGAAGGCCTTTGTCCGATTGAGTTGACAAGAACCACCATGGCCCCACAGAAACTATAGAAGTAATGGCTGATGATCAACAAGACATCATTATGGCATGGCTTGATCATTTACAATGATTTACCTTTTCTTGTAATAACTTGGAGGACTGTTTTTTAGTTGATGTCTCCCTGGCGTCTTCAATTTGTGTCCAAGGAAACACTGCCATAAACGTATCTGTGTTGTCCAGACTGAAATTGGCAGACATAAATATCTGCAAAAAAAGAAAATGTATTGTAAAGTTTGTGGGATCTTGGAGGAAACCCCGGACCTTTGACGAGTACCTGGCAACTCTTCCACAAAGGGCAGTCGAGTGAAAAATCCACTCAAAATCTGTTTCAATTTTTATTTGGTCTGAGTGTGATTCAAACTCGCTCCGCATCGTCCTTAGTTTGAGTTGACAACCGTAAATAGCAGACTGGATTGATTGCTAAAAGTGGAGCAGTTTCCAGCACCCAATGAGAAGACAAGATTTTTCTCTTTGTGCAGAGTCTGGCTTCATAATAAGTCTATAGATTTTGTTTGATGAATTGCTGGTGTTTAATAATAAAAAATTGTAAAATTATATGAAGTCTTTAAATGGATTCTGGAAAGTGAAATGCTGGGAATAAACCAACAATGATTAGTTGATAATTAGCAACCCTCTTAGATATGTTGATAAACAAAAAATCAAAAAGTTCATTGCTACAGAAAGAAGATCTAAGGGATGTCAACAAATAAACAAAAAAAACTTGAGCAGAGTGCCAACAAAAAAAAGAATAAAACATGAGTAGTTTACATTTGGATGATTTTCGTTACTTTAGTAACATTGGTTTATAGGCCATTGCAAGTTTGCAACCCATAAATCTCAAAACAGTCAGACTCTACATTTTATAATTTTGGGTCAGTCACACAAAAGTGGGAAAATGGAATAAAAAGATTAATTATTATTAAGAGCGTAAAAATGTGCCTAATTGACCAAAGAAGGTTGTGAACTATACTCTGCCGAGATAACAAACCTACATGTACACATGATTTTTAAGAAGAAAAACAATTTTAAATACCTTTGGGATTTGTTCCAACTCAGCACGATTTTTTTCTGGGGGAAAAAATACAAACATTTTCTCACAAAAAACGCCAAGCTTAGAATGTCTAATTTTAGCTAGTTGGGATTATTTATATCCTGGACAACACGAAATTAAAATAAAATGTGACAGGGTGGAGACCTACATGTTTGATTGATATTGTTATTTTAAGCTGTACTCAAGATTATTTCATATGGCTGATTTGTTAGGTTTCGTGGGAATTTCCCTGGGAAGGAAACCGGACTACTTGCAAAGAAACCTCGACCTTCTCCGGCTTCCACATGGAGTTATAAAGCGGAAAATCCAGTAAAGAATTTGTTAATTTTTCTTTGGACTGGATGGGATTTGACCTGACAACCCATTCGCAGAGAGTCTCCGTCCGTCTAAAAGATTATCACTAAGCCGAATTTGCCACCAAGGCAAAGAGCCCAAATTTGAGGAAAATAAAGGGCATTGCAAGCTTGTAACATGTAAATTTCTATCATCAAACAACATGTAAATTTCTATCATCAAACAACATGTAGATTTCTATCATCAAACATGTAGATTTTCATCATCAAACAACATGTAGATTTTCATCATCAAACAACATGTAGATTTTCATCATCAAACAACATGTAGATTTTCATCATCAAACATTATGTAGATAAAATTGTACAATTACAAAAGAGAATTTTTCCGTTTAATTTTAAGATAGACGTGGATTATTACCAGAAGTCTTTCCAACCTATGTAAAATCCTTACAAGAGGTAGCATTAATTTGGTCTCAATGCACCATAAAGTACGACCATTTCTTCGTTTAAGAGCATTTAGCAAGCCTTAACTGACATACAACATAGTTAGTTACGAAGGTGAAAATTAACGTTAACAAGGTTTTGTGAACCATGACAATGATTTTATTTTAGCAAATATATATTTATGATCACTTAAAACACAAGGGCACAGGGAAAATCTTCTTGTCTAAAATAACCATATATATTATGTATCCAATTGTTATGAGGGACTTACCTAACTGTTTGATATGCAATGATGGTTTGGAAAGCTGGCTACAAGTATGGTCACTTTTTTCTGGTTCATTCTGAATTGCAGCATGCCTTTTAAAGCGCTACAAAAATAGGTAACAAAAAGAATAGTTAAGAACAAATCGACTGATGAATGACATATGTATGCCCATGACTTTTAATTCATTTTTTTAAAACCAAATTAACGATTAGATTGTTTTTGATAAAATTTTTAAAAACCTAACAGCCAGCATATTTTAGCATTTACTTAATTTATAAAAATCATTGGGTACAATCAAAAATGAAGGAAACAAGAAATAATGATTATTATGATTAAAAAATAAATAAAACCGGTTATTTTATCATAATACCAATCACCATTAACATCAACTTCAAGTAATTACAGTAAAATATATATAATATATGTTGATAGACAAGGAAAATTATCAATAATTCTAATTTTAATATTTAATATGGTTTCTACTTAATGAAAATCAATAAGTTGAAATATAAAAATAAGGTTTTATTTACTTGACATATAAAACTTTACTATAAAAGTATTCTCTTTATTTTGGGATTACACTTTCTTTTTCAAGAAAGTGTAATCCCAAAATAATGAGAATACTGTTTCTAAATGACACTATCTAATCAACCTCGATAAACTAAAACAAAATATGGAAGAGTTCAATTCATGAAAACAAATAAATTTAACTAGAGCTACTTACCGTGTTTATTTTGTGAATATATTTTTCAAAATGGGCCCTAGTAATTTCTCTAATATAAGGTGAGGGTAAAATCATGGTATTTTCAAATGAATCTCCCCATGTTTTTGTAAAGAAGTCTGTTTCCCGTTTGGCCAATCTGGGATCGTTGAGAAGAGCCGGTAAATTAATAGAGGAATTGAAAACTGTCCATTTGTGCTGATCCTGTACGACTGATGGTTCATTCTGATTGGATGGGGAGTCTATATGTTCTTGGTCGTAATCATCTCTTCTAGTTGATCTCAACTCTGCAGTTTAGAGAAAAATAGTAAATAAATTAAACACATTAAAACTGTGACAGCGAGACATCTTCAAAGAACCCTATAATGTATAATGTAATCGAATATGTGCTTGTATGACCATTGTTTTTCTCCAATTAACAAGTTAATCAGTGGGTAAACAGTAAAAATACATATTTACTGTTACCAATCCGTATGTAATGCTTGCTAAAAAAATTACCACCTCGAAGCATGAAAGTCTTGTCCCTGTTCTGATTGATCTCCAATCTATGGAGATGGTCACGTCGATTATAAACAAGTTTTTTTCTTTTAAAAAGATACAATTAATAAGGCGCAATTCATCTGTGATTTTCATGACTTAATTCTAACGGCTTCAGCAGCTTGTGGTGAGTTCAGTTTGGCCAAAGGACTAGCCATTTCAAATCAAACATACAAGTAAGCTGTAAGTGTTATCGTTGACGTTAGAAGACTAAAACGCAATATCAGAGAGGAATTCGTCAATTAACCAGGCACTAGAAGGCAGGATCTGTTAACAGCAACCATTGTTAGGAGTGTATCAACTGCTCATCTACTGATGGGAAAAGAACCCACCAATCAATTGACATTCCATTATCTGATTTATAGACAAGTCAATAAGTAATTCAATAATATCAAATGTCTACTGTTATGTGTTACCTTGTTATTTACATTTCAGATTTGGGTATTTTTATTGTTCGGGAACTGTCAATTCCTGGGGGGTGTTTCTCAAGATATTTATGCCCGACGTAAGTCCAATAGGCAATACAAGTTTACAACTTGTAAACAAGGCCTAACTGTCAATGTCATTGTCATGGCAAGATATATCTTCAACATTACGTTACCACTAGGTAAAGTTACGACAGGCGTAAATAGCTTGAGAAACAGCCCCCCGGTGAAAGTCATAAACTATTAAATAACAGAACAAGACCGTTACTTGGGTGAAACAGTCAATAATTTAATAGTCTGTTAACACACCATTTGCAGAACGATTTCCATAGACATGTTGGCGGACGACATGGTCTTCATAGTCTTTGTCACTTACACCATCTACCGGTAGAGATGGGCACACGCCAGTTGGTCCATATCGACACACAAACGAACCGCCTTCTTTAGTGCAATGAAAATCACGCAAATGTCTGCAAAAGTCTCGAGGAGATTTGAAGGTTTGAGCCGGTCCAGCATTCCTACAGGCTGTGCACCGGCGCCAGCTTCCAGCGTTTCCTCGAGTTACGCCGACTGTAGCCATGTCAGCGGCACATTGAAGTGAAATGACATTTAAATAGTGCAAACAAAAAAGCCACAGTAAAATACAGAAATATGTTAAAGATCACAATAGATCACAATACGCTAACTGTCATCGGAAAAAAATAGATTGCAGTAGGGCGCCGCCATGTTGGATCTCGTCTGTCATCTCGCGACGTGGCAATGTGACAAGTAGAGTTGTTTCCCTTTCATCGAAATTGACATTTCATTTTCAAGAACCATTTATTCATGAATGCGTTTCTTTTTTTTTATTTTATCGACAAATATTTCCCGAGTGTGTATTTCATATTATACAGAAGCAACTTACGTATTATGTCTAAAGCTGACTGTCCATGTGAGCGTATACCATACGCGTGCGTGTCTGCGTATGATTTTTTGTGTGCTACATCCATATAGATATATTATGCGTATATGTTTTCATCCGTTTTTTCTCTTCCGTCATGTTGCCATGGCAGATACACTCCAAATTGGCCTTAGTCCAGTGAAAAATCGTGGGGGGCTAATTTCGTAATGGACTGAGGTTCACATCTTCATCTTCCTCGGACTATATAGTCTGTCCTCATCTTTCCGTACGCGGTATAGGCACGAATTCACACACTACGTACGTGTTAAAGCGCACTTGGATAGTCAGCTGTGGGCCTATATGCGTATATTTCCATGCGTTTTTCCTGCTTCGTCATGTTGCCATAGCATATATCCTGCATTGGCCTCGACTATCGTGGGGCTAATGAATTTGCCGTTCAAATCTTAATCTTCATTTTCATGGGGGCTAGAAGGTGTTTAATTCTAGCTTTCTGTCCTCATAACAGCTCTGATAGCATATACATATAATCCTCAGAATATGATGAATGGGTATTTTTAAATAAATGTACATGGGATGGATATGGTAATTCTTTACAACCGCCAAAGATGTGCTTACGCTTTAGAACTGTGCTCCTTGTCTTCGGCAGAACATGGGCACGATAATTAGGCCAGGAAACACCTCAGAATATTTCCCACGAACCGCCGTCAGTTGTCCGTAAAAACCGCATGCGATTCTACACGCATACGCAGATGGACACACATACGCATTAAGCTAACTATCCATGTGCGCGTATTTGCGTATACGCATGCGTGTCTGCGTATGCAGTGCGTGTGTTTTTGGTACCTTTTCATACATCCATATAAGCGTATGTTTCCATCCGTTTTTCCTCTTCCATCATATCGCCCTGGCATATAAACCCTTCATTGGTGTTAATCCAGTTGGAGGCCATGGGGCTAATTGACTGAGGTTCACATATTGATCTTCATTTTGGTCGGGCTATACTGGAAGATGTTTAATTCCAGCTTTCAGTTGTCATATCAACTCTTATAACATATAAATATAACGTTGAGAATATGATGAAAGGGTATTTTTAAATAAATGTGCATGGGATGGATTGATAATTACTTTATAACCGCCAAAGATGTGATTACACTCACCGTGCGCCTCTTTTTTGACAGAACGGGAGCCGGTACAATAATTAGGCCAGGGAACACCTCGGAAGATGACGTCAAAACACGGATTTCCCCCATGATTTGCCGTCCGTTATCCGTAAAAATCGCGCAGCGAGCGATTCTATACGCATACGCAGACGGACACACATACGCAAACGTACACATGGATAGGCTCTCTGTTATTTGACATGTGTTTGATTTCATCCGCATACGCACGAATTCACGGACTACGCATACGTATCGAAAATACGCGTACATGGATAGTCAGTTTAAGCTGACTATCCATGTGCGCGTATTTGCGTATACGCATGCGTGTCTGCGTATGCAGTGCGTGTGTTTTTTGTGCGTTTTCATCCATCCATATAAGCGTATGTTTCCATCCGTTTTTCCTCTTCCGTCATATCGCCCTGGCATATAAACCCTTCATTGGTGTTAATCCAGTTGGAGGCCGTGGGGCTAATTGACTGAGGTTCACATATTGATCTTCATTTTGGTCGGGCTATACTGGAAGATGTTTAATTCCAGCTTTCAGTTGTCATAACAACTCTTATAACATATAAATATAACGTTGGGAATATGATGAAAGGGTATTTTTAAATAAATGTGCATGGGATGGATTGATAATTACTTTATAACCGCCAAAGATGTGATTACGCTCACCGTGCGCCTCTTTTTTGACAGAACGGGAGCCGGTACAGTAATTAGGCCAGGGAACACCTCGGAAGATGACGTCAAAACACGGATTTCCCCCATGATTTGCCGTCCGTTATCCGTAAAAATCGCGCAGCGAGCGATTCTATACGCATACGCAGACGGACACACATACGCAAACGTACGCATGGATAGGCCCTCTGTTATTTGACATGTGTTTGATTTCATCCGCATACGCACGAATTCACGCACTACGCATACGTATCGAAAATACGCGCACATGGATAGTCAGCTTAAAGCTGACTATATATCCATGAATTCGTGCGTATACAGATGAAATAAAAAACATATGAAATAATAGAGGGCCTATCCATGTGTACGTTTGCGTATGCTTGTCCGTCTGCGTATGCATAAAGAATCGCTCGATGCGCGATTTTTATGGACAACGGACGGCAGATCATGGGGGAAATCCGTGTTTTGACGTCATCTTCTGAGGTGTTCCCTGGTCCAATTACTATAGTGGCTCCCGTTCTGCCAAACAAAAGGCGCACAGTGAGCGTAACCACATCTTTGGCGGTTATAAAGTAATTACCATATCGATCTCATTTACATTTATTTAAAAATACATTTTCATCATTTTCTCAACATTATATTTATATGCTATCAGAGTTGTTATGAAGACTGAAAGCTAAAACACCTTCCCGTGTAGCCCGATGTAAATGAAGATCAAGATGTGAACCTCAGCCCCATAGCCACACGATCTTCAGCTGAATTAAGGACAATGTAGGGTTTATATGCCATGGCAACATGACGGAAGACGAAAAACGGATGGAAACATACGCATATATGGATGTATAAAAACGTACAAAAAACATACGCACGGCATACGCACGCACGCATACGTATAAGCAAATACGCGCACATGGATAGTCAGCTAAAACTGACTATCCATGTGCGGGTATTTACGTATGCGTAGTGCGTGAATTCATGCGTATACGGATGAAATGAAATAGAAAATAATAGAGGGCCTATCCATGTGTACGTTTGCGTATAGAATATCGCTCGTTGTGCTAATTGTTATGTACGACGGATGGCATATAGTTATTGAATTGTCAGAAAGCTATTGGGGGTGTGAGGGGGAGGGGAGCTTACAGATGAGATTTAACGTTCATTTTCAGAAACGAGCAGCGTGATTTGTCAATAGGTCGGCCATGATTAACAAAGCAAAGATGGATGACTTCTTTATTTTGAAGCCCTCTCTCATAAGCCATCTTTGAACTTTTGAAATGTTGTTTTCTTTTTTACCTCCGCTGAATTCAAGCTGTCGGCGAAAACTGTTCGGAAATAGTGGAGTCAGGCAAACATTTCAGGCTGTCGCTTGTTGACGTGTCTCTGTCTATAGGCCTACTGGCAAGTAGTCCGGGTTTTTAACTCCAAAATGACTAATTTTTGTTTATATTGACGGTCGTTCCAAAATACGGCCGTCAGTATAAAATACTAGTAATTTTGGAGTCAGGAACCCGGACTAACTGGCAATGTTACCTTGCCGTTAAACGACTAATTGGTCTGTCAGTGAATGGGCTTTCCTGGTAAAACGACGAAATTTTTTTTGCCTAGCCGCACACATGTGTTTGCATCCAGTTTAATTACTTACTTTGCCGGTCAGTTTGCTTAGAGATAAACAGGTAAATGTGAGATTGTTGAGATTCTGGGGTCCAAGGTTGATAGGCTATTGCATATATATAGATTCTATAGAACTCATAAATGGCGTCATGTCGGACGGGGTAATTGTAGAAAACAATGGTCTAACGAGCTGGGAGCCCTTCGGGCTTCACAATAACGCTACATACCGGAGCTAGCGACGGGGTACCTTAGTCGAGTCGGTTCCTATTGCTCCATTGCCAATCTTTTATAGTATAGAAAATAACTGGAACTGTATTCATTTCTGCTTGATAAAAGACGCAGGGTACTGGGCTATTAAAATCCGTCCTGCCATAATCCATATTAAACTTTAGGCCTACCTGTCCTATAGGGCCAGCTATATACTAGCTTGGCCGTATAGTTATACGCGTACCGTAGATATTTCAAATCTAATTTATGATTATCGATGCTTAAAACTCATCTTTTCTGTATCATTTACTCAGTATAATTATCAATAGAAGCTCGAATATCTGCAACACCATTTCTTTCGTATCAAGTGTTTGGTCGCTTAATCATGTCTGTTAGAGTAAAAATAATCTGTCATCTGTCATTAACATGTGCTTCTGTTTTTCTTGGACACGGAAACCAGGATTTATGACATGCGCATATGTGCGCTATCATCCGGGTACCTGCCACCAATTTCTAAACATGGCGGCGCAGAGTGAGGGAGGTGGTAAGGATGACATCAAGACGCATTTCATCACTAGAGAAGGGACTTATAAATTAATGCCACTCTCTGAATACTCCAGGCCAACACGAATTGCATTCAATGGACAAACGAACACGCCTGTTCGGGCTTCTTTCATTAATGTCAATGACGGATCTGGTGCCCCGGACAGAATTTGTTTTAATTCCGGAAGAGAGTTGTATTTCTATGTATACAAGGGAGTTCGAAAGGTAAAAAAATAACAACATATTGACATTTGTGATGTTTGTTGATCATCTGATGATGATTATGCTGTCTCTCTAATTTACAAATACACTGCATGATCGAGTGTGCAAAAAAATCTTACACAAAACGATAGACGCTTTATCTGCCAGACAGTGTTGGAATGTCCTGTTTTAACTATTAATAATATTATTAATATATCTTATCAGCCTCTACTTCAAGTTTTGTGTTTAGTAATAGAACTTAGAAGCACCACAAAATGTCATTTGACAACCTTCATCTAATTATGGTACGTGAAACAAATCACACCTTTAAAAAAACATAGTAACCTGGCTTTCGACAGGTTGGGGAAAGTCGTTGATCGGTGGGTAAACCGTCGAACGGCGGAGAATAGCCCTCGTTGATTGTTGGGTAAAGTTTAGACAAAGATGACAATTTCCTGTCTATCTGCCATCACTTGCCTTTTCTCCGAACTATCGAGTTGCTCAGTTCTACAAAAACAGCGCATGTTACAAGGTTGAATGTAGCGAAGGCTAGTTCTGTCTTCAAAGTCAACTCGTCGCGTGCGCTGAAGCGGTTGAAATTTGTTTCTTAAAAGTGTCAAACAAATTGCGCCTTTTTAAGCATGTGTAACTGTTTTGAGATTACCCGAAATATCGACTGACATGTTTTACCTATCCATGTGTAGCGCACGCTCTGTATTTTAAATTTTCAAATATGACTATGAGGTGCAAGATCTGAAAGCTGAACAATTCTTACGTTAACAATTAGGTGTCAGAATTCTAGGTGATATATAATGCTTCTAAGTAGCAAAATTTGTGTACAATCGCTTTATTTTTGTCAAAAAGTTAAAGAACATTCGATTGGTTTTGAAAGTTGTTTTAAACTGTGGTTTTGAATCACATGTGGCGAACGGCTTCCTAATGTCGCTGACATTGTAATAATATCTGGTGACATTCTGATCAGACCCTAAAGCCAGCATTTTTCGTCTGCAACAAAACTAAATTCACTGTAAGTCACTGCCAAACAGCCTGTACCGATAGGCTTCTTGATTGTTTACGCCAAATATGACGTCTCAGAAGATTCTAAATTCAAGACAATTTAAGGGGAAATAAGTCATGTATAATAACTTTTAGTTTTTCTTTTTACAAGTCATTTAAATAATAAACCCTATATATCAGTTTTCCTACAGATACGTACACATGTAAAACCTATTTTAAAACCTTGTTGTAAATCCTATTTTAAAACCTTTCTGGTTGTCACTGGTTGCCGGACGGTCAAATTTAATTAAGGAAAATTTCATTGAAACAGATTAAGCTAATTGTTCGTCATTTTTATCAAAAAGTACACAATAACAACTTTTCGCTGAATCTTGTAGATGTTACATGTAAGGTATTTTTTGTGTAAAACAAAAATCCTTAAATGTCCTGGTACATCCTGGCCATTTTAATTGTGTCCGTTATTAGCACATATGTTTGGTTTGTACAGGTTACTGGCTTTTATCAATATTTTTTATTTCAAAGTCAATCCTTGAGAACATAAAGTGTTATTTGTAACTCATCAAAAAAGTCAGAATTTTGGCAGAATGTCACAGAGATAGAGACGATATGAGCATTGTATTCGCTCATAATAAAAAACTAAACGGATCATGTTTTTTCTGCAGAAAAATCACACGTTGGTGGCATTATTTTGCTCCTAAGTTTGAATTGTGAAGGCTGAGGTCTACTTCATTTCACCTCTCGCAGCTAAGTTGAACTGCCCTTATTAAAATACCAATCTTATTTACCGACAGTGTTCACATCCATCTCATTAATTTTGAACTGCCACCTTTGTAATTAATATTATATATAAATTATTATTAGGTCCATATAGTTATGTCATAGCTAAAATTGCATAACATGGCTGGCACTTGAACATTGAATGTAATTAGTTTCCAGTTCATATTTGGTAAGCCTACGGCTCATATAGTTTTCCATATGGGTTTACTACGGTCTTCTTTTAACCTACTCTGGGTCATTGACTGCTAAGGAAAGTATTGTTTTAAAATTGGCCCTTGGGCGTTCAAACTTATAAAACAGAAAAATCCTTTTAGATACCGCATTATACCATTGTATACATATTTTATTTTGCTTAAAGACATTAAGTAGAAATGTTGAAAAGTATTTCTTATTTTTATCACATTAAGGGTAAAAACTGTAGATTTTCTGTAAACTGTAGATTTTCCATTGGCCAAGCCAAGAAAATTACTGCATTTTCTAATATTCTCGTACTGGTAAGTAACAGATTATGAATTAATGTACTTTCCAGGGAGTCTAGACTTGAGGGTATGTACATGTTGCATGTACATGTACCACCTCAATCTATTTTGACTGTTCATAGTTCAAAATACTCTTTTGTCTACCTCTGCTGAAGTTAAAGGTATTTTTTTGTTACTAGTATCCTTTCCCCAGTCAGCATATCAAGTAACATACATTTACCCCATGATTTGAAAATAGGGTGTCCAAAATAGCTATTCCCCAAAAAATTGGCGAGTGACAGTCAAAAATGGCCTACTTTTGTATCCTGTTGAATAGCTGACTTGATGGGTGTCAAATATTGACCATTTTGACAGCCCCTTTGATGAACCCTGTCAAGTAGTTGGATTCCAATGGTCAGTCAATGAAGCTGTTATTAGCGCCGACATTGCCGTTTAAATCCGGCGAACCCTTTTGATCAAAAGAAAACTGTGCTCCAATAATCTCGCCAAAAGTTTGTTATTTTTGTGCTTCACAATTTTTATTTTGGTTTTATCTGATTCAATTGGATTTGTAATCTGGATATGCCGTTTGTCAACTTTTCTTGTGAAGCCTACTGGAATGACCTTTAGGGCAATATTTATATAACATTGTTTATATTATATTTATAAACTACTGCTGTGAATAATTAGGTAGATTTAACATTATGTCATTTATCCTGCATACATGTATGCTCATAACTTTATATCCATGTGAACTGTGAAGGATGTCGAAACGCATAAACTTTGTTATCAGCTGCTAGGTTAGCATGTATTTCCCTGTGAGAAATCTTGTTTTAATTGACTCAACTGTGCAGCAGTTAATTATCCCACATATGATGTTATTATTTGTAAGACATTCATACTGACAGATCTCAGTTTTATATTACTCATCATATCAATGGTACAGTTCACTTCAAATAGTGACGGATTCATTAAGAAGCTTGGCTCAAACATCCATGTTAGGTTCAGCATATAGGAGGTTTGACATTCAATCACGCACAGCCTTCCACCATTGTGCATGTGGTTTAGAAGAGCATGGTTTCAATTCCTCCCCCACAAAACTTGTCCACGCCTCCCTATAAGTGAGTGCGACGTAAAACATCAATCAAACAAGCATAAAATGGTGAAAATGGTGAGTACCTGGCAACTCTTCAACATGTCCAAAATGGCATTTTCTTGACCATGTTAAACTGCGGAATTATTGGGTGTACAAATATGAAGAATTTTTATCACAGTGTCCAAAAAACATTTTGACATGCCTTTGGAATAGCCCCCGCTTTCAGATTTTCGTTTCTATAGTCTTAGAACAGCAGCACTGACAGGCCATCATATCTATACTATAGTCTGTAATGGTAGTCTTAGTTTATCGAATGAAGTTTATATATAATGGTTTATTCAAATGTTAAGATTTTGATACTTGAAAATCGGTTGGAGGAAGTGACATCTGTCTTCCCTTAATGTTTATTCTAAATTTGAGTGGCCGGTACAGAAGCTGTCAGCTGAGCTGGTATTTCATTCACGTATTTATCAAAATGTAGGACATCTTGTCTGTAATATTTGAAAATATTTAGTACATTATAACATGTGATAAAGGTGTGGTATTGTCATTCGACCTGATTTTATTCACTTGGGGCACATACCTAGTGTGTGAACATACAGATAGTGTCAACTCGGCATTATGCACTGATACCCGTATATTATTTTTCCACCTCATTGACAGGGCAAAGTATATCTGCTAAAAGGTTTACACCTCTGTGGGGGAATTTGGCCCACCGCCACTGGACAATGACCTTATGTGGCCTACTTATTTCCTTAGGTTATAGCTATTTCCACTCTGGTAGACAGTTGTAGACATTTACACGAGGCAATTGTTTATAATCAAAATTTATTAAAAGGAAAACTTAAGAATATTTTTTTCACATTTTTTTTTTAATCATCATATTTATTTGCTTACATCCAACTTTGAGACTTACAGGTTACATTTTGCATTCTATTATTTAGTCTTCACAGGAGAAGATAAATTTTAATTTTTTTGAAAAAGGCAGTGTAATAGCCTCACTAACAGTAGCAAATTAGTTATACATTTGAGTAAAAAGAAAAAAGAACAAATCTTTATATAGCGGCAGCCACAAATATATTTTATGCAGAGTAAGGTATGATATATGAGTTTAACATCAACTAATAAAACGGACTTAGTAATATAGGAAAACCAATTTATCCAAGACTTACAAAAAATGTACCTTGAGATTGTTTAATAAGTTTGTTTGATAGGCCTGTATTTTCTGATGCTGCAAGTGTAAGCTTTAATGTGTAAAGTCATTCAGACTCAGTTCTTCATATTCGATAGGGTGATATAGTCATCCTTATAGTCTATTATAATTTGGATATTTTATCACATTTTTCCATTGTGAGTTCATTACTTTACTTATTTAAAGAGATACTAATAAATGAAGGCCAATTTTGACCCTTGAATGTTTGGTACTAAACTGGTCCACTCTCAGATATGTTTATACCTTACCTATTTTTTTTTCTAAAGTGGCATGAGGTACCAAAATTGAGATATTTTGCCATTAAAACAGAACTGTAATATTATTAGGCTATTTTTCTCAAGACGTACAATCCAGGGGGCCGTTTCACGAAGCCGTCGCACAATGCGACCAATTGCAGTTGCCATGACGTCGTATCTCTCAATATGGTATCCATTGGCAACTAGGCTTCGTTTGCGATGCAACTGCTTTGGGAAACGAGCTCCAGAAGCTTTTTAGTACTTCTAGTCTCAAGAATTTACGATGAAGTATTGTTTTGAATTAACTTAGGCTAAAGATTGAATGAATGGTTGTCTGAGCTTGTCTCGGTTTTATTTAAATTCTGTTTACTTTTCGATCACTATTTCGGTTCGTAAAGTTCACCTACTGTTGGGATTTTCCTCATTTCAACGCCAATCATTTACTTTTGATAGCCTTCAAAGCCTCTTTAGTCGCAACAATCAGAATTTATGAAAATAGGCTGTATTGTGTTACATTGAAATGATTAAATGGGCTCTCAATGTGGTTGATTTGTCAAAAATCGAATATAGTTTTGTGTAAAATTGTCATGTTAATAATGTTAAATGGTGCACTAAATTCTTGCTTGTGTTTTGTTTTCTCAACAGGCAGCTGATTTGACCAAGCCGATTGATAAACGAGCCTACAGAGGTACTTTCCCAACATGCCATGATTTTAACTGCTTTAACCTGACGAGTGAAAGTGTCCTACTTCTAGTGGGTTTTACAGCAGGTCAAATTCAACTTATAGATCCCATCAAAAAAGAAATTAGTAAACTGTGTAATGAAGAGGTAAGCAAGCATTCTTTCTCTGCTTTTGATAGATTCTTAGGTAGAGCGTTGGGCACACAATCCGAACAGTCTTCCATCAATTGGTCGCGGGTTTAAATCCTACTCAGTCGCCCCCAAAAATTGGAAAAATTTTCTGACTGGGTTTTCACTCGAACCACCTATGTGGGATAGTTGCCAGCTACCACCGGAAGGTTATGGGTTTCCGTGCCCGGTTTCCTCCAACAATAAAACTGGCAACGCCGTCATATAAGTGAAATAATCTTGAGCGCGGCGTAAAACACCAAACAATCAATCAATCAAACCAAGGAAAGAGTCACATTTTCTTCCCCTATAAAACTGGCAATCCATACTAAGTAGAGTATTGTCAGTTGATTTCAAACAGCCTTCACTTCTAAAGCAATGTTGGAGTCTCATACTGGCATAGAGATTGATTCCCCATGCCAAATTTAAATCTAGCAACGACACCATGTAAGTGTGGCATAAAATCTGGTATATTATAGGAATGTAACATACTTTAAAGGCACACTTGCCGCCGTAGCCTGTTTAAATTTGCTAAGAAAACCAATTTACATGAGCTTACTACGACTAATACCACTGAACTTAAACATAGGACACATAAAACATGTCTAGTTAGCTTTAGACTGTAAAAATGGGGTGAAAAACAAACGAAGAATCGAAGCCTGATTACAACAACAACGATCAGTGTCGGTCAACTTTCGTGTTGGATTACCCTCCTTTCAGGCCTTTGTATCTTTGGTTTACACTCAAACAATTATCAGCAGGCTTTTCCAGTCGCTGTTAACCGATCGTCAGTCTGTATTTCTCAGATAAATAGGCCTACGTAAAATTACACTGTGCCGTTAGTTCACTCACTCGACTGAAACATAAAATCGCCAATATGGGGCAGATCGGTTTGTTTACGTTCCGGGTACTTAACAATTCAAATTTTCAAATTCAAATTAAAAATACAAAGTGACGTCCAAACTTTTAAATTTTGGTAAAAATAGAAAGTTCCTAACTTATATTGTCTGGGAAAAATACAGAATACGGTCTTTCTTTTTTAATGTAAACAATATTCCTGATTTTCGCGGCAAGTGTGTCTTTAATTTAATAATTAATGGGTTATGCTTTCAAGCCTCTAGATTCTGTATATTGTGTCCCTTTGATTGGGTACGATAATGTGTAGTGATGCTTTTTTTTAAAAACTTGACTGATTTTGGAAATCATGGTCATTTTGACCTAATTTTATCAATCGGGCAATCTCTAATAACCTCTAAAATATTGTTACCCTGATACCAACTAGCTAGTTGGTTGCTTAGAAGACTTTCAGATAAAGGGTTCAGAATCTCATATGCTGCAAGGTTTTAGTACCTAGAAATAATATTAGTTATTAATATTTTACCCTGGGTGTTTGAATCGTTACGAGCCAGAACCAAAGGGTGTATGAGGAACAGAAGGGTCATAAAAGATTGGCCGAGTTCATATCGTATTCGCCAAGTTCAAGCTGTATTGGTCAAGTTCAGCTGAATGACCTTTGTAGACGATGGCGACCCTCGACCTGCGGCCAATCCTGCCACCCTCAGGCCATCACAAGGGCAATGCGCAAACTCTCGGTTAATAACATATAATACAATCTTTTAAGTGTGGGGTAAAAAACCAATCCAAACTCACCACCCATGTGATGATATGTGTTCCTGCCTTTTTCCCCTCTTAGAAGCTTCTAATTTTAATATATTGTTTGTGTTCAATGTTTCAGAGGTTGATAGACAAGACCAAAGTGACTTGTATCAAATGGATTCCAGGGTCGCCAAACCAATTCCTTGTCTCCCATGCTAGTGGTCACATGTATGTGTATAATGAAGAAATGTCATGTGGGACGACGCCCCCTCATTACCAGCCCTTTAAACAGGGTGAAGGCTTCTCAATCACAACCTGTAAAACAAAGAGCACGCGTAACCCTTTATATCGCTGGGTTGTAGGACATGGTGCTATTAACGAGTTTGCATTTTCACCTTGTGGGAAATACCTGGCTGTTGTAGGGCAAGATGGATATTTGAGGGTATTTAATTATGATTCTATGGACCTAGTGGGCACTATGAAAAGTTATTTTGGTGGTTTATTATGTGTGTGTTGGTCACCTGATGGTAAATTCATTGTGACCGGCGGTGAAGATGATCTAGTGACAGTTTGGTGTGTACAGGAAAAGAGGGTTGTATGTAGAGGTGAAGGTCATAGGTCATGGGTAAATGTGGTGGCCTTTGACCCCTACACCTCAACCGTTTCCTCGGAAAACTGTGATTTGACTGGCAGTGAAGAGGCGGACAATGCGCCCTCTAGTAAAAATTCTAATAACCATGGCAACCATGTGTCGCCCTTGTCTCAACACGCTACCAATGACTTGCTATCTCAACGTGGAGGAGGCGGGGCGACTGGTTCCAAGCATAACTCTGCTGAAATCCCATCGCTAAGAATAACCTCTTATCGCTTTGGTTCTGTAGGCCAGGACACTATGTTATGTTTGTGGGACTTAACAGAGGATGTGATAAAAACTTCAGTTGGGCGAACACGCACAAGCACGCTAATCAGCCAAAACTCTTTCAGTTTTCCCGCACGTAGTAATAGTTTGCCCCACTCGCAGAAAGTGAACTGTGTTTCAAAAGAGAATGCGTATATGGATGGCAATGTACATGTTCCTAGTGCTCCCAATTCAATAAACATTACCCCCAAGTTTGCTACTTTATCTCTGGGCGAAAAAAAAGATAAGGATAGCCACGAGAAAAAAGAACATAAGCGAAACTTTAGTTTGGCAAGTAGAAGTAGTGACAAAGTGAATTTAATGAAGGCAAATCATGTGAGAGCTGTGGACGAATCGATAAAACTTTTAGGAACACCGGCTTGTCCTAGGTTAGATGATATACCTGCTTTAGAACCACTTATCTGTAAAAAGGTGGCCCACGAGCGCTTAACTTCTCTTGTCTTCAGAGAGGACTGTATTGTTACTGCTTGTCAAGAAGGTTTTGTCTACACGTGGGCCAGGCCAGGTAAAGTGGTCAGTGAAAACGGATTCTAGTTTTTAAAAAAGAAACTTTTGTCTTACAACTTTCCATGTTAATGCTATTAATTTTCTTTAAAAAGTTATCCCACTTTATTTTTGTTGCACTGACTGTGTTATGACCTGTTAAAGACTTAGTTTTAAAATATACGGTTCTTAGCCTGGAACGAAGTAATTTCATATGTTGAGGCTTATATATAGATATATATATTATATATGGAGTACAGCTTGTAACAACAAATTATACACTTAAAATTTTCACATTTCATTCACTATATACGATTTCATACACAGCTCTAAAAATGGGTACCTATTAGTATTTAACTCCTAATTTTCAGGTAAATTCTAAACTATTTGTATTTGAAACTGCTTCCAAGCTCATGTTTATTAGTTGATGATAAATATTCAGAGAAATACAGCTGCTAAAAAGTTTTGTGTAGAAATCCTGTTTTTCTACCGATCACAAAATTATGTAGCATTTCTAATTGATACAGCTTGTTGTGAGATGAAGCTAACTAGAATTTGGGGAATATTTGTACATTATTATCTCAAACAACTACATTTTACGATATTTAGAACAGTTTATTGAGTTGAATTTACATGTAGAAAACACTATTATTGAATTCAACTGCAATATTTTGGTTCCCACTAATTTAATACATCAATTCCATGGAACTTGTAGAACTAATAATCTCAAAATTGCCAAGGTCACAGGTTCTAATACTAGACAATACGTCGTGAGCAAGGTCTCTTTTTATCTTCGTCTTCAAACCCAGAAGATATGGATATTTAAATAATAATAATATAATGATCAGGCATTTAAATAATATTTAATCTGACACAGCTTTAAAAATAAATGTATTTAAAAGGGGCATCACTCATAAGCTGCCTAAATTTCCTCCTTTTTCATAAATTCTGATCGTCATGACAAAGTGAACGAGGGTTGAAAGTTCATCAAAAAACTAAATAATTGCTTTGGGAATATTTATAAGGATAATCCACAAGGCCTTATAATATGCGATTAGTAATGACTGTTAATGCTTCTTGAATGACCACGTTCAGCTGGGATATTATATTTATGAACACTGAAATACACGGGCACCGGGAAAATCTTCTTGTCTAAAATAACCACGGAGACAAGTTTCTAATTGTGTTAACATGTATCTCCTTATTTAATACCTTTCCTCAAGATGCTAAGAATAGATCGAAAACTTAAGGCTCAGTTTAAAATTCTCTCAATAGTTTATGATGTAATGGCCGACGTCAATAAACAGGTCTGGTCAGTAACACAAAGCAGAAAAAAAAATTCGCCAAAAAGTCTTAACCTAGTTTAAAAGGAGAGGAAAAGAAAACCCAGTAGAAGCGCGGTCAATTTTCCTTTGCAACCATGTAAAACCATGATTTTTCATCTTTTTGGCCATAATGTGCTAAAAGAATGTAGCAAAGCAACTAACAGACTCTTCACTCAGCAAAAAGACTGAGCGGTGTGAGCTTTTTTTCCCCAATCAGCATACACACAGGTCACTGCTCACGCTCAAGAGAAATTTGCCCACTCTGAAGAATAAACCTAGGTTCATTTCACTCATTCCAAGGCCCTGTCAGAAAGACAATCATTCTAACCTCTTTAGAATGTCGCTTATAAATCAACCATTTGAGAAAGAGTGACAAACTCCATCAAGTCATTGAGTGTCCCTGAGTGTCTTTTTACACTGTAAACCACGAGTAAGAGTCAAGCTCATACAAATGATAGATGTATGCTGGGTCAATTTTTCCCTCTCTTTTTATTAACGGTACAATAAAATTGTAGCCTTTACATAGTTGTCTACCCTTTCCTTTATACAAATAAGCAGATTTACTGATTATATATATTAGTCTACTATTTCTGTGATCTTGATCTCATTGGTTTGCTTACATGTGTAAAAAGCAGATCCCAAAATTTCAGTATGTTGATCAACGTATATTTAATTTTGAAGAATGAGAGAGTATGCTGCTAATATTCTGTTGACATTCTATAATGTTGTTTAGTACTCGTTCAAAACAGAAAGACCTTAAAAATAATTACTGTTTCTCATAATTTTTCAAAGTAGTATGACATTTTATTGACGGCAAATTCGACCGTGTTTCGAATGAATTCATTGAGATTTTATTACTGCTTTCATGGCCTTGGAACATTCTTGAACTACTTTGTACCTAACCCATTTTAAAATTCCTTCTCTCCAAAATTCGTTTTGATTTGATTACCAAAAGCCAGTTTTCATAATACGACTCTTTTATCCTCCAATAGGTACATGTATCTGAACTTGGTCTTATTAAGGGATCATCAACAGCAAAAACGCTTTCTGCAAATTGTGAAAATTCATTTTGATCACTTCAATCACCAGTAAACGTTCAAGACACTCCCGCCAGTGACTCACAGCTGGTCCTAGTTGTAGCCTGAAAACACTAATTATACCCTATATTTTCAAATGAGTAAGAAAATTGAGTCGACATTAAACTACATGACCGATATGTTTCAAGCTTTTAACAGTTCAATTCAGCTGACTTCACAGGATCATAATTCTAATTTGGCCCAATTCAACCTGTTATGGAAATTTTTTTTTAGAGTTAGAAATTCGTTATAGGAATGACTTTTTTGTCCACATTCATGTTTTCAAAAATAAATATTTGTTAATTTGTTTGGATTACTTAAACCATTTTAGAAGTGTCCAACTTTCCACTGCTTTGAAATTGTTTGATTTTTGCTTCATGTACAGTTACCGGTTATACAGATTGTGGCTGTGATGTTTTTTCTTTTTATGTTTCATGCGGAACACATGTGCAACAAGTATGGTTATGTAGGGGGTAAATGTTAATATATTTTGTTTATTCATTAGGACTTTTGAATGAACATCACATTTATCTCCCTTTAGTGCTGATTCTTTTTCCAAGATTAAGTTTAGAAGGGAGGTAACTTGGTATCAGATAATCTGAATCAATTCATGATTATTTTCAGTGCTGATTCTTATTCCAAGATTAAGTTTAGAAGGGAGGTAACTTGGTATCAGATAATCTGAATCAATTCATGATTATTTTCAGTGCTGATTCTTATTCCAAGATTAAGTTTAGAAGGGAGGTAACTTGGTATCAGATAACCTGAATCAATTCATGATTATTTTCAGTGCTGATTCTTTTTCCAAGATTAAGTTAAGAAGGGAGGTAACTGGGTATCAGATAACCTGAATCAATTCATGATTATTTTCAGTGCTGATTCTTTTTCCAAGATTAAGTGCAGAAGGGAGGTAACTTGGTATCAGATAATCTGAATCAATTCATGATTATTTTCAGTGCTGATTCTTTTTCCAAGATTAAGTGCAGAAGGGAGGTAACTTGGTATCAGACAACCTGAATCAATTCATCTGTCATGTACTGTTATAAAATAATTTTATTTTTTTTTAATTTTCAAAATATCCAAGAAGTGTGAAATTCTGAATTGCCCTGTAGCTGAGAAATACATACATAACAGCCAAATATAATACAAGCCACCCTTAGACCGAAAATCCGGGCTAATTAAATGGCCCTGCATGTCGGTCATTCTCCTTTCAGAAACACGCATCAAAACTGTAATGTTGAATGTGGAGAAAGGTGCTTTTACCAATTATATTTATGAATAGCACATTGTTGTAAATCTGTAGCCTATCTATCCACCTTGACCAACTCACTCCTGCCAAATATTAATATGCTCATCACAATTTAATAGGATACATTGGTTAAAGAAGAGCTACAATCAATTTTAAATTCTTTATGTTTTTAGGTTTCTGTTTGGTCAGTTCCTATTAATTTACAATTAAAATGTCTTAGAGAGGATGATTTGTCACTATTTTGATCAAGGGGAAGAACTGAGTTAAGATTGATAAGCTTTAGGTATAAATGCCATTGGGAATAAGCACCTCTCTGGAGTTTGAAGGAAGCTCGGCACAAAAGAGAACCGTAAACTGGGGTAACTTTGACTGGCAGAGTATCTTTGAACAGTCAACGATGAAAATCTAAATTTTCGCTATTTGGTAACAAATACTAAGAAAACTGGTAGGCCTAATAATTATGTTTTTAGCTTTTTCACTATTGCCCCAGTTTACATAATCCGGGTTTCTGATTCCAAAATTACTATTTTTATATACTGACGGCCGTATTTTGGAATACGATCATCAGTATAAAAAATAGTGATTTTGGAGTCAGAAGCCCGGACTACAGTTTACAGTACTTTCTGTGTTCTTCTGATCATTTCCAGTTATGTGAATTCAAACCTGTAATTCATTATTTGAATTGTGATTAAGAATAAGTAATTTCACTAAAAGCTCGGTATTAAACAATTTACATGAAAACCTCATCCTGTCACATAACTGTGGGTTTTCGTAAACATTTTGTCCGTTCTAATGACTACAACATTTGATTCTTTGTATACTTGGATTTCTATAAGTGAAAATATTTCTGATTATTAGAGCAGGGTTATCTATTATATGATTATCTGTTGACAATGTTTTGTCACTTTGTTTGAAATAATATTCAATAAAACAAGTGCTCCACAAGGTACATATAGTTGCTTTGCAATATTCAAGAAATAAAATCACATTGAGTATGGGTGTTTACGGTAATTGTCTTTGAGCGAAGATTTCAATCTTTCAAACTCACATTTTGATTTAAACATTTTGGTAAACATTGTTCTTCCCCTAAATTCATGGGTCGCGAGTTCGAATCCAACTCAGTCCAAAAAAAAATTCGAAATTTTTGGACTGGGTTTTCACTCGAACGACCTATTTGGGATGGTTGCCAGTTACCACAGTAAGGTAGTGGCTTTCCTCCGGGCATAGAGCCTGTTTTCCTCCCACAATAAAACTGGCAACGCCGCCATATAAGTTAAATAATCTTGAGCAATCTTAAAAAACCAAACAATCAATTAATCCCCTTAATTCACTTTTGCCTGCTCCAGTCTCAAACTCTCCGCCATTCGTGACGTAACACTGTTTATAGCGGATTTTCACTGTTCTTCATGACACCAATTTGAGTAAGTTTGATTGTTATTTACTGTCTAAAACTTACCACAAACTGCCCGATCAGGGTCCTGTTTCACAAAGCGGCGTATAGATGTATTTTTGCGTAACTTTTATATACTATAACGTATCTCTACAGTATATGGGTTGGTATGGTAGTTACGTGAACACTTACGCTACGCCGTTTTGTGAAACAGGCTCCAGGGGCTCGTTCTATACTAAGCTGGCGCAAAGTTACACATAGGTTTACAACATAGAGTTGCGCCATAAAACTTGCGACCGTGCGCAAGTTCCTATAATTTAACACGCTTTTGCGACTGGCGCAACTTACGCCAGCTTAGTAGAACGAGCCCCAGCAGAAGCGGGCAGTCTATACTCCGACCTTTTGATTTCAATGAGCCCTGACTTCAAAATACGACCGTCAGTATTTAAAAAAAAAAATAGTAATTTTGGAGAGGGAAGTCTTTTTGATTGGCAAAATTGTTCATTGGACAGTGCCACAGGTCAACTTTTATTCTAATTGTTGTTAACAATCATCTGGCGAGGCTCTAGCCGCACTCGTGTGTCTCTATCCTGTTTTACTTACTCGCCTGTCAGAGCGCGACTCGGGCTACATGCCGCAACTACTTTTGTTAGTAGGCTATTGGAAACAATCCAAAAGTTCACCAGGTTGTGTGGACGTGGACGATTGGCAAATTCGGACAAAGAGGTTAGGCCTATACCAAGATTCCACCGATTTACTATTGCATCTTAGCAATGGAATGCCTTTTGAATTTTTATTGGAAAAGGTGCATTTTTCCGGAAGTTGAAGACGACCGGCTAATTCTATTATCTCTGACGGAATGTGTTGCATCTCGTCGTCTTACACTTCTTCCTAACCTCTCAGACCAAATAAAATTTTTAAAAAAATTTAGTGGTACTCGCCGAAGGTCGATGGTTTCCTCCGGGCAGCGCCGCCACATAAATGAAATAATCTTCAGTGTGGCGCTTAGTTGGAGATCTCCAAACTCTGTGGCCAAAGTATATTGATGATGGGTGGCCAACAGAGTTGGAGGACCTGCCATCACATATCGAAACATGTACATTCGGAGAAACAACGTTTTTTCTCTCTCAATTTCTCCTAAACTTAACACACATTCAATTCGATCTTTTAGTTCGCCACGTCACCAAAAAAAAAACCGTTCAAACGCTCACATAAAATTTGTGTTTCATCCTCGTCGTTTTGCCAAGGATAGCCCGAATCTACTACCCGCTGCCTTCAAAATGAACTTGGGGAATGTACAGACACAAGTTGACCTCTGAGCCTCGCTTTTGGATTTTCTTGATAAACATAGTTGTTTAATCTGTTGAAGGGGTAACTGCCGCCAATACCGATGTAATGCGCCTTCCAATTCCTGCAAATCTTGTACAGGAGGCTGAAAGGCTTGAATGTTTCTGCCCATCCTATCCCAAATGTGTTCTAAAGGATTCAAATCCGCGCAGTTACCCCTTCAACAGATCCGACGTCTCACTGGAGGGTTGAGACGCAGGTTGTAAGCTAATGGAGGCTATAGCTATACGCGCTATTGACCTTCTCCTCTAGGGATGTGTTCTACACACTCTATAAGTGACATTTTTACTTCAATATGTTCGTCCTGTAAAACCAGATTTCATACTTACAAGCATCTTTTTATTGTGTTAAAATACACCGTTTTGATTTGGCTAACGATATCCAGGCCCTCAATAGAAGACAGACAAGGAAGTTTATAGCTGGAGATATCCAAACTCTGATGTGATCAAAGTAATTGATGATGATCCACACATCATCAATATAATATACTTGTTCTTTTTTTTTAGCATTGACTGGCCGTTGTCTCAGAGGTCGAGCCATTTTACTGAGGCCACCACACTGTAACCAAAGATAACGTGTACGATTAAACTTAGGCGGCCTTTATGATTCGGAGAGCAAAACGGCCGCCGACAGAGGAAACGATTTAAACGTAATCGGCCTTTATGATTCGGAGAGCAAAACGGCCGCCGACAGAGAAAACGATTGGAACTTAGGCGGCCTTTATGATTCGGAGAGCGAAACGGTCGCCGACAGAAAAAAAGATTTAAACTTAGGCGGCCTTTATGATTCGGAGAGCGAAACGGCCGCCTACGAAACGATTTAAACTTAGACGGCCTTCGTGATTCGGAGAGCGAAACGGCCGCCGACAGAGGAAACGATTTAAACTAAAGGCGGCCTTTATGATTCGGAGAGCGAAACGGCCGCCGACAGAGGAAACGATTTAGACTTAGGCGGCCTTTATGATTCGGAGAGGAAAACGGCCGCCGACAGAGGAAACGATTGAAACTTAGGCGGCCTTTATGATACGGAGAGCGAAACGGTCGCCGACAGAAAAAACGATTTAAACTTAGGCGGCCTTTATGATTCGGAGAGCGAAACGGCCGCCTACGAAACGATTTAAACTTAGACGGCCTTCGTGATTCGGAGAGCGAAACGGCCGCCGACAGAGGAAACGATTTAAACTAAAGGCGGCCTTTATGATTCGGAGAGCGAAACGGCCGCCGACAGAGGAAACGATTTAGACTTAGGCGGCCTTTAATTATGATTCGGAGAGCAAAACGGCCGCCGACAGATGAAACGATTTAAACGTAGGCGGCCGACCTTTATGATTCGGAGAGCAAAACGCCCGCCGACAGAGGAATCGAAGAACTTTATGTGGCCTTTGTGATTCGGAGAGCGAAACGGCCACCGACAGAGGAAACGATTTAAACGTAGGCCTGCGGCCTTATGATTCGAAGAGCGAAACGGCCGCCGACAGATAAAACGATTAAACGTAGGCGGTCTTCATGATTCAAAGAGCGATTAAGCAGCCGTAGGCGGCCTTTATGATTCGGAAAGCGAAACGGCCACCGACAGAGAAAACGATTTGAACCTAGGCCGGCGCCTATAGGCGGCCTTTATGATTCCAAGGCCGGTTTTGCTCTTGTGTACCTTGAAAACAAAGTACCGGTAATACAAGCAGCCTAGGCTATTATCGAAAAGAGAGCTGAGAAATGAATAACATGCATAAACAAACATTTCCTACAAATACACAATGATCTGCGTATTTCTGCGGTATTATTTTCGGTATTTTGGAGGTTAAAATGACAGACTAAAGTAGGAATTGATCCTACTGAGATATCTCGTGTACAAGATCTCGTCGAATGGCACGAGATCTCGATTGTAAAGAAATTGGTCGTCATCCCTATTCCTATATTCTTTTGGCTTGTGTTTGTAAAACATGCGCACTCTTTTGTCAGACCTTGTGTGAGCTTTTGATATTAGGGTTTTTGTGACTCGTACATTTACGAGCGAAATTCTACAGGATAATTTTCACATTTGATTCTGATTTTGAAAAAACTTTTCAACTTTCGAAAGGGCGTAGCTGGGACAAGCAAATGTCAATTTCGGAACTCATTTACTTCAACCGCATCGTTATTTGACTAAAAAACATCAGCTGTAGGTCTGCATAGTTTTAAAGTCTTTCAAAATCATATTTAGGCCTATCATGATAGGCTATATTATATCCCATTAAATCAACACGTCATGTTATAGTGTTAACAAGATATAGCCTATACGTAATGGTTTGACTTGGTCTCTTATTAAAATTTCAAGTTTGATTTTAAAAAAAGAAGCTCTATAGCAAAAACGTATACGATATATGGAAATGTAGGCCTATTGGCAATATTAAAATGGGTATAATTAATAACGCGCTTATAATAATTTTGATTAACCAGTTAACTTTCTTCCTCACTGGTCTATTGTTATTCCCTACATAGCCTATTGATTGGCATATGCTGGCAGTCGATTAGAGTCTATTCATACACAGGCAAGTCTTTATTTAACAAATTGTCAAATATTTAATGGGACAAGCGCGCGTTGTTATGTATAGGCCTATGTTCATTTTTGGCTGACAAGTGTAAAATAAAATTTAGTTCTCTGATAAGTTTGAGTTGAGAAAGGTTTAAATACATGTAAACGAAAGTTTGTTTGAGAGACAAAACTAACACGTATTAATAAATTTATTAATGATGATTCTGATTGTGAAGAGAATATGACCGCATATGTTAAAATAGTTGGAGATCTCCGAACTCTGTGGTCAAAGTTTATGATGATGGGTGACCAACAGACATCATAAACTTTGACCACAGAGTTTGGAGATCTCCAACTAATGTTAAAATAGGCAGGGTAAGCGATAATAGGAAAACTAAATGACTGGTGTTGAAATTTAGGGGAAAAAATCCCGTCTATAATAAAGGCAAACCATGTTCGAAAACATTATCAGAAATAAATACTTATCCTTTTCGATAGGCCCATTTACATGTGGAAAATGGGGCTAATTTTCATTGGAAATGTACGAGTCCTTCTGTCAGCGAGATGCGACCTGCCGACCTCAACAGTAGAGTGCAAACGAGCCGAGCTCGACAGACGAATCAACTCAATCCAAGATGGCGTCTGTTATCGGCTCAGAGGTGGAAATTCAAGAAGTTGAAGTTGAATCTATACCCGTAGAGATGCCCATGGAAACGGTAGAAACTTCAGACGATACTGTTGAAGTACAACCTATGATAGCTCTGCAACCATTACCCGAAGTTGTTCAGGAAGAAATCGTGCTACAAACACGCGAAGAAGTTGTTGGTGATCCACATCTAGTTTACGGAGACGGTATTCCTGTTCCTGCTCCAGACATTGAAATATCTTCGGAAGATATAACATCTTCTTACAGAAAAGGGAAAGGTGGTAAAAAGAAAGGCAATAAAACCAGAGGTTTGAATATTTCCGGGGTTGGCGGAGAACTCACATTTGAGACAAGAAAATGGGAACAAAAACAAGTACAAATCAAGACTTTGGAGGGGGAATTTTCTGTAACAATGTGGGCGACAGGTAAGCAAATTTCATTATTTTTGTTCTACTAAGTCAAAGATTGTTTATTTTGCCGTTTATTTTCAACAATATCCTGTCACTACCTGTTAAGGTTACCGTTTTTGAAGCGCACATATGCGACGGTTACAAACCGAGCTGTTCGGGCAGGTCGACTGACGTGGTCGGGCGTGTCAGTGGTTTTCGGGCTCGGCTATCGACGATTACTTCATCTTAAACTTCAGTTTTTAGTGATTGCTATTGCAGTATCACGTTAATTGTCACTTTTCTCGGTTTGTTTTGGTTTTCGAGTCCGCCATCATGTTGTTCATGGGCGCCGCCATGTTATGGTAACATGGCGGACATTTAGCTATGGCGGATGGTAGCCATGTTTGATCGGATCGGTAGCTCAATGCTCCCGTTTTATTAACCCAGAAATGTGGTTCTCCCTTGTTAAATACGATTAAAATTTACTTCAGCTATCCCCATTTTGTACACTGCACATGGAATTTAGGTGTAATTTCGTTTTGGTGTCAAATTTAATGTGTTTTTGGGAGGCCTATCAAATGACCTTGGAATGCCCTGTCGACGAAGTTCTCGTCGAGAACAAAGAAGGCCGTCGTTGACAGTGGATTCACTCCAGGCTGCGTCATTGATTTCACTGTTAAATTATGACTCGTAATTCTGTTGGCGCTTTAACAATTAATGTAAGCTTATGCAGGAGTGAAGTGAAATTTTAGTTGGGAAATGGTTAAGATTGTGGAAAAATTTTAATATGTAAATTAATTTACTACTACTTACAAGAGTCAGTAGACAATAGACTACCCTATGACTATGTCATTTGTTCTAGCATACAAATGATACATGTATGATGTATTAGCATGATGGTACTAGTAGTAGTAGTAGTATTGCTATTAGGGCGTATTTGATTGACTCACTCACAGCATAAAACGATGGTTAAATTTCAGCCATGATCGTTTTAAAATGGTGGATAGATAGATAGATATTTATTGCAGAGTGTGCCCTACAGTGGGCTAAAAGTGCATACATACAAAATACAGATATAGAGTTTATAAAAATACATACACATAAAACACAAAAGCACAATTTACATTTAACTTATAGGGTATTAGAATAAAAAAGGTCAAGGTGGATGAAATAGCATTGTTATTAACAAGTTTTCTTTTTTTTCAAATCACAGTCAGTGCACAGCTATACATATAATATATATTCCGTGGTTATTTTAGACAAGAAGATTTTCCCTGTGCCCGTGTGTTTTAGTGTTCATAATATACATATTAGTATTAGGCAGTGAAATAAATCAGCCATACTTTCAGTTAATTTTAATTTTTTTATGAACAAAATTTTCGAAAGTCTATTATTGCATCACACCCAATTTCGTACCTTGCGTTCTTTGTGAAGTGACGGAAGCAAGCTACAAATCGACACTACCTCTTGGCTATGAGCAGTCTCAGCACGCTAAGACTAAGAGCATGCTGAGGGTCCAATCAAGTGTGGCGGCCTCGGTGCGGTCCAGTAGGTAACTTAGAGTGATCGTCCCTAAGTCCCACTCAGACCTTCCACCGATGCGGCGCGGATTCGAATCACGCTCAGACCAAATAAAAATTGAAATATTTCGCAGTTGATTTTTCACTTGCTCGCCGTATGTGGAATAGCTGCTAGCTACTCGCCGGAGGTCGTGGGTTTCCTCCAGGCAATGAGCCCGGTTTCCTCCCCTACTAAACCTGGCAACTTTGCCATATAAGTGAAATAATCTTGAATACGGCGTAAACCATCAATCAATCAATCAACCAGTCAAGTGCAACATCTTAGCACACAGAGAGCTGTGAGCGGTGAATCAAGTATGTTAACTTGTAAAAGTGACATTGGTGAGGTGATTTATGCTCCAGATTAGTTATATGCCTCTCCAAACAATGTAGATTCAATATACATTGTACATGTAGTAACCTATTGAACAGTGCAGTTTGAAGAGACTTGCTTGTATTATATAATCAAATTCTCTACATAAATTGATTAAGAATCAACGGTATGAACTCATTACGACATGTAAAGCACTACTCTCCTTTTTTGACAGCCAGCTTTCCAACTCCACGGTGGATCTCATTTGAGATTTGAGTGAATGATCTTTGATATGAAATTAACTGAGTAATTTTTATATGGTTCGCCCCAAAAATTTGACTGTAATGTTAATTTGAAGTAGTTATATAGGGATGGCGATGTGTTGGGAATGTTATTTTTCGACACCTATCAGTATGGTTACCAAACACCCAATGTTCATGTGACCGGACAAAACTCGTGTCTGGGCTGTAATTTTAATTTGAAGTTCGCAACAGTTTTGATTATCGGTGTGAACATAATATAATATAGGGATGACGACATGTTACGAATCTTATTTGTTGGTATCCATGGTTACCAAACTGCCAATATTCATGTGACAGGGCAATAACTCCAGGTACAGTTTCAACTTGCAATACCTAAATTTGTAACAAATTTAATACTTATCTTGTGCTACATGTATGTGATTCATGTTCCATTGTTTATCCTTCGTTTCCTCCCTGGAAAAAGACATATATCCTTTCAATTTCAAATATTTTAATTTTGCTAGGTAATGATGATAAATCAAAGCTTGAAGATGACGCCACATTGGCAGCAGCGGTTGCAGAAACGGATGCAGATTTTACTGAATACATGACGGGGAAGAAACTCCCTCCAGGTGGAATCCCCGGATTAGATTTAAGTGACCCAAAACAATTAGCAGAGTTTGCCAGGTGAGTGCTCTTCAATTTAAACTATTTACATTTTTGCTGAAAATATTTTTCTAACTTTATAATGCATCTCAATAGCTTTATTGCTTTTGTGTTTCCATGGTTTTTTTTTCCTTTAACACTGATGCTGCAGCACCATAGTGTAAGCTACCTAGAATAACTACCATAACCGTACTGATAATGAGCTCTTTTCGAGTTTGGCTAATATCATGCGAGACTAGAGTTTAGGGGTACATGTATGTACACACAGTAACATGTAACTTTCATTTGACAGCCGTTCATTTAACGTAAACGTTTATGGAGACCGACGGGTACCCTTCCGTTTTGTCTGATTCTTTATTTTAAAACCATTTCTTTTATCGAAATATTTTAGTGAAACACACCATAATAAATTGGAACCTATTAGTTGAGAATTTGTCAGCTGACAGTTATTAAGAATATTTGTATTACCTACATTCTATGTACGGAGTCTTGTTTTTGTGTAAGAAATAATATTATTTTTTGTCACTCAAAAAAAAAGTGTCTGATAGTTTTGTATATACGTATCTTAATATATTTATGATCACTAAAACACACGGGCACAGGGAAAATCTTCTTGTTTAAAATAACCATGAAGACAAGTTTCTAATTGTGTTAAAAAGAGGTATATCATTTAGACCTTTATACCCCATAAATTGTGTGTCTCTGCAGAAATCTTAGGTATTGAGTATAGATTTCTAAGATGAGAATCATAGATAGTACAACAACCAATCTCCATAAGCACTAATGTTAATGAGGCGTCAGAGCGGTGAAAGTTATACCTGTAAACTCATGTCTCGTGTAATCTCGAGAATCTTCGCCCAAACTCAAAAATACCTAAAGTTTTTTTTAGGGACAAGGAGACCACTACATCTACATGTAACTAGGATGCTATTTTTCGTCCCTACGAATCTGGAATTTTTATTTTTATAAGTCATTTCTATTTTCAAACCAGACTATTGCCTCCCTGAAAAATCAAATGAAAAAAGCCATTTATTTTGAAAAATTGCCTGAAGCATGAAATCCCCTCTTTTAAAACTTACACCCTGCTTGAAGCCTTTGTCCTGTTTTTGTTTGCTGTTCATTTGTCTTGTGAAACTGAAGTGAACCTTAGATCACCTTTTCAACATTAAGTTTGTTTGTGGGAGTGAATTGCTTAGAGAATCAACCATGTTTTTAAACTTTTATAATTTTGCTTGGAATCAATTATTGGTCGTTTACAAACGATCTTAGTTTTAATACATTTACATTTGTACGTTTAGCTTAATAAATCATTTCAAATGACTTTGTGCAAAAAAAGGCGACTGTCGATGAAATGCAGGGTCTTTGCTTCAAAGAGTGAACAGGAGTTTTGATGCATCAAAAAGTAAACTATGTTTGTGGGCAATCTATTTGAATCCATCCGAGCTGTATTCAACAATCACTGTAACTTCCCACAGATTAGGCTAAATGTACTGAATCGTGTAGAATATCAAACCAAACACTTATATTATTTTATATAGAATACATCCCACACATTCCTTGCTAAAGGCCCATAACTCATTACACCACTGACATCTATCATCAGTGAATGGGGAAAGCCTTGACTTTGAATAATGCTTTCAATATTAGAGAAGTTTCAGCTGGCAAACTGCGTACTCTTGACTTTCAATTTTCTAAAACAAATTATCAATCTAAATTTCTAAAAGACATCTACAGATCTTAATTTATTTGGAATGAACACGATTACATGTCCATGATATAACCTTTTGCGAAGTCCTGTATAGTTTAATATTATAAAGGTGTTTATAACTGCCTTTTTATAATTATATCCTATGGCTGACCAGTTAGCGCAGTATTGGGGGGTTTGCGGTGATGTGTCTTACTTATACTAGTCTGAGTGTGACAATGATAAGAGAACCTTTCCATTTATTTATTATCAGACCTGGGAATTCAGTCCACACTGGTGATTATGTACTACAAAAAGACATAAGGTAATAATGATTTGGAAACCCACTAATTCACTTACAGGATGTTGTTTTCTGTTGTTTTTTTTCATAATTCTTTGTTATTTTTTGCTCATATTCCCCCTTTTAAAAATCTAAAATTGAAACGAAAAAGAACAAAAAATTACCCCAAATCTTCAGGTCTGACACTACCCATATCCTGTTCTTAATATTCTTGGTGTTTTCCTAAGCTCTTTTTGTTGCTACCCAGTATTTTGTTCTGTATTTTGTGTGACGTTAATCCATGCACTTGTTTGTGTTTATCCATGTTTAGTTTAAAGGGTCTATAATCTATATATAACCATGGTCTTCCACAGCTCAAACCAATAGAAATCAAGATAATACACTACTTATTTGGCCATCCAGATAAATGAGTTAAGCCTAGCATACACGAGAGCATCCGGCTGGGCTGCCGGTCACGCGTGGCTTAGAGCTAAGCTGTTTCCCCGTGTTCACGTAATTTTTGCCTCGCGAGGTGGTGAGAAAAATATCTAGCATGTTTAACATTTTCTGGCTCTCTAGGCAACTATCTCACCGTGTGCGCGCAACGTGAGCTGCCATCTGAGCTGAGAGAAGAGAAAGCCCAATCGCGTGTGCTTATTAAATCATGGGACCACTTAGAATATTACGTAACACGGGTAGTGACATTTATGTAGATCCGGAACTTAGTGACCAGGAACTCTGATCGTCTGCGACGAAAGAAATCTGTAACTGCTCCCTCAGCCACGCATAAGGCGCCTTGTAGCTCAGCCGCATCCCCTTGGCTGCGTTGGGCTTTAGGTTTTAATCTAAGATCTCTGCTTTTTTTTTGTAGAAAGATGATTTTGTATATCTTGTTTTTATCGTTAATGTTGTAACTATTTTTTAACCATGGTTACATATATAATATTTACTTAAAACAAAAAGAGATGTTATTGTGATATTTCAGGAATTGGCTGTAGAAGGAAAGCATGTCTCTTAGCCAAGTGATCTTAAATTGAATTCAAGCGTTTGAAACTCTTTCTGTTGCCCGCTCCCCATCCTCAGCTAACGAAGTTGTTGGCTATTTCCATATTTTCCAAAAGGGTTAAGTCTTTAAAAGTTGTCAAGTTCAGATCAAAAACTCCATTCTAAACTGTGAAGGCCATACTGTAACTATATACTAATAACAAAGCAAAATTGTAATTGATGTGTTATGAGTAGGTAAACTATTTAGTTTGATGACAGTTGAGGCCATCAATGCTACATGTATGGGAAGGCTGAACATGCAGATCAGCCTTTACTTGGTTAGAACTTAAAAGTTTCTAGCTTGCAACAGTCTTTGATCCTAGAATATGGTTTGGTAAAACTAAATTGTGGCTAAGATCAATGTATGTTAACACCCTAAATCTGTCTGTGACTAAATTCACACTTGAGCCATATAAATTTACTAATATCACGTATTGATAGCCCAAGTAAGATCCCATTGCCAGTAACACCATTCCAACTTGTGACTTGGTTTTAAACACTCTGGTTGCCAGTTACCAGCAGAAGGTCGTGGGTTTCCTGCGGGCACTTCGCCGGGTTTCCTCCCACAATAAAACTGGCAGCGCCGCCATATAAGTGAAATAATCTTGAGCGCGGCGTAAAACACCAAACAATTAATCATTAAACCCACTTGGGCCATATCTTTTGCAATCAAGGACAACTTATTAGAGAACATTGTTGATGAATACTTTAGGTACTGTAATGGTACATTTTTTTCTATTTTGGTCAATATTATATTAAACAGGAAAACAAAACTGTATGGATAACAACTTCTGAATTAATTGGGCGGCGACGTTTCTGTGCAGATGCTAGCACCGTTATCAAGCATACTGAACATTACTACATGGGCAATCATAACGACTGAAAAAATTCTTTTAAAAAACAGGTGGCGTCATGACGAGCGACGTTATGCAAAGTAATCGAGAACGTGCATTATATTTTCAGCTTTACGCAAAATTAAAAATAAAACGCATGTTCTCGATTAGTATTACTTTGCATAAAGTCGCTCTTCATGACGCCATCTGTTTTTAAAACAATTTTTTTATCTTTATGATTGCCCATGCTATAATAACACACTGAAGTCGACAGTAATGAGTATGTAGATGGTTGCGACAGGCAGTGATCTTGTTACTTCTACTGTTGATTTGACGTTACTTCGAGTCTACATCTGCGGTTTCCCATTGTTTTTATTTTATTAATTGTTTTCCATTTACTGATCCAAATGTAGCCCTTAGAAGCTGTTACTAACCCCCTCCCCCCGTTTGGCTTGCAGGTGGTTCACAGCTTAATCTCTGCCCAGTATATTTATCACATAATTAAAACCTCTTTTTTTTATAAAACTAACATGTTGGGTATGTGTTCAGAATAATAATTTACTTTTCTCTTTTTCAGAATAAAACCAAGAAAACCTGCAGATGATGTCCCAAGAACAGTGCCTTGCCCACATAAAGTAAGCCCATGAACCGTCAACGTATTTCAAAACTAAGATAGATTTTATTTCAGAAAAAGGATTCTTTCTTGAAGAACAACATACAGTGTATACGGAATGATGTAAGGCTATAATTGGAGATCAAAGTATACTCAAAGGACCACATAAGTGAAATATTCTTCATTGTTCAGACATCCAATTATATGGAATAATTATATGGAACAGTTGAAATAATTGTGAATGTGGCGTAAAACATCAATGTAGTCAATTACATGTAAGCAAGTGCCACTAGTATTCATCCTTATGGCCTTTGAATTTTCTTTAATTTACTCCATGGCCAAATTGTAAATGAAGTGGCAAAAGTAATTGAAATAAGTAAGGCAACTGAAGAGGCTGAAATCCTAGATATAATTCAAGCAAACTTGAGAAATGAAGTGGCTGAAATCTTCTAAATAAGCCAAGCCAATTTTCCTTAATATACAACCTATTGTTCCACATCCGTCATGGTTTTGTCTGTTGTATTTCCTTCTAAGCATGGCCAAGTTTAACTTAGTGACATTGAAAATGGTCGCCCTTCATTTTCTGAAAATCAAGGCCTGTTGTTGGCAGACAATGTTAATATATGTCCCTTCTGGAGAGATAAACAAAATGTCCTTTCTCTCAGTCAACTTTTTTCTAAAGTTTTTGTTTAACGATGGAATATTAATGGTTTGGATTTCTGTGTTTTCAGGGCTGTAACAAAATGTTCCGGGACAACTCTGCCATGAGGAAACATTTACACACCCATGGTCCTCGAGTTCATGTATGTGCGGAATGCGGCAAGGCGTTTGTGGAGAGCTCAAAGTTAAAGAGGCATCAGTTAGTACACACTGGAGAGAAACCATTCCAGGTAAACCACCTACCTATGAGTTTGATTGATTGTTTGGTGTTTTACGCCGCGCTCAAGATTATTTCGCTTATATGGCGGCGTTGCCAGTTTTATTGTGGGAGGAAACCGAGCTCTATGCCCGGAGGAAACCCACGACCTTCCGTTGGTAACTGGCAACCATCCCACATAGGTCGTTCGAGTGAAAACCCAGTCAGAAAATTTTCCTCCTACCTATGAGTGAATAGATCAAAGGTTTAGTCTGTTTGTTTATTCACCATACACCATATGTACAACATTCAACAGATGATTGACATAAAATTTGTATGGTAGAATAATGTCAGAAGACTTATTCTATCCCAAGTTAAAGTTAATATGTAATACATTGTGCACAAATAGTGTCATGTTAGAGGTATTTGCAGAGGAGGTCGGATGGCTGAATGGATAAGGCAGCCGGCATTTAGTGCTGGAGATAGGTGCCATACTCTAGGACCCAGGTTCGACTCCAGTTTCTGGCTTCACCCAAAATTTTCTGCCATATTTTCATGAAAGTGTAATCCCAAAATAATGAGAATACTGTTATTCTCACTTTCTAAAAGACACTAACTAAGGCCCATATATCTAATATGTTTTAAATGTCAAACATCTTTTTGCAGTGTACTTTTGAAGGCTGTGGGAAAAGATTTTCTTTGGATTTCAACTTAAGGACCCATGTTCGGATTCACACCGGTGACCGACCGTATGTCTGTCCGTTTGACGGCTGTAATAAAAAATTCGCCCAATCAACAAACCTCAAGTCTCACATTTTGACACACGCAAAAGCAAAGTAAGTTATCGAGAAAAAAAATGATAAACTTTTCTGGTGGTTGGGGGCTCAATTGGCAAAGCGATATAGTCTCTCAATCTGGCACAAGCCTTCCACTTATGGGTCGTGGGTTTGAATTCCACTCAGTCCAAAGAAAAGAAAATGAGTGGATTTTTCACTTGATCACCATATGGAGGAATAGCCAGGTACACACCAAAAATAAGGGGCTTCTTTTGGGCAAAAGAGTCTGGTTTCCTCCCTCACTTACCATATTTCTTCTAAAGATTCAGCCACTTTTTTCCTCATAAGGATTCGACCGTAAGAAAAGAAATATGCTAAATGAGGCCAGACAAATTTGCCCTTTAGAGGGAACTTAAGACAATATGACACACCGTGCAGTGTGTGAAAATGGTTATCTTGAAACACAACTCCACGTCTCCATCTTTGACTCAATGGAAAATTTAGGCCATTAGAATGGCTGAATATTTAGAAGAAATATGGTAACCTTGCAATTTTGCCATTTTAGGGAAATTATCCTGAGTGCAGCGTTAATCCACTTGTTGGTTGAGATTTTCTGTTTATAAAATACCTAAAAAATGTTATCTAAGTTATGTTTTGATTTCATTTACAGGGGACAGACTGGCACAACTTTACAAGAGTATGTTTTTGCTCCTCTGGAATGAGACATTATAGAGGATTTAAATTTTTCAAGTAAGTTAATTTCCAAATTTTGAGGTAATAGCTTGGTTTGGCTCTTCACAATCTCCAGCTGCCTGGATTGAAAGTGCCTGTTTTGAAAATTGACTTTGGCAAATATGAATATAGGCAGATACAGTACTCACCCTTTTGACAAAATGCAAGTACGATGATGTATACATGAAAGGTGAACTTGAATAAGGATGGTTTCTATCAAACATAACCTTTTAGATGTAACTTAAATCTACCTACTTTTTAGGCCGGTTGCATGTCACAGTAACCCCTTTGAAGGTGCCATATAATTGAATGTATCTCATTTATGAAGCAGTACTAGTTTTACAAAGATGTTGAAAAAAAAATTGCAGTTTTTAATTTGACTTAAGTTCTTGAATGACAAAGTACTAATTTAGGACTTGTAGAGAGAAGTGACAAGAGCTAGTCTTAAATGAGTTTTGGTGTCTACCGGGGCCTCCGTGACTCAGTAGGTAGAGCGTTGGACACTCAATCTGAACAGCCATCCACTAATGGGCCGCGGGATCGAATCCCACTCAGTCCAAAAAAAAATTAGAAAATTTTCTGACTGGGTTTTCATTCTAACGATCTATGTGGGATGGCTGCCAGTTACCACCGGAAGGTTGTGACTTTTCTCTGAGCAAAGAACCCAGTTTCCTCCCATAATAAAACTGGCAACGTGCTATATAAGTGAAATAATCTTGAGTGCGGCGTAAAACACCAAACAATCAATCAATCAAATGAGTTTTGTATACATATACGCCTTGTTATTTTTGTTTGTAGGTTGTACAATGGCTGAATGGCCGACCAGCACTGATGTCATGTATATGGGGAGATATATGGTGTATAGACCTCACAAGGTCATCAGTAGTTGTGTAAATACTGTATATAAATCCACTAAACAATTAGAGGATATCAGACATTCTTTCCAATTATTTAAACATTGTGAAATCTTTCAATGAGAGTGCTGAAAGAGCGGATTTTAATTCAAGTAGGGTACTTGGACTAGGAGAGTACACAGAGCCATTGAATGTAATGTTGTGTTTAAGCAACGACAGGCCTCTAACCATGATTTCTACTGGGAAAGACATTCCAGAAAACTGTGCTGTATCATGATTGGCGAACACTGACCAGAATGTAAATCTGCAAAACAAATCTTAACAAAGTTCATAATCTGCTCTCCAGATTCTTCATTGATGCGGTGCGGAATCCCACTCAGACTGAATAGAAATTGAAAAATTTGATTTTTCTCATGATCGCCCTTTCTGAAAGAGGTGCCAGGTAATCGCCCATGGTCGGGGCAAAAAGCCCGATTTCCTCCCTGAGTTAACCGAGCAGCGCCACCGTATAAGGGAAATAAAATACTGAGTGTGTTGTAAAACCTCAACCAATCAATGACCAGGAGCAACTGACCCATGGAAGGAATATCCATGAAACAAATCATAATCTCTTCTCCAGATTTTACAGTATTGGGTATTCTACTTTCTGGGTCCTGTCTTACGAAGCTGGCGTAAAGTTGCGCATAGGCCTACAACATAGACCAGTTGCGACTAGGGCGTAAGTTCCAATAGCTTTAACACTGATTTACGTCCGACGTAGCTTTGTAGCTTTTACGCCAGCTTTGTAAGACAGGGCCCTGGTTGTCAATTCTGACAGGTGCTTGCTTGGATCCAATCCAATCAGTTTTAATAGTTGAGCCATATTTCCCTGGAGCCTATCCATAGCACAGGGCCAGTGAATCCATAGCACAGGGCCAGGGATATATGAGAAAGAAATATGAATTTTCCAACATGTTTAAAATAATTAAGTACATAAATTATTTCAAATTTGTAAGTTCTAAATCTTTTGTTCCGTAATTCTTGAAGAAATAGTAACAACATGTTGCTATTAAAATAAAGCCTGTTTTATTTGTATATTGATTGCTCTTTGTTTTTAGTTTCTCTATGTACATGCAAAGTAAGAGCTATGGTCTTTTTTAATGTTACAAAAAGAGAACATAGGGTACATAAACAGTGCAGGGACTTAACTGCTTATGGTGGTTGCCGTCAAGGCAAACTGAATGGCGAAGCTGGTTGCCCACAGCCAAGATATGGTTGCCCAGATTTGTCATAAATGTGTAAGCAAATGAAAAGTGCCTTTTTTGAGACAGAATAATAATAATCATTGTTTGTGTGTTACTTCAGTAATTTCAGTCCATTTAAATCAAATGCTAAACTTGCTCCAAAACTAACTTGCCAAGCGAGGGTAAGCACTTTTCAAATCTTGCTTGCACGCAGGCCAAATCACTTGCAAAATGCATGAGGGCAAGTGTGAACTGTGAAGTTCCAGCACTAATAAAGATTGTTTATGTTTTTGTTGGTGTTAAATGTCACCATTTCACATCTATTAACCCTGGCCCTATATCAATGGCTCATTGTCTGACTTCAAGTTGAATTTTTCTGACAGGGTTTTCATTAATAATCTCTGTATAATGACTCGGGTGAGTTGATTTTCTTCCAGGCAAGAATTGAAGATCTGTGCTCTAATAAATCTGGCCAGTCACAATTGAACTGTGACTGAAAACAACATACAATCAACAAAACTGTTGTACATAAAGTACAAATAGACGATCATGTGTCCCGTACTAAAAGTAAATTGGGGCCTCGCTTTATGTGTCCACCAGAAACAGTCACCCATCCTTTCAGTAATTGAGGAAATGGATGTTAATCTGTTTAATTGCATCGAGACAACTTTTTGATAACCATGGGGACCGAATGAGTTGCAGAGCTTCTTCTTTCTATTGTTTTATCCGTAATTAAATGAAATTGCTGTTGTTTGCGTATATGTACATGTAGTGTAGACACTTTTGCAAGTAGCTTTGGTACAGTTTTCAGATAGCAGCTTATACAATGTAGGTAGGTGATGTGTCAAATACTGAAATTCACCAAGCCCCAGTCTGTTTTAGGTGACTGAAAGATTCTACCAGCCGAAATTCTGCTTAAAGCATGTCTTTAATATTGAATATTAAGATAGTGTGCTACAATGAATTTACCCTTGCAAGCGTATTATGAGTTTCTTAAACTCTTGTTTAATTTGGGTCAGTATAGTACCAAATCTTTGTGTCACCACTAACCTGTCAATCTTCAAGTTTGGGGTGGAAACCCATGCTGGAACTAAATGAACTTTACCACAAAAACTCATAACAAAATAATGGTGAATTCCGTGACTTTTTTATTAGAATGATGAAAATACAGTTAGTCCTTTGTGAATACTTTAAGTAAATTTTCTATTAATTAAAAAAAATAAAATGTTAGTTGAATATTTGAAGATAAAGCAATCTATCCAGTGGACTCGTTCATCAGTAGATTACTGGAAGATGATAGGGTCTTGTGACATTGTAATCTTCTAAAGAACCCAATAATCCTCTTCTTGAATCGCTTGGATCTGTGTGATGTTTTTCTTTGGCCTGAAATTATAGATACAATGATCAATGAAAGCTTGAAGTTACAAAATTCACAATAATTACGCATGTAAATAGATTTGAAGTGCACACACGCACAAAAAAAAAAGGAATAGCAATTTGAACACTACGAATCGGACATGCTTTCCAAAAGTAAACAGAAATTAAATAACTAGTACGGAGATTGCTATCTTTATCCTGTGCTGCACGGTAAAACGTCAACGTTTTCACTGGACTAGTCACCAGCATTTCCTTCTAACGCCTCCGACATTGGTGGCTCAGTCGGTTGGAGTGATAGTGCATCAGTCCGACACAGGCCTTCCATCGATGAGGCGCAGGTTGGAATGCCACCCAAACCAAATAAACATTGAAAAATTCCGGAGTTCACTTTCACCCAGGCAAAGAGTTGTCCGCCCCACCCCCAGCGCCACCATGTAAAGGAAATAATCTTGAGTGCAACGTAAAACATCAATCGATCGTTCTAATAAAATTAATAACATTTCACCAGCTATTTTGGAATATGCTATACTAGGCAGTAGGCACACAGTGCAAAGCTGTTCAACCTAAAAATTTATTACGCTGCCAAACTATCTGATGGTTAATTTTGTTTGTAAATCTGAGTTCAATTACCTGTCAATTCCACCTTCAGATGTACTGCTTCGCCACTAACTTCTTTTACCTGAAACGTAAATATCACAAAGTTTTCAAGTTTGATTCGATTGGGACACTCACGGCTGTATTTTTTAGGAAAGTTTATTTACACCATTTTACGATCTACACATCTACTGTGGATACGTTAATACATAAAGCTGCCATTTTGTTTCGAGTTTGTGTTAGGCCTAAGATCTTCCAAACTTCTCTCCCATCAATATAAGGTGCTTACAATGGCTGCCTGTTTCTGATTGTGCAATTACAAACGAGTATCTCGCGCAATTTTTTTTTAAATTATAAAGGATTTCATGATTTTTTTTATATTATCATAGTCCCTGTATTCAACGAATAAAACAAAACGTTCTAGATAAGAGTGGATATTACGCATGTACTTTATAAGGATGGTATAAAGATAACGTAATATTTTCCAAATTTGAATCAATTTTATGTATATATACCTTTACATTTGTATCGGTGTCCAAGTCATACGGAACTCCCAAAGTCAACAGTTTTTCGCCATCGGCACCTGTAAAGGCCGGATTCACGACAGTTTTCTCTACAACTTTTATGGCACCCTCCTGATTAGTCGTTATTTTTCGGCCATCGACTTTTAGTGAATTGTTCTGATAGTCTCCGTTGCCTGTAGTCTGAGTAGAAAAAACAGTTGCAGAAAATAATAGACAATTTTAAGAAATACAAAGACATTTAAATGGACACTCTTTTAAGAGGCGTGAGCTAAACTAAAGTTTTTTTTTAAATACAAATTGTGAAATTATCGACTTTCAATTTGTCTGGTTGCAGAAAACAGTGGACAATTTTAAGAAACACAAAGACATTTAAATTGACGCTCTTTAAAGAGGCATGAGCTATGCCAAAGGCTTTTTTTCTGTTAATACAACATTGTGAAATTATCCTCTTTCAATTTATCTGAAGTCTGGCCTATAAAATGAAAGCTTTTAACTGACACCAGTCTGAATGTAGGCTATATAAAATGTATAGACATTACATTCCCAAAAGAGCGAATGTTCGTCCCGGTTATTTAAATTTGTTTACTTTGATTCGTCCAGATCTCTCAAACGAGAATGGAAGAACATACAATGGGTAGAAAATCATCATCGTTCACCCCAATCTTACCTCGTTTTTAATTTCTCCATGACCGGTTACATTGGGCCGTTGAACCGCTGGTGTAGTTCGGATACCAGCATCGACGGAACAGTCTGTTTTCTCACCACTGCATTCTATGAAATATAGTGATCATAAATAAATATAGGCTACGGCATATTATAAATTGACTTTGCAAGGGCTGCATTGGCCGCATTTAAGTCATATTGGCAGAGTTCAAGTCATATTGGCCGCATTCAAGTCATATTGGCAGAGTTCACGGAGTGCGACTGAAAGACGCAATTAACATACATGTGATGATCCAGAGTTTGAAAGAAGCAGACGACAGATGTTGATATCAAAATGTCTACCCAGAGCGTGTTGTACAAGCTAGGTCTTATTGACAGGATATTAGAGTTGGAAGAAAAAACTATAGGCCTACTGTAAGTGAATCGGATTGCCATTTTAGGACAGTGAAAGAGGAAGAAACTTCTCTATTTAGCCAGGAACCAAAAAAAAACAAAAACAAAACAAAAACACAGAGAGCTAGGCTAAACAAGATCGGACGTCAATTTGTTTAAAGTGGCATGTTCATATTTTGACGTTAAAACATAATACTGAAATTATTGACTATTTTTCTCAAGACGTATAATTTAGAAGCTTTTTTGTGCTTCTCGCCTCGAAAATGTACGATAAAGTATTGTTTTGAACTAACTCTGGCTTAGAATGAATGAATGGGCGTCCCGATTATTTAATTTTGTTTACTTTTCGAACATGTTTTCGGTTTGTACAGGCAACGTACTGTATGGATTTTCCTCATTCATTGCCAATCATTTAGTTTTTCGATGGCCTTCAAAACCTCTAACTGTCGTGACAATCAGAAATTATGAAAAAAGTGTGAATGATGGCAGCTCATGCCACCTCAATGCGTGGATGAAATGTTCAGATATCAATAAATGAGTAAGGGAACTCGCCCAATTCTGTGTTATTAGTATCCCACTTTGTGATTTTATCGTACAGGGATGTAAGATAATATTGGATCATACCAAATTTCTGATGTTAAATAGTGTTTTCCCTGTCGCCAACAAACGAATAGAGATAACTTCCACAGTCTATTAATAAAAAGATTATGAATCGAGTGTTTTCGGGCCAATACGACCACCCTCAGGCCAATACCAAGGCAATACGAAAACACTCGATTAATAACATATATATAATATGAATTCTAAGAATAACTAGAACGCCCTATTTCGGCGAATGATTCACAGAGAGACCCGTCTGGACGAGTTATGTTTTGGAGCTTTTTGAAGTTTACCTTGAAAAAGTAAAGGATATGGGTTGAGCTAATAAAATATCAGCCACTAATCCGTACGAACCGAATGTATGCCAATGACAAACAAAATTCAACAGTATGTTGTCAGGTTTTTGTTGTTTGTCTTAACCTTCATCCCAATATTAGTATCAGCTGAAAGCTTTTATTTTGTACTTCTTGTTAAAAATGGCGAACAATTAGATAATTCCGTTTCAAGCCTTTTTAAAGTGGCATGAGCTGCCAAAATGTTGATATTTTGAGGTTGAAACAGAATGTTAATATTTATTGGCTATTTTTCTCAAGACAATTCATAAGCTTTTCAGTGCTTCTGGTCTCGAAAACGTATGATAAAGTATTGTTTTAAACTAACTTTGGCTTAGAATGAATTACATTTTGTTCACTTTTCGAACACGTTTTCGGCTCGTACAGGCCACATACTGTATGGATTTTCCTCATTCCAACGCCAATCATTTAGTTTTTCGATGGCCGTCAAAGCCTCTCACAGTCGTGACGATCAGAAATTATGCAAAAAGTGTGAATTTTGGCAGCTCATGCCACTTTAAATAAATGAAATGTACCTGGACCGTCCTTCCTACGGATATCTCTCAGTATGGTCTCGTCCCTTGAAACTTTGTCTATCAGCTCGATGCAAAATCCTTCTGCGAATTCTGAAAGAAAATGGTTCCAAATTTATTAATTATATGTCTGTTTCTGTATATACCCATACCATTATGTATCTATTGACTCTAAAACACACAGAATATATTTTTATATTTACGAACATAAAAACACCAGTTTTATATTGGGCCAAAAAGGGGTTATGTCATCTGGACCTTTAAAATTATATCAGTTGTAAACAAAATCCATGATATTCGATTGGGTTGACAGACAGGAGTTTGGCTTTAGCCACACATGGACACCGCGCCCCTAATTAGGTTGAGAAAAAAAAAAAATACCTGTAACAATATTAGAAGAGTCGACAGATTTATAGATAGCAATTAATGAAAACAGACATACTAATTTCTAAAGAACTGTAATAAAGGAATGGCCATGAAGTGTAGGCCTATACTTACGATCCAGTGTAAATTGAATACGACTGTTATCTCTGGCTGCTTCTTGTTTGTTGTAATCTCTTACCAATGACTTGTGGCCTGAAAACAAATACCGTTTTACAATTAGTGCCACCAATGGACTATATGCGTGGACTGGACGTCACGTGGTATTTGATTTGCACCAAACGCCGCCATTACCAAGAGATGGTGCAATAGTGATGCAGATCGGTCATACCCGTGCTCATCACTCAGCAATGGCGGCGCTTATTACAAAGTCAGATCCAAACCAAACAAGGAGACGTGTCCATTCCACGCATAAAATTCATTAAGTGCCACTTGCACTTTTGCTGTAAAATACCACAGATCTCTGAACATGTTTACATTCTGAGGAAATTATGCGAGCAGAAATAAAAATGTATAAACAATCAAAATAGAAGAAACCATCTCCGGTAATAAAGATTAAGATTGATACTTTCAACATCATTCTAATGTAAAACTTTGATTTACAGCTTTTCATAAACTATATTCATAAGCCTGCACAAGCCAATTCGTGACATAATCTCGAGTGAGGCGTAAAAGTTCAATCAATCAATCAATCAGCCAGTCAACACAAAGACCAAACAATCCAACGAAACGGCATGTCTGTACGGTTCATACAATGTCCTCCAGGTAAAGTCATACCACCATATAGAGTAAGCAATCCGAAGAATAACATATTGACTCAATATTTTGGTTTCAATCAACCGAAATATCGAGTCAAAATGTCTTTCTTCGAATTGGTTACTGTACAATATTATGTCAAGGTATAGTCAGTGGAAACTCTAATAAAGCTACCACCACGTATAATTAGTTGTTCGAAGGACAGGATGTATCGATAAATTTTGATGTCTCCGCCTCGAGTTCTTCCTAGAGGGCCTACTGTTTATGCCTATATATGCTTGCCTGTAACAATTTTACTGCAGAAATGGATGTCCTGTAAACCGGCATATCCGACATGCAAGACAACTCTTCGTGTATGGCAGTTTTTTCACCCGATGCAACTCAGATATATGTGATGGTGGTATATTAGATCATCCCTTGAAGGGCAGGATCAGGAGAGGTCGGGTTCTTCGTGAAGGGGCGGATCTGAGCTGTATCGGGTGTTTTTTTGTTGTTGTTATTTATACCATGAAAAGTTCCTCTGTTCATAGTGATAAAGTGTTGATATAACAAAAATGGCCTGTCACACATGTGTGTCTGCTTACAAAAAAACAATTTCTAATGCATAGGCCTACAAGTGACCGATAGCCTTCTCGACTTACATTGCATTAAGTCTTCTTCTGTGAGGTCATATTCCAATTGTTGGAAATCCCAGTTCGTCTTTTGGCCCTCCATCGGTTCCCCTTGTAAAATCTCTGTCACGGAGATATGCGCGGAAAATTACTTGTAAATAAGGACCAAGCAAGCGTGGGTAGACATAAATCAATGCTACTTTCAACTTCTCGGAGACGTTGTGATGTAACAATCGCAACGTCGACATGGCTACGCGCAACGTCACAGATGCAATAGACCATTTCGGCGTAGAATGTGTTTTTTGTGACGTTGTTGGATTGACGTCATTTCTATGTTGCGGGCGCTGCAAAACGTTTCTATCGCATTGTGTCATAGACAGAATGAGCACGATTTCAATGGCCGTATCGTACTTGATTGACCTGCTGTCAGCAGGTTGCGAAACAAGTGAACTTTCAGCGCGGTGAGCGTTCTAAAATGGAGGATGGAATGACATTTTTTTTCTCAAATCATATAGCTATATACATTTAGCACCAGGTGGTGAAATACAGTAGACCTAGTCATACTTTTAATGAAGTTTTACTTCTTTTACAAACAAAATTATCAAAAGTCAAAACTTTTATCACACAAAATTTTCGTTCGGTTGCTAGGTTGGTCACGTGACCTGAATCAAGCCACAGATCTGGGACTGATATAGCCTAAAATACTGATTAGTCCCACGTCAGATTGACGTCAAAGACTTAATGTGTCGTCATTTTGTCATACACCGAAGCTATTACGCAAGCGTCAATCCTTATGTCGAAATATAGTTAATTGGCCTATACATTGTGTACATCGAGATTTAAAAATAATATATATGGGTCTATACCCTTACATTTCTCAGTCCAGACAAGAGTGTCACAGACATAATATGAGGTTTTATTGTTATGCCAATATTCTTCTCTGAGAACGTATAAGGTGGGTATATTGCATAAGACAACTACGATCGATCAATATACAGAGAAGTTATGATCGATATAATATACACAAAGAAAAAAGTTAAACACCCTCATGGAAAGTCTGCACCGACTGATAAAATCATTGGTGTAGGGAGATTGTTGGCAAACTGATGTTGCAGAAACGATTGTGGTCATAAAGGGCAACATTCTGGCGATAAGAAATCACCATTAATGGCAATAAGCTATACAATCTATTCAGGATATCGTTAGACAAATCAAAAGTGTATTTTAACAAAATAAAAATATCTTGTAAGTATGAAACTTCACAGTCCATCTGCCATGGTTTCACAGGGCGAACATATTGAAGTAAAACTGTTTGAGTGTGTAGAACACATCCCTAGAACAGAAGGTCAATAGCGCGTATAGCCTCCATTAGCTTCCATCCTGCGTCTCATCCCTCCAGTGAGACGTCGGATCTGTTGAAGGGGTAACTGTCGCCAATACCGATGTAATGCGCCTTCCAATTCCTGCAGATTTTGTACAGGAGGCTCTAAGGGCTTGAATGTTTCTGCCCATCCTATCCCGACGATCTCGAAAAAAATGGGATCCTACCAACGAGTCTTCCCGGTTTTATATGTCGGAACTCGTATGTTGTCCTGTCCTATCGATTGATGGACACCGTTAACATTGTTTTAGCACCCCTCCCCCCCCGAGAATTGAATTTGTTTATTGAATTTTTATATACGCAATGCCACAATAAACAGGCGAGGGTTCATTGGTGGATGTCGGTCCCTTTTTTCTTTGGAAAAAAAAACATTCACCGATACACAAAATACCTTAAAATGAATGGCCAACCTTTTCTGTCTTGATATCTATTCCCCTCTTGTAGAGGCCAGAATTATTGCACTACATTCATATCTAGAGCTGGTTGGAACACTTGTCCGTGCTCACGGCGGCCATGGTTTAGTATTCTCGGCCATTCAGGAATCTTCCTATTTTACAAATGGCTGCTCTCCGTAGCGTTCGGGCCTCACATTAAAGTTACATACCGGAGTTAAAAAAATTGGACACCGTTATATAATATATATATATATATATATATATACCCAGAGTCTATCTAAAATGGTGATTATGTGACAGGGAGACAATGGACACATCTATATGTACGCGGGGGTGGAGCGCGGGGGTGGCGCGCGGGGGTGGAGGGCGGGGGTGGTGCGCGGGCGGTGGAGCGCGGGGGGTGGAGCGCGGGGGTGGCGCGCGGGGATAGCGCACGCATTTGATAAAAATTATCTTTAACCGTGGTTGAGTGTGCTTTTTAATGCACGAAAAGCGAATTTTCGAACAATCACAACTATTGGACATTTGAACGTAGGCCTATTGTGGTGACTGCGTTTCACGATAACCCAGCGGCACCCCCTTCCCCCTTTTCCCATCGCTACACGGATATGTGCAGAGAGACTGATTTTCGCTAAATTTTGTGGTTTTCAACTGCTGTTTATAAGGTCAATTTTCCAGAAGACCATTGGCTGCTTATACCTATAGCTCCCATGAGTCACTGAGTAGTGAGGCGCATTCTCGGCTGTTTGTTTACTGAGTGCATGTCTGACAGAAAACAATAGCAACAGGTAGTTTACTCTTTAAATGTACTTGTTTGGCAGGAAAATTGACTTACAGCTCTTTATTCGAGATTGATCACTAATTCTATTGATTATAGAAGGTCAATGAAAAATCGCAACTAAGTTAGGCAGTGAGTCCTTTTAAGTATAACCAATATATGTGTAACTTATTTATGAGAGCGATGTAGCAAAAGCTTTGAAATACAAGGGGCCTGTTTTACAAAGCGGCGTAGATGTATTTTTTGCGTAACTTTCTTACTAACATATCTCTACAGTATGGGTTGCTTTGACAGTTAAGTGAAAACTTACGCTTTGTGAAACAGGGTCCAGGTATGTTTATAATTATCTGTCTGTGTTTAATGTGAAGACTGAAGATAACAATAGAGTTCTGTGTTGTGAAATTTTATCAGGTTAAGCAGGATTGTATTTTGTCCACGTAGAAAACAGTAGATCCAGGTCAAAAAGTCTGACCAGAAAATTGGATCAGGTAGGTATTATATTCTTAGTAAACCATTTCTATATTTACAGGCATTAAATGTCTAATTATGTTTTCAAGCTGATAAAGGCTAATACATAATAGACAGGGACTTAAAATTGTAGACTTAGAGAATGGCTGTGAAAGCACATGAGTATCCAATCTGACTAAAGTCGAGATGCTTATTGAAATCAATAAGCAGCTCGACTTTAGTCAGATTGATGAGTATCGTGTAGCTCTATATAGCGTTTTATAATTTAAAAATCAACTTTTTAAAATCACTTTTTCTTTAGCCCCGGGAGTTTAGGGCCTACCTGTTAGAAGCATATATGTTTAAATAATAATCTAAATATTTCTCTTGAAACAAAATTTGTTAAACACTTCTGAGACCTATCTATAAAATTAATTTAGCCGAACAAAATGAGATAGCCGACAAAGAGGTATGTAAGCTAAGCTGTTTTAATATGCATGTAATAAATAGGAGAGCATATCGCGGGGGATTATTACAGTATTTATAAGTAAAGGCGTACAGTTGGACCAACTTTCAAAGTAGATAAATAGAACACACGCAATCATACGGCGACACATTGCACAACTCAAATCTCCCAATATTATTATGCAGAAGCATTCACATGAACAGACTGGGCTGTGTAGTTTACTGTTTAGTAGGCTATACACATGTATTATGCAGGCAGAATGTACAGAGAGTAATAGGTCGGGGATTTCCTTGATTGATGTTTTACTTTACGCCGCACTCAAGATTATTTCCCTTATATAATGGCGTTGCCAGGTTTAGTGGGGGAGGAAAACGGGCTCTTTGTCCGGAGGAAACCCCCGACCTTTGGAGAGTACCTGGCAACTCTTCTACACGGCAACCGAGTCAAAAATCCATTCTGAATTTTTATTTGGTTTGAGTGTGATTTGAACCCGCGACGTATCGATGGAAGGTCTGCGTGGGACTGAAGGACGATCACTCTAACCCGCTGGACCACCGAGGCCCCCAAAATAAACATGGAGACAAGTTTCTAATTGTGTTAAAAGCAGGGGTGGGGGTATATGCCATTTCAACCTTTATACCCAATCATAGGTTGTTGTAATATACCAAAGACCTTGATATTTCATTAGGTTGAACACAGACAGGATTTTGGCTTAAGTAAGAAGAATCTTGTGAAATATATACACTTGTACTTTATCTTTTAAGCTAAGTTCCAACAATTTTAAAATGTCCTTTTCTGGATGTGGGTGGTCAGGATATCTTTGGAATGCCGATTCAATGGCCATGTCTATGACAATTGTATATAAAGACACCGCGGTCAGCTCCCCCCCCCCCCAATTTTCTGATACAAAAAACCTAAAACAAAAAGATTAGTAAAGCAAGACGAAAAAATTAACCAAAAAAAAAAAAATAAATAAAGGGAGCAGTGCCCATTTCCTGAGCAAAAAAAAAAGATTAGTAAAGCAAGAAGAAAAAGTAAACCCCAAAAAATAAATAAAGGGAGCAGCGAAAGGAATAAACACTAAATCAAATAGTGGGCCTGCCAGTTTCATATCGTCTTTACCATGGGGTAATTCAATAATATTAAATGTCTACAGGCCCCTCGTTAATCATGTTCGGATATTTATTGGGCGGTACCTGGTCGACGACCATTAAACGTAAAATAAAATATTAAACCTTTACGCAACTTCCTGATTGCGCTAAGCGGGTTTAAAAAAGAATTTAGTTCTTTGATTTTATTATTTAAGGAACTTTTTCATTGTACTATATATTGTAGAATGAATTTAAATAAAAAAGAATGCATTTATTTGAACTAGGCGTCTGTCAATACCGAGAAAACAGCCTATATATTGACGGGAACGTGCATGAGGGATACAATAGCCAAAACTTTGACCATACTCAATAGCTCTCGTTTTATGAAAAGATATCTCCGCCCCCTTACCCTCCCGGTTCCGACGCCTATACAAGGGGTTTACACCTTTTTTCCGCGACCAAGCCACGTTCTAATAGGTCATGAAGGTCGATGATAGGGCACCAAGATCGCTCGTTGTAAGAAAAGTTCCTTGCCGAACCACGCTTTGGATCGTGGCACACATCATGGAAGTGAGAACGTACGGGGGACCAATGAGACGGGGGACCAATGAGACGGGGGACCAATGAGACGGGGGACCAATGGGACGGGGGACCAATGGGACGGGGGACAAATGAGACGGGACGGGGACCAATGAGACGGGGGACCAATGGGACAGGGGACCATTGAGAAACCAATGAGACGAGGGAGCAATGAGACGGGGGACCAATGAGACGGCGGATCAATGGGACGGGGGACCAATGGGACGGGAGACAAATGAGACGGGGGACCAATGGGACGGGGACCAATGAGACGGGGGACCAATGGGACAGGGGACCGTTGAGAAACCAATGAGACGAGGGACCAATGAGACGGGGGACCAATGAGACGGGGGACTATTGAGAGACCAATGAGACTGGGGACTATTTAGACGGGGGATCAATGAGACGGGGGACTATTGAGCAACCAATGAGACGGGGGACCAATGGGACGGGGGACCAATGAGACGGGGGACTAATGAGAGACCAATGAGACGGGGGACTTTTGAGCGGACCCCCGAGAAACTTATGTCGAACAATTTGCATGAAAAACGAGAACTCACTAGGCTAAGTATACCTGAACTTCCACCCTAACACTTGAATCACAGCTTCCAATCACATTTCTCATACAAGACGTCGGAATTGTTCTAAGCACAGACGTTGCTTTTTACTATACACATAGCCCATACACGATAGACCATAGTTATCTGCCATTGGTAGGCCTACACATATACCTGAAGAATGTCATCTTCACGAGCCAAGGTAAAAGTTCTTATACTATAGGCCCATTTTTCAAGAAAGTGTAATCCCAAAAAAATAACGAGAATACTGTTATAGTATACTCACTTTCTAAAAGACACTATAGCCCCATATGACTATTCTACCATGAACAGAATGGCTGGATTGTCACCTGGGGCTAGGCTATAAACGTGCCTGGTCAAGAGGAACTGTTGGGGACAGGGTCGGTCGGTTGAAATTTGGTTTTGTCTTGTCTTCACAGCCCGGGTTTCTTGATTACTGAAGTTGCCGTTACAGCAGCGTAATACCTATTACAATCATGTTACAATGTCTGCAGGCTAGCTGTACAGTCAGAGACCGTTTTCACGGTTTTACATGACAGACGACAGGTTTAACAATAGGCCTACTTAGTTTTGCTGTAGGAAAAGAAAACTACCCATTCAATGTAAATCAGTCAGAGGAACAATCCGTTTGATTTTCCGACCAGCATCCTACATGTAGGTTGTGTCGTTGTTATGACAAACATATAAATCATTTATTGCAGATCAGTTGTTTTAGTGGCATTTATATGTTATTTATTACATTTATTGCAGAGATGGGTTGAAAGTCTGCAGGTCTACTGTCCCAGCAAGAAACCACCACAAAGACTAGAGTCACACATGTATGGCTATAGGTAGCCGCACTCGTGTGTCTCTATCCTGTTTTACTTACTCGCCGGTCAGGTAGATACTATAGGTTGATATAGGCGCTGAGGCGTATATGTTGATTCTATAGTATAAAGGACTTACAGGAATCCAGCAGCATTTCCAAAGTGAAAAGATGTCCGAAAACCACCCAGTCAACGACTACATAGCTGGGGCAATTGGAGGTGAGATGACTTATAGCATTTGGACCTATAATGCCTTACAATCTTATATTAATGATAAAAAATGAACACATCACCACGTAGTTAGTTGTTTTTAAATCTTATATTGTTGAAAACGATATAAGTTGAAATGGGTAACTGTATTTCAATATAAAGTTCTTACTTCATTATTTAACAATTTATGAACACTGAAATACTTAAAAAATATTTTTCACAATATTACTAATATATTTAAAAAAAATATTATTAATATTTTCAACAAGGAAAATCTTCTTGACTAAAATAACAATGGAGACAAGTTTCTAATTGTGACTTTCATTGGGAGTTTCGACAAATAAATATCCTAACGTAAATAACGATTTAGACATTTAATGTAGATGGATTATATGGGATTATTCAAAGCACACACCTAAAAAATCAAAGTTTGCTTATAGCCGACTGGTTGAATACATCATAATGAATAATTGAAGGGAATGTTGTTTTTGTAATTGGCTAGTACTTCTATTCGTTTGTTTTGACAGGTTCTGCTGGTCTAATAGCCGGCCATCCTCTGGATACAACTAAGGTATAAAAATACAAAAAACAAAAATAAACAACATAGAACTAAAATTGTGAGTTTGTGGAACAAAGCAGCCATTAACTTAGAAACTTTACCTGCAGCTTTTGTCTTATCATACTTTTTAATATTTTTCTTCTTCAGGTGTAGATATATAATTTTTAGTAATTATAGTGTACACTGGTACCACGAAATTAGGCATACAATTTCTTTTAGTCTCCACCAATGGGTCGCAGGTTTGAATCCCACTCAGTTCAAAAATTGGAAAATTTTCTGACTGGGTTTTCACTCGAACGACCTATGTGGGATGGTGCCAGTTACCAGCGGAAGGTCGTGGGTTTCCTCTGGGCACAGAGCCCGGTTTCCTCCCACAATAAAACTGGCAACGCCACCATATAAGTGAAATAATCTTGAGCGCGGCGTAAAACACCAAACAATCAATCAATCTTCAGGTGTAGATATAGAATTTTTAGTAATTATAGTGGTACCACATTGTATACCAAATTAGGCATACAGTTTCTTCTAGGGATTAGCGATTTCTCTCACAATTCCCTCTGTGTACAATCACTTGAGAATATAGTTTTAGTTGTAAAAAGCGGTTAACTGTTTGGGTTATATAGACAATGTATATTAATTGAAAATCTAAGATATTAATTGAAATATATTAATTAATTTAAAATATGTTTATTTAAGATATTTAATAATTTAATATTATGAATTAATTTAAGATATTAATTGAAAGATATTAATTAATTTAAGATATTTAATAATTTAATATTATGAATTAATTAAAGATATTAATTGAAAATTCAAGGTGCCTAACTAAATTTGAGGAATAATTAGAACCATTTTTTTTCAGGTTCAAATCCAGACCCAATTAGCCAGTAGTCATTATACCAGTACTTTGGATTGCATAAAACATGTCCATAAACAAGGATGGGTAAAGTATATATTTATGAACACTAAAACACACTGGCACAGGGAAAATCTTCTTATCTAAAATAACCATGGAGACAAGTTTCTAATTGTGTTAAAAAGAGGTATATCATTTAGACCTTTGTACCCAATAAATTTTGTTGTAACAAACCAAACCTATAAAGTATACATGTAGTCTGGTACCCTGCCCCTAAACTCGTACAAGATAGCTCTGTATTGATTTAAGTAACAGGAGCTGCCATCTGCAGGGAACATTTTGATAAAGCAGAAATAGCTTATTGTTTGTTATTTTTATTAAGAAATATAAAATAGGAGCTTTCTGCTGATATCAATTTTGCGGAATCTACGTTAAGTAGTTTTTATAAGCATCAAAAACCCCAAAAAGAACTTATCCCGGCTATTTTAATGTTGTCTTTTATTATGGATTTGTAAGGATTTATTTTTATCGGTATCTTTATCTTTTTTATCTGATATTTTTATCTTAGCATCAATTCTTTAGTTTTTTAAGGTACTTTAAATGCTCAACTTTTTTGACAATCAGAATTAATGAAAAAGTCTGAATTTTTGGTGGCTCATTCAAAAAAATAGTTTTTTTTTCAGTTGAAATGCACAAAGTATTTTCTGGACACCATTTAATACATACTATCTTCAGTCTGATTTTGTATATAGCTTGCTAACAGGTTTTGAAGGTTTTTGATGGCTCTCACCAATTTCATCGCCAGAACAGATTTTCTTTGTTTGATATTAAACAAATGCCCAAGACATTTTTTGGGATAGAGTAGAATTCAGAGAAATTTGATGAGTTTTTAATCATTTTTTTTATAGGTTCGTGGATTTTTCCGTGGCATGTCGTGGCCTGTGATATCATATGGTGCTGTGAACTCCGTATTTTTCGGTGTCTATGGAAACACATTAAACTTTCTTCATCAATATAACAATGGGGGAGAGGGAAAACCTAGATTCTGGGAGATCTATATGGCTGGTTGCGTGGGAGGGGCAGCACAACTTGTAATAGCCTGTCCAATTGACCTTGTCAAGGTCGTCTTGCAATCCCAGATTCCTCATGGGACAAAAGGTAAAAGAACGAAACGGACATGCAACATGATTCCGATTTTCTTATGGTCATCAATATTTCTTTCCATGTTCCCTTATATGCACCATCCCCTTTTACCCTGAACTAAATGTCTGTGTTCCATTTTAATCATCATCATCCACTGAAGTTTCAACATTCTCTAACATTTGTGTAAATGAATCGGTGCTATTCAGCCATACTGCTGCACCAAGTTGAAATAACAGCATATATTTCATTAATCACTTTGTGTCTTTACAGCACAACCCTCCAGCTTGTTCACAGGTCCCTTACAGGCAGCCACTCACATTCTGAAATCCCATAATATCAGGGGCCTTTACAAGGGTCTGCCTATTCAAGCTGCCCGTGACATACCAGCAAGTGGCACTTATTTTGCCAGCTTTGAATTGATGAATGTTTATTGTGAGAGACATTTCCCCGCTATTCCCTTACACCTGTTTCATTTTATTTCTGGCGGAATTGCTGGTGTACTCTCCTGGCTTATAATCCTCCCGCTTGACGTCATCAAATCACGTTACCAAGCTGACCAATCAAACGCTTACAGAAACGCTTTGCACTGTGCTGCCGCGAGTTACAGGGAAGAAGGATTGGGGTTTTTATTCCGTGGTTTGACGGCCATGTGCGCGAGGGCATTCGTTGTGAATGGTGTTACCCTGGGGGTATATGGCTATTGTATAAGACATCTGAATAAGTCTTGATGGATTGTCAACTATGACACAGAGAGAACAGGTTGAATGAACTGCACTGTGATATTCAGTGCCTTTGTCTGTGTGACTCCTTAGTGAAAAGGGTGCGGATTAGGGAAAAACCCATACACCAAAATTTTAAAGATGATAAAACCATAGTGAAAATGAACGAGTGAGGGTAGGAGTACGAGAGCGAAGGAGCCTTTGTGTATGCGACTTCTTAGTGAAAAGGACCTCTTGGGTGTGCAATAGGGAAAAAACCTAACACCACAATTTTAAAGATGATAAAACCATAGTGACCCAAGAGCGAAATGAATGAGTGAGGGTAGTACGGGGGCGACCGATTGATCATCATTAGTCAATATTTACGGTTCAAGAGCCGTTTGTTCAAAAGTGTTTCAGGCTTAACTCTGTAAACAAAATTGAGTTTCTTTGTAGACATGGATTTAGCCTAATACACTGGACAACTCGGTCCGGGTTAGGAGGGGAGGAATGGTTTCTATGGATAATAATTCTGAAAATGAGAGATCTCAGGTCTGTTTGACCAAAAGAGACCTCTTATGACAAAAGTCTGGTAAAAATGGTAGCCAAAACTTTGACCATACCCAATAGCTCTCAAGAGCTGGTCAAGGTTTTGGGTAGCAAAATGGTAGAGGTGTAGTCAGGTTTAGTGCAAAATATGTCTGGATGTAATCATTAGGAGATAGTAAGCAACGAAATTGTTAAGATGTTTAAACCTAACATACTTCGTTTCCAAAGGAAAAGTCTTTCAATGACACACACTTTTTAGGTGATGTGGTGTGTTGACTTATTTTAATTGTGACATTAAACATAACTGTTTAGGTAATGCTTTTATACTTCCTTATTAACACCTGCTTTATCATTTATTCTTTTGAATATGCATCTATTAAAAGTTCTTTTTCCCATTGACATCAATATATTGTTTCATTGTTCTATATTTATGAACACTAAAACACACGGGCACAGGGAAAATTTTCTTGTCTAAAATAAGCATGGAGAATTCTAATTGTTTCGTTGTTCTATATATGTACTTACTACTATATATCGAAAAAGTATTTGGTTTGGATGATTTATACCCTAAAGATTATAAAAATGATCACATTTTATTTTTTTATATATTTTTTTGATCACAACTAAATATTAAATTTCGTAAACATAAAATTATTTTTCATGAAAAATTGTTAATATGGGATGCTTGTTTGTTCACACATTATATATTTTATTTATACATAGCTCCAGCCTCTTCTCAAGTTCGTTACAGAGGTCCATGGGCATGTGCAGTAGATATCGCAAGACGTCATGGGGTTCGCGCTTTGTACCGCGGCTCCCTCAGCATGGCGTATAGAGACCTTCCATCATTTGGAATCTATACTTTGACGTATGAATCCGTATTTGAGATTCTCGTATCCCAGGCCTGGACGGACGACCACGGGGTAGCAGCCAGTTTATTAGCGGGAGGTTTAGCTGGTATAAACACATGGTTACCGGTTATCCCTTTTGATGTTGCCAAAAGTCGGCTTCAGGCTGATATTTACCACACACAGTACAAAGGATTATTTGATTGTATCAAAAAGAACTATCAATGTGGGGGTTTACCTGAAGTGTTTCGAGGTGGAAGTTTGATATGTATAAGAGCATTCTTAGTTAATGCTGTAATATTCTTAGTTTATTCTCAAAGCAAAAAGATTTTATTAGGAAATAGATAGGTGTCCACAGATCGAATAGCTTGTGCAAGTAATAATAATGTGTCCGACTCAAACTTTAATTAGACATTGGTAAACTTTAAAGTGGCATGAGCTGCCAAAATTCACACTTTTTTCATAACTTCTGATCGTCACGACAGTAAGAGGCTTTGAAGACCATCGAAAAACTAAATGATTGGCGTTGGAATGAGGAAAATCCATGCAGTATGTGGTCTGTACGAACCGTAATCGTGTTTCGAAAGGTAAACAAAATTAAAATAACCGGGACGACCATTCATTCATTTTAAGCCAAAGATAGTTCAAAACAATATTTTAACGTACATTTTTTTGACTAGAAGCACTAAAAAGCTTCTGAATTATACGTCTTGAGAAAAATAGACAATAATTTCAACATTCTGTTTTAATATCAAAATATCAACATTTTGGTAGCTTTATGCCACTTTAATAACATCTGTTTTATTACATTTAGGAAGGAGATTGGATTGGCTCAGGTAACCAAGCAAAATTAAAATGCTATGTGATTCACCTTTTGACATGAAATTCTGTGTTTAAAAAAACAAATTCATTCCTCGTTAATATTGTTATTTTCTTGATTTATTCATCAGTTTTAATTTCAAATTCATACAAGTTTTATACAAGTCAAAGGAGTAAACATAAATTGCAAATCCATACACAAAAGTAAAGGAAAAATTAAGCTTTATTGTGTTGAATAATATTTTACTTGAGAAGACTATTCATCAAATCCTTATTAATTATTTTAAGTGCTCTTTGAATAGTGAAATTACATTGATCGATTGTTTGGTGTTTTACGCCGCGTTCAAGATTATTTCACTTATATGGCGGCGTTGCCAGTTTTAGTGTGGGAGGAAACCGGGCTCTATGCCCAGAGGAAACCCACGACCTTCCGTTGGTAACTGGCAACCATCCCACATAGCTCGTTCGAGTGAAAACCCAGTCAGAAAATTTTCCAATTTTTTTGGACTGAGTGGGATTCGAACCCGCGACCCATTGGTTGAAGAAATTACGTTGAGGGGAGGGGTTGAAAATTCCATGCTGGTTGTTAACATGTAATAACAAAAAACTAACTAGATGAAGAAACAATTATTAAAGGAGTATTTTTATAAAAGGGGGTTACGTGTGTGATAAACAAAATATAAAAATAAAAAGTATATTAATTTCATTCTAAGCAAATATGTTTAAATTAGCATGATCTGCCAAAATATTGCATCTACACAATCAACACAAATGTGTTTCACAAGTAAAACATGAAATGTACATAAAAGCTGGAAATATTTGATTAAAAAAAAAACCCAGGATAAGCTAGCTTTACATTAACAGCATTGTCTTTTCACAAGTGGTTGTTTAACAGCATACTCAAGATTATTTCGTTTGTATGGCAGTGTTGCCTTGCACAAACCCCAGACTCCTGGGGCTCGTTCTACTAAGCTGGCGCAAAGTTATGCATAGGTTTACAGCATAGAGTTGCGCCTCCAGACTTGCGACCATGCTCGAGTTCCTATTTTAACACACATTTGTGACTGGAGCAACTTACACCAGCTTAGTAGAACAAGCCCCAGGTTTAATGTGAGTAACTAAACAGCTTCACACATCTAAGCCTAAATATTTATTTTTATATTAGGGTGAGTAACAGCCCGATAGATCGCCATTCAATTATTGCATTTTCTTTGACATTTTTCTTGCCTTATATCTAAATACAGAACTGAAGTTCTTCTAAAACATTAGTAAGTTGTGCGATATTTCAAATAACACATTCATGACTGTGTTCTGTATTCCCTCTCTCCTGTGATGATTATACACACAGAGAAAATATGAAGAGCTGTCTACATATACATGTAAGTGTGAATTCCTGTTTGTACTGATAGCTGTTATACAATATAGTGACATTGTCCTGAACTGCATTGGAGATATTTTCACTCACAAAAGGATGATGACAAGGTGGCATTGACAAGACATTTTCTGGGATCAGTGTATAACCAGATAATAGTATTGTGTTCCGATTCCATTGTTAGAGATCATCTGGAGATGGATGCTTCAGTACAATCGAGTTCTGTATAATGCTTGACTAAGGCTATCCGAAAGTCGTTAATAAAATTATATTGCTGGAAGAAAAAAACAAACACACATAAGGAAAGGTTTATTCTCATTGATAAACGAAACAATTTTTAAAATAAAAAAGCCCAAAATAAATTGGTTCAAAAAAGTAATATTTGGTGCAGCAGTTTACCATGGAGTTGCCAGGAACTCCTCCAAGCAAAGTGCCCCGTCTCCTGTCCCACTAAACCTAGCAACACTACCATATCAGTAAAATAATTTTGAGAGTGACGTATAACATCAATTAACCAACACTAAATAAAGAGAGAGATATGCCAGAAGTAAATAAGCAAGCGATAGTTTTTCATTTCCATTTAATTTCCCCTCTTCTCACACAATAATGCCCTTACTTTGAGCAACTTAATTTGTTTTCATTCTTACATTCCAGTGACCGTTCCACCAAAGAATTTGGTTGCCGTATGTGGAAAAGTTGCCACTCCAGATACTCGCCGAAGGTTGGAGTTTACCTTTGGGCAAAGAGCCCTGTTTCCTCCCCACTAAACCTGGCAACGGCGCTATATAAGGGAATTAATCTTGTGTGCAGCGTAAAACATCAACCAATCCATCAAAGACTTAGAGGCAGTTTTGCCAAAATGTAAGAGGGTGAAAATCCTCATTCAAGATCAATACACATTTTCTAATTAAAAGAAACTGGTGCAGTGAATACCTTCTGGTACAATGTATACACAAAGAAAAAAGTTCAGCACCCCCCTGGAAAGTCTGCACCAACCGATAAAATCATTGGTGTAGGGAGTTTGTTTGCAAACTGATGGTGCAGAAACGATTGTGATCACAAAGGGCAACATTCTGGCGATAAGAAATCACCATTAATGGCAATAAGCTATACAATTTATTCAAGATATCGTTAGCCAAATCAAAAGTGTATTTTAACAAAATAAAAAGATGCTTGTAAGTATGAAACTTCAGAGTCTATCTGGCTTCACAAGGCGAACATATTGAAGTAAAAATTTGACTGAGTGTGTAGAACACATCCCTAGAGTAGAAGGTCAATAGCGCGTATAGTCTCCATTACCTTCCAGCCTGCGTCTCACCCCTCCAGTGAGACGTCAGATCTGTTGAAGGGGTAACTGCGCGGATTTGAATCCTTAAGAGCACGTTTGAGATAGGATGGGCAGAAACATTCAAGTCCTAGAGCCTCCTGTACAAAATCTGCAGGAATTGGAAGCAGCATTACATCGGAATTGGTGGCAGTTACCCCTTCAACAGATCCAACCTCTCACTGGAGGCGCAGGTTGGAAGCTAATGGAGACTATATGCGCTATTGACCTTCTCCTCTAGGGAGGTGTTCTACAACTTGCCAAGAAAGAAAAAGATACATAATCCAGTGGTTGTAAGTGACGAATGCATGTGTGCTAGGAGAGAAAAAGGCATTGTTTAAACAGACTTTCAGAACAGACCTACCTTTACACTTTGAATGGCAGCAGGTCCCCGAACCTCCCTTATCTTATTGATTGCCTGTTCAGGTGTAATGGACTCATCCAAGATCATCAACAAACAGGCAGCAACTGAAATATATATCATGTAAATATACTATCTATGGACATCTCAAAATGTAAGAGAGATTGGGAGAAGACCCTCTATGGTAACCATGGCATTATCGAGCTTGTAGTCCTGTATTTAGCCAGCAACCTGTGTTAGTGAATGGGAAGCTTAGAAATAAGACTGGCCATCTTAACATGCTGGAGATAGGAAAATTAAATATTCTGAAAATCACAAGAAAAATTGCACCAAAATTGTAAGTTTGGCCCCCTTAATCAAAATTCTGAATGACTCCTTGTTTGCAATGTAACCTTATCAAGATATACTGCAACATAGTTATAAATCACTGACAGCAGTTATTCTAGCATCACTCCAGTGTCCAGGCAGTTGGGAAATAAACCATTTCATGCGACAGTGATTTGATGCCGTGGCACCAATCTTGGACTGAACAAGCCTATCGTTCATTAATACTTCAGTCCTATTCAGTCGAGCTCTGGTTGATTCGTTCAGACAAAAGTGCTCACAAAGTCGGCTTTCCTTTCTGAAATATGTTGTAAAAATCCACAAAATTGTAAGTCAAACACAGACAAATGGTTTTTCCGGTATACTTCTAAGGGCTGTAATTGTTACGTAGCTAAATCACGGTAAGTAATTGACAAATCACCTAATAGACCTATTTGGATGGGGAGAGAAAATGGAAAATTTTGACATCCTCTTCAAGCCCAAGAGCCTGTTTCACAAAGCAGCATAGCGTAAGTTTCTACGTAACTGCCATAGCAACATATGTCTACAGTATGGGTTACTATGAAAAAAAAAGTTAACTCTGATGCAATTTATCTTTGAAACCTATAATAGTTATGCAGAATTAATCTGACGGTGCACTCATTGAAAATCAAACAAAGTGATGAAAAAGAAGAAATTAAACCTACCCAAACAAGATCTGCCCAAACCACCAAAACAGCTGAAACACAAAACATGTGGATGATGGAGTTGTTATACCCTGATAGTGTTGCATGTGCATATCATCAGATGTTACAAGGAAAGTTTGATTGATTGAGGTTTTATGTCACACTCAAACATTATTTCACTTATATCTTATTGTCAGGTTTAGTGGACGAGGAAACCAGACTAATTGCGAGAGAAAATCCTTGAACTTTGACATGTACATGGCAACATTTCCATAAAGTCGATCAAGTGAAAAACCCACTAAGAAACTTTAACATTTTTCTTTGGACCGAGTGGGATTTGAACCTTTGCCTCATCAATGGAAGGCTTGCGTTCGACTGAGTTTAGAGCAAAGAACAGGAGCCTGTTTCACAAAGCGGCGTAGCGTACGTTTTTACGTAACTGCCATAGCAACCCATACTGTAGAGATACGTTAGTATGAAAGCTACACAAAAAATATATCTACGCCGCTTTGTGAAACAAGACCCAGGAGTGTATATATAATTACATCAATAGTCAAGAGGATTTTCCCTTTGCCTGTGGGTTTTAGAGTTCATAAACATATAACTAAATCAAAACCAAAATTCATTTGTCTGTCAACAGTAATAAAACTATGATTTATACAGCCATGTTTGTTGGTTGATGACGAGAAGGGAATGACTGGAGTTAAGCCCCTGCATGCCTAACTCAACAACTTAATTTGGCAGACTTAAGATCTCAACCATTGACCAACGGCAACCCCCATTCAAACTTTAAGTGACATGAGCTGCCAAATCTCAGGCTTTTTCATAAATTCCGATTGTCAAGAAAGGTTGACCCATATGGACCAAAAATGTGTTCCAATAACAGACAAAATTTAAAGGGTACATTTTAGAGTTTTTGTTGTTTATAAAAACTAAATTAACAGACATCTAGATTGATTGATTGATTGATTGGTGTTGGGGAGAGGTGAAAGGGGGAGATAACAAAAAATCACTTTAGGGTTCAGAAGAAGCGCGCTAACTTTTCCTTTCCAACGATACCAAATGTAATATATATATCCTGTTCCACTATTATTCCAGATGCATGTTTTGTATAACACCCAACAATCTATGTATTGGTAGTGGCGAGTAAAGCACTTCTGGAAACTAACCAGCAACTAGACTCAGTTATTATCAACAAGATACTATATTTGGCGACGAGTGGTGAGTGTAAAACAACACGAGAACCTGCCCCACACTTGCAAAGTATGAACTTTAAACTACACAGATATCTGAAGCTTGAAACAAGTGTATTGTGTCGATGAACTGACTTAACAACAACAACAACAACATTACCAATAACTATTAACATGGCTACGTCACTGCCCGTTTATGTCCCATTTGATGTGCATGGAGACCCTGATTCATTGTCACAACGGTGGAAAAAATGGTTTCAGTGCTTTAATAATTTACTGTTGGCCATGGATATAGAAGATGACACTCGAAAACGAGCTCTTTTATTGCATTACGGTGGTGAAGAACTATGTGATATTTTCGACACACTGCCAAATACTGGAGAGGCTAAGGACTTTAAAAAAGCATCGGACGCATTAACAGCCTACTTTACTCCCCGAAAAAACATAGAATTTGAAACACATAAATTTAGACAAGCTCGACAACAACCGGGAGAAGGAATTGACAAATATCATACAAGGCTAAGACAGCTAGCTTCTACATGTGAATTTCGAGACCTCGAAAGAGAAGTGAAAACTCAAATTATTGAAACCTGTACATCTAGCAGGATACGCCGTAGAGCATTGCGAGAACCTGATTGGACCCTCGCTGATCTGCTAAATGCTGTTCGAGACTTAGAATTATCTGAAAGTCATGCCCAAACCATGGAACAAAAATCAGAGTCAGTAAAACAACTAAAACAACGCCATTGGAACAAACCTAAAAAGTCAAACAACAATTACAAAAACAGACAAGGAAACTCAAACAAATCAAGACAATCAAGTAATTGCTATTTCTGTGGTGGTTCCTATCCTCATTCAGGTGTATGTCCAGCAAAAGGAAAAACGTGTGGCTATTGCAAAAAGATAGGACACTTTAGTGAAATGTGTTTAACAAAACGAAAACACAAAAATAACAAGCAATCTATAAGACATATCACCGACAGTGAAAACCAGGCACAAACTTCAGACAAATTTGAATCGTCTTCTGACGACGAATATGTTTTTGGTACCAACACTCATTTCATCAACAAACTAACAACAGGAAAAGCTCAACCTACCACAACTGTAAAAATAAATGGTCAGCCATTAAAGGTGATTATAGACACTGGAGCTACAGTAAACTTAACGTCGTCTAAAACTTATGATCGGTTCATAAATAAACCAACGTTACAGAAAACTACTACCAAAATATTTCCATATAATTCAAAGCAACAACTTCCCTTAATTGGCAAATTCGAAACACAAGTAGAAACGCCCTCAGTATTTTCAGTTGAAACATTCTATGTTGTTCAAGGAGACGCTGAAAACTTATTGGGTTACCAAACAGCAACTAATCTAGGGCTCATCAATGTGGTGAATTTCTTGTCTACAAATAAAGTGATTAGTGAGTTTTCTGATCGATTCTCTGGTATCGGAAAGTTAAAGGATTTCCAAGTGACTCTACACATTGACAAAACTATAAAACCCGTGGCTCAACCGCACAGGCGTATACCGTTTCATATCAGAAAAGCGGTTGAAACTGAACTATCCAGACTGGAAACTCAAGACATCATTGAGAAAGTTACAGGCCCAACTCCATGGGTATCTCCAATAGTTGTGGTCCCCAAAAGTAAATCTCCTGGACAAGTTAGAATATGCGTAGACATGCGCATTGCCAATCAATCTATTGAACGAGAAAGGCATTTAACACCAACCGTGGATGATTTGATATCTGAACTAAATGGTGCCACGATATTCAGTAAACTAGACTTGAATGCAGCATATCACCAATTAGAACTAGCCCCTGAATCTCGACCGATAACAACATTTTCAACACATGCAGGCTTGTATAGATACAAACGGCTCAGTTTCGGAATTTCCTCTGCTGCAGAAATATTCCAGAATACAATCAGACAGTGTCTAGAAGACATACCAGGAGTCATAAACGTCAGCGATGACATTCTGATATCAGCTAAAACTCAGCGTGAACATGACGCGAGGCTAAGTGCAGTCCTACAGAGACTACGGACGAAACATTTAACTTTGAATAAGGACAAATGTGAATTCAACAAAACCCAGTTAGAGTTCTTTGGGTATGTGTTTAATGGTCAAGGTATGTCAGCTGATCCCAAGAAAGTAACAGCGATCAAAAATGCACCTCCTCCTCAATCACCTGGTGAAGTAAGAAGTCTACTTGGACTTGCCAACTATTGTGGTAGATTTATTCCTAATCTTGCTACACTCTCCCAACCTTTGAGACAACTAACGAAAAAAGACACAGATTGGAAATGGACTGAAATTGAAAACAATGCACTTAATGAACTTAAATCCAGTTTAACCAGTGATCGGGTTATGGCTTACACATGTACTACGATCCGGCAAATCATACTGAACTTGTTGTGGACGCCAGTCCTGTGGGCTTAGGCGCCATACTCACTCAAGGATCCGGTAGTTCATCCAAAGCTGTTGCCTACGCCAGTAGATCTTTAACTGACGTAGAAATGCGTTATTCTCAAACGGAGCGCGAGGCTTCAGGAATTACCTGGGGAATTCAGCATTTTCATCTGTATCTCTATGGAAGGCGGTTTGATGTCATAACAGACCACAAGCCTCTAGAGGACATCTTTAGAAATACAACATCTCAACCACCAATACGAATCGAAGGCTGGAGAATCAAACTTCAACCAAACTATGACTTTAAGGTTATATACAGAAAAGGTGAGGATAATCCAGCCGACTACATGTCGAGACATCCAGTTATGAACTCGGACAAAACGAACCAATCAGAATCAGCAGAGAGACATGTAAATTTCATTGGTTTAAATGCCGTGCACAAGAGTATGACACTTACTGAAATATGTACTCAAACCAAAAACGACCCAGAGCTATCATCATTTATAAGTGGTCTCCAATCTGGCACAATGAAAAATCTGGAACATTCAACAAATCAAACCATACGTTCACTTTTGAAAGTGAAAAATGAATTAACTCTAAATGCTTCTGGTGATATATTGTTAAGACAAAATCGTATCGTGATTCCCGAATCATTACATCAACGAACCATTGATCTGGCTCATTCTGGACATCAAGGTATTGCAAAAACCAAAGCCTTACTAAGAGAAAAGGTATGGTTTCCCTCAATTGACAAAAAAGTTGAAACAACTGTCAAAACATGCGTCGCATGTCAATTGTCAACAGTCACCAAGACACACAGAGAACCATTAAAAATGACTGAACTACCTGAGAAACCCTGGCAAAATGTCAGTTTGGATTTTAAAGGCCCACTATCTACAGGTGAATACCTTTTAGTGGTTATGGATGATTTTTCAAGGTATCCAGAAGTAGATATAGTAAAATCAACCAAAGCCAGCTCAGTAATCCCAAAGTTGGATCGAATTTTTGCCACCCATGGCATCCCAGAAATCGTCAAAACCGACAACGGACCACCATTCAACGGTGAAGAATTTAAACAGTTTGCCAACATCTTTGGATTTCATCATCGTAAAGTAACTCCCTATTGGCCTGAAGCCAATGGTGAAGTGGAACGCTTTATGAGGACCCTCAACAAACTCCTTCATACGGTAACGGTAGAAGGAAAACAACTGAAACAGGAGTTATGGAAATTCTTACGTAACTATCGTGCGACTCCACATTCAACAACAGGTGTGCTGCCAGCAACTGCACTTTTCGGACGATCTATGCGTGTGTGTCTACCAGAACCAACATCTTCCAGTCAACCAAATTCATTCCCAGATTTACGAAAAACGGACGAAAAGGCGAAGAAAAAGATGAAAACTTATGCAGACTCCCGCAGGCGTACCTCAGCATCCGAAATCAAAGTTGGTGACACTGTTGTCCTTAAAAACACCAATGGCAAGAGAAAATCGGACACTCCTTACATAAATCAGCCTTACAAGGTCGTCTCAACCAAAGGGTCTATGGTGCAAATATCTGATGGTGTAAAAAACGTTTGCCAGAAACTCTTCTCATCTGAAAGTGGTTAATTTTGACAATCTTCCAGATGATGCAGATGATGATTTTCAACCAACAGGACATGAACCAGATCCTGAAAAACGTTATCCAATGAGAGAATCCAGGTGTCCCCCAAAACATCTTGAAGACTTTATTTGTGATTGAACTTTGAAAACCAGTATTTCCCTTCCGGTTTAAATTTTAACCTTTTCTATTTCCCTATTGTTAATTGGGATTTTCTTTTGTGTTTGAATTTTAAAAACTAAATGTTTAGACTTGTTTGGAAATTTAAAGTTGCTACAGACTTTCTTAGAGAATCCAGCCAGTGAAGATTCTTAAAGACTCGTCGTTATTTTATCAGCGAAGTTAACATTTACTGTTATTACCTTAAACTTTCAATTCCTTAAAGATAAGGAGGGATGTAATATATATATCCTGTTCCACTATTATTCCAGATGCATGTTTTGTATAACACCCAACAATCTATGTATCGGTAGTGGCGAGTAAAGCACTTCTGGACACTAACCAGCAACTAGACTCAGTTATTATCAACAAGATACTATACCTACACATATTCTTGCGATTTTTTTTACTCCTAACAGTGAAGTTAATAAAATTCCACAGTAAGAAAAACAAATCTCCCATTTAAGCCTAGGTTAAATTCATCCTCTGCAAGGCCTTCGTAATTCACCAATATGGCACGCAGACCATTTTTTTACTAGTCACATTTTCCTCAAAGCTAGTTTTGTAATTCAATATAAGTTTCGTGGAACTGAAAGCAATTTGCTGGACATAGGAATACTTTGAAGAGAGTGAAATTAACCTGGGTTTTAATGAGAGATTTTGAAAATTGACCAATTTGTTTTGTGTGTGTAACATAATACGGTATTTTATAAACTGCATCATGGCTCATTGCCCGAAGGAAACCCCCGACGAGTACCTGGCAACTCTTCCACATACAGCGACCGAGGAAAAATCCACTTTGGTCTGAGTGGGATTTGAACCCGTGCCCAATCGATACGAACATCTAGAAGAATGGTATCAGTGGAAAGTTCTTACTTTGTTACCTGTACATATCTGGTTACTGGGTTTGATCAAAATTTTCCCTATATTTGGCAGCTCATGTCACTTTAATTTGGACTTGTCAGTAATGAAAATATATTGAGGAGTCAATAAATATTGACCATCTTCTACCTATTATACTTACTGTATTAGTGACTTCCTTCCGTTGAGAATGCACACCTTGAGTTCATCCAGTAGTTTTAATAAGACAGGCATCTTTGGTGCTGTCCCGTCAAGAAAATCAATATGATGTATGGAAATACCGGCCTCTTCAAAAGCCTCTATGAATCTGGGCACTCGATACTTCCATAACTCCCCATTCGTACAAAGGCAAAACACGTCTCTCACCTCTGCGTTCTTTATATAAGCTGTTTTTGAAAAGAATTTTTATCATTTTAATTGATTCACATGTCGTGCAATACATCTACTGAATATGAGAACAATATAGCATTAGTAAAAACTAGAGCATTGATAAAAATCAGATTAATGATAAGGAAAAAGTATAGTGATATAAAATTAAGAAAAATGCAATTGTGATTACCGGTACTTCCTAAATTTTCAATGGGATTTTGTTTGGTTGATTGCTTTGTGTTTTATCTGCCATTGCCATATTAACAAGCAGAGCAGGAATGCTATTAAAGTTCAACGGAGGAATTAACCCTTGACCTTAGTTCAATTTACCGAACTTATGGGTATATTATGTTGGTATATGCAATATAACCATAATAACATAAGAGTGGTTTTCTGGGTTACTACTTCTGTGTTTATTATTGCCCTACTTCTAAATGTCCTTCAAAAGTAATATAACCATAAGTTTGGTAAAATTGAACTGCTTGACCGCTTGACCATTATTTTCTTCTGGCAGAAAATTCAACTTACTGATGTCATTTTGAAGGCTCCTCCATGTATCCATGAAACGACATCCTGTAAAATATGTTTTAACAATTTAAACAGGCAACAAAGCATAGTATTATTGGCAGGGAATAATCTAGTTTTTGAAAGTATCAAAAGAGATAATGAACATGGAGTTCGGAAAACATTTTGTTGTCCCTACTTGTGTATTTCCAGAAAGCGAGATGAAGGTCTCTCAAGACCTACACTTGGATGCTTAAATAGGTGAAGAAATAGGTGAAGAAGTCTGCAGTCATTGATGGACACATTGTAGTCAATATTGGAATCCGAACCCAAATAAATTTATAATTAAACATGGCCAGGTTACAAAAGTAAGTTAGCGTGGACTATCCATTCTTTGCAGAATAATATTATTTGACACATTCTTTTGAGTTCCTTCATGAATTTTTTGATATGACAGTAAAAATTATTTATTCATAAACATATTGTTTGTCTGGAGTTAGTATTTTAAAAGTGGCCATTCAAGAGGACTAGACGATCCAGATTGGGTTTGAAACCCCCAGAGGGAAAGGAAACCAACCTTCCACCACGGACACTTTGGTTCCCGTTAAACAACGGAAAGCACAAATCAAGTATGATAAGGGATTATTCACAAAAAACCCCAAAAAACTCGGAGTTGCAATTAGCAAAGCATATTTAGATGTCCTTGATAATCTTAGTACTAGTAGAACTTCGTCATCAGTGTACAAAGAAGGTCTTTATTGTTAAGCAAATTAGCTGTAAATGAAGATCTTGATTGTCAAAATACCACCTTACCTGGTAATGCAGATATACCCAGTTTTTCATCAATACTGATAAACTCCAGATCTAACCTGTATTAAAAAAAAAATGACATTCAGCAATTATCAAAATTGTGTTGCCTGGTTTTGTTTTCATTTGTCCCGGGTCGAGTGGGTGCCCAAACCCTATTTGCAGGCCCTGCTGTTACACTTGAGAGTTAAAAGGACACGCCACATGTGTGTGCCTGTGCGATTTTTCTTTTAACAAGTTATAAACCTCGAGCGAAGGGCTGCAAGTCAATTTTCCACCAGACAAATACATTTAAAGAGTTATGCTAAGCCTGCACAATTCTTATAACCCAAACAAAGACGACAAAAGAATTCCCAAATGAAACTGGCTACCCAGAAGTCCATGGAAGCTTGACAAGTAACCAATGGTTATCTGGAAACCTCATCTGTATATAGACAGCAATAAAAAAAGGCACAAATTTTAGCAATCTTCTTTTCAGGACATGCCCTTTTTAAGAGGGAAAACTTTATCATTAAAAAACATTCCAGTTACAGAACCAAAAAAGAAGTGCTTTATCACCTTTATTTACTTTCTTATCCTGATATATAATTTTCCATTGTCAAAAATAGGTTATTGGATTGTGTATATATTGACATGTCAACTTTGTTTTTACCCTGTTTTTACTACGTATGGACCTGGTACATATACCCCACTAGCCAAATAAGCCGAGTACATGTTGTAGCCTGATTTTTCAGGATCTCAATGTGCTGGTGTAACTTTGAAGCTTTTATGTGAACAAATAAGGCCATATCTATTGCATAAACTTTAAAGCGGCATGAGCTGCCAAAAGTCACATTTTTTTCATAATTTTTGATCGCAACGACAGTAAGAGGCTTTGAAGGTCATCGAAAAACTAAATGATTGGCGTTGGAATGAGGAAACTCAATACAGTATGTGGCATGTACGAACCGAAAACAAGTTCGAAAAGTAAACAAAATTTAAATAACCGGGACGGCCATTCATTCATACTGATACAAAGTTAGTTCAAAAGAATACTTTATCGTACATTCTGGAGACTAAAAGCACTAAAAAGGTTCTGAATTACATGTCATAGCCAATAATTTCAACATTATGTTGTAACGTCCAAAAATCCACATTTTGGCTGCTCATGCCCCTTTAAAGAGCCTCTAAGTTTAAAGATTTAAAATTTGACAGCACATTGATTGATTGATTGTTTGGGGTTTTACGCTGCGCTCAAGATTATTTCACTTATATGGCGGCGTTGCCAGTTTTATTGTGGGAGGAAACTGGGCTCTATGCCCGGGGGAAACCCACGACCTTCCGTTGGTAACCGGCAACCATCCCACATAAGTCGTTCGAGTGAAAACCCAGTTAGAAAATTTTCCATTTTTTTTGGACTGAGTGGGATTTGAACCCGAGACCCATTGGTGGAAGGCTGTTTGGATTGAGCGTCCAATGCTCTACCTACTGAGCCACAGTACATCCCTACATTATGGCACGCCCAGTCGCAGAAAAACATTCCATTACCCCAATAATCGAAATAATGCATTAATTGAGTTCTATGATGATTGCAAAGCTCTTCATTTGGAAATACTGACATAAAATATCAAACTTAAACAGGCTAACAATCCCATGTATGAATATAATACAGTTATGGGCTTACAGGGCATAATCTGGGGCAAAAGTTTGGGCACCCATTGTACGGCTGGATAATATCATCTCAGGGCACATGAAGGCTGCATGGAGAGAATTCCTACTTTAAACCACCATTTCTATCTAATATGTCCTTGATATCCATGTTTTACATACTTTGAAGAGCAGTTTTTACTTGTATTCAATATTTAAAGCAACAATACATTTGATGCATTTTTTACCAGTCTATTTTGAGAGGAGTTCTGTCAACCACTTCACATTCATCATCAGATGAGTTGAATCCAGACATTTCTTTGCTCTCTCCCTGTAAGAACAAAGACAGTAATATCAGAAGATACATTATAAATTACTGTACAGTGATATCAGAAGATATATTATAAACTGCCGTGAGCTATCATATTGATGCTACCAGAAATAAATTGTTTTTTAAACTATTATTTGTACCTACACATTTCCATCTGAAGTAAAGTGTTTGTTTACTTGATACTTCAGCTCTGTTGATCTCCACCTTTTAGACGTGTGGTGATCCAGTGAAAAACCCAGAAATTAAAAATAGACTGAGAGGGATTTGAACCATCCTGTGTGGGACTGAGAGGTTTACTTTGCCAACTGTGCCCCGAAGTCTCCACTTATATAATTAAAGCCTGTTTGAGTGTAGTCTGAGAATTAAAATCTTATATGATAGAAAATATTGGGTATTTTAGTCTGGAAATAAGGATATCACAGTATCAAAGTGTAAATTGCCAACTTAAGAGACCGTTCTATTCAATCTAAATGAAAAAAAATTGTCAGTTTTGACAACAGCAATGTTGTGACAAAGACAAAAAGATTAGACAGTGAAAGCGCAGCAGAATTTTCAAGGTCTTTTTTATTTGGTTACTTTTTTTCACATTAATTTAAGGGCGAAGAGTAAAGGCGGTATCACATGGGTCACTCAGTGATCTCCTATTTCTTTAACATTGTGATCCCCCCTGGGACTTAGGATTAGCCTATTGTTTGCCAACTGACCTGTTTTAATTATCAGTTATTCTTTACCATTCTTAAAACCCCAATCACTCACTCACTCACTCTTTACCATTCTTATAAAGACAACAACATAGGTGTCGATACTTCACTTTAGTAAAGGTCTTACTCCATTATTTATAATTTCTGACATTTATTGGTCGTCGACCTGGTACCGACCAATAAATATCCCAACATATATAACGAGGTACCTGTAGACATTTAATGTTATTGAATTAAGGTGTCGAAAGCTTGTTGATCACATAAAACTTACTTGGTGTTGATGCCTTAATTATTTCTAAATTAGAACTAATAGTAATACTATTAATAGAAATGGAGCACATGTTTAAACAGAGTTTCAAACATTTCATTTACCAATTTAGTCATTTACGTTCGCCATAGCTATGGAGCGTTTAATTTTATTGTGAGGCCCGAAGGGCGGGGCAGCTCGTAAGACCAGTACTAGCCTTGTACAAACCTAAGTAGTATTTACTATTAGTATTACTCTACTATTAGAAACTTGATTAGTCGCCGGTGTTAACAAGGCCTACCGTAAAAAAATGCGTAAGTTCAAAAAATGTTATCGGGAAAGCACAGCTTCAAAGAAGCAGGATACATGTAATGAAAGATAAAATGAGTGTGATCATACGTTCAACAATACCATGTCTTCTTCTTGTGCGAATCGTCCATCTGTCAGTTCAAGTCTCCCACATCAAAAATGATTGGCTTAGAGGATACCCGGAAATAGCTGATTAAAGATAACAAAACAAACTCTGCCATCAATTTGGCTCGAAATCCCAATTTTCTGTAGTTGTTTCAACAAAAATATTGGCTGAATGTGCAATGTTTATTCCTCATAATGAGTAATTGGATGGATTCAGTTGCTCATTGCTATCATTTTCAAACTTTTATATCAAAAGTTTATCAGGGACGAGTTCAGTTTTGACTGAATGGAGATCGACATGGTAACCTACAATATGGCTGACACTGTAAACAAGCAGACGACATATGCCGACACGACAAGTCCATGGAAGAAAAAAATAGGGTAAAATCTTCTAAACAGCCCTGATTAATTACTGATATTAGAATGAGGTTAATTTATTTTCCTTTATTAGTATATATGAGGTGGCACAAGTCATCCTGGTCGAATTATATGGGCCATTTTGAGTCCGAACGGTGGACGAAACAAAACACAGACTCACCCCGGCACACTCATCCAGTCCACAGTATTGCCTATTGAAGTATTGTTACACTCACTGATCACTGTAGGTTGGGTCGACAAATTTACTGCTTTGGATAGCAAAAGGGCTGACGTTTTTGCTATCCAACTATTGGCTATAGTGAGTACACTAATGTGGGTTTAACATTGACAAGTTCTTTATTTTGGCCTTTCTTACGTATGAGTTATGGATTTTTAAAATCTTCTTTTATTTATTTTGTTCACATAGTGAATGTAAATTCTAATAGTAATATAGTCCGCAATATTTTGAGTGGATTAAAGTTATTCTGATACGCCCGCACATGCTTCTTCAATACCACATCAACATGGGTACATTTGAAAAATCTAAAGGCCTGTCTACACGATGCAACTTTTGTTGTACAACAACATACAACTTTTGTTCAACGATGTTGGACGTGGTTGCATTTGAGTGTCTACACGGTAATACACCGATAAACTTTTGTTGCATGCTGTTGTACGCTGTTGCATGGTAAAAAAGAGGAAAAACAATAAAAATTGGCTCCAAAATTCCTAAAAAATTGCTTGTGAAGAAGGTTTTAGCTGATGTGGCGACTGCGAGTTTGATTTCAAACATTGTTTTAATGAAAAGACGACGTCGACGAGAAAGAAAGTCAAGAATATGGACAAAACAATAGTTATCCAAAGGAATGTTGAAGGGGCTTTCCATAGCCTCATGAAAGAACTGAGATTTTCCGACCCCTTTAAGCTGCATAACTTCCTCAGAATGGACGAAGCCTCCTTTGAAGAGTTATTAAGTCGATCCAATCATATTAATGCGCAGACCGATATCAGCAGCAGCTAAAGGCTTGCTATCACATTAAGATACCAGGCATCCTCCGGGCATGGAGCCTGATTTTCTCCCACAATAAAACTAGCAATGCCGCCATATAAGTGAAATAATCTTGAGTGCGGCGAAAAACCATTTCGTTTAAACCATTTCGCCCCAAAATGTCTAGGTGTGTGAACATGTAGAAAAATCTTGAAGTTAACAGTGATGGGTATGTTTGATTAGGTCATTGTAGTCAGAAGATTTTAAGATGAAGACGGTTTTGGTAACTGAGTGCAATAGTACTCTTGAATGACATCTGTGTTCTACTGCGACATTATGTTCCAGAGTTATGATGTCATCACGTTTAGGGTGTATGCATGGATTTCACCGACATATTTCTTCAGACGGATTATTCTTGAACTTATTCAATTGGTTGTGAGTTCGAGGAAGCATCTAACAAAATGGTTGTTTTATAGGGGTTCGAATGGCTTATTTTCTATGGCCACAAACCCCTCAGTCCAAAAATTGGAAAATTTTCTGACTGGGTTTTCACTCGAGCGACCTATGTGGGATGGTTGCCAGTTACCAGCGGAAGGTCGTGGGTTTCCTCTGGGCACAGAGCCCGGTTTCCTCATACAATAAAACTGGCAACGCCGCCATATAAGTGAAATAATCTTGAGCGCGGCGTAAAACACCAAAACAATCAATCAATGTTCACATAAAAGTTTCAAACCTGCACCAGGACATCAAGATTCTGAAAAATCGGTGTTCAAACTTTGCCATTTCAGTAGCTGTGTGTCATAAAAAAACCCGCCTTCATTGTTGACACCTGAGAGCCAATCAAACAACGCTAAGCCAATAATGGTAACCACTCAGCCAATCAGAATAAGACTAGACAAAGACATGTTCCAAGGGTTTACATTTAGTGACAAGTGCAATTTAGTGCAATTATTTTTTGCTTTAAAAATACTCATTATTTTTTTCTTCCACTTTGTAGATGCCAGCATCATTAAACTCAGTTGAATTCTCTCGTAGTTTCACCTTTCATGTGGATGCAAGTCCAAGATATGGGAATTTTCAAAATCTGAACCACCTGCCTTCCATTGGCAAAGGTTTTTGTGCAGGAGAGCATTATGTGCCATTTTATACCAATCAGTCAGTATTTAAGACAATATCATCATGGATAAAATCATGGAAGCCATGGCAACAGAGTGTACTTCTGTGTGGTATTGTGGACAGGTGAGAATCTAGTTCGAAATAAAAATTAACAGCATATTCTTCCTTATTTAACTTTCGAAACCTAAAAGTTTTAAACCATCTAGGCCTACTTGTCAAATGCTCTAGGAAGTGTTTTAACCAGAGTAGAAGGTGTCATTAAAAAATATTATTGTGCAGCTCCTACAAAAATTAAACCAAATTTGTCCAAAATAGGTGAAATGGGATATTTCAAGCATGGCAATGTTGGCGTCAAATGCATTTATGTCTAACCCAAATAAATAGAAAATTTCATATCTTTTATACTATCATTTCCAGACCAGATACTTTCAGTGTCGGTCAGAAACATTGAATCGGTTCCGTATATTGAAATGCTGAAAACCAAGCGGTGCCAATGCTAGTTTCGTTATACATGATAGCATACATGTACATGTATACTGGCTTTCATGATGGGTAACAGATTTTTGTTTTCGTAGTTTTAAAACAATAGTAACAACAGGCTACCGGAACCGTTCGCTACCGTGAAATCCTATAGCCTCATTTCTCTCAAAACTCTGAACTGAGCTGCATCTTGTTGTTTTCACAGGCTACCTATTCACCAAGTAGACTTGTTGGCCACTTCACTTGAACCGTTATCTCATCGTGATTACACAACCGCCTGCAGGCAACGGTATCCGTCATCACCACTCAAGAAAACAAAATCATCGGATTTTGTACAATGTGATGGGCCAGATGAAACTGTATTTAGCCAGACACCTCCACTTAATGATGCCCTTGGTTCAGAGGAAAACCGTGATTGTCAGCCAAAGGGGATCACAGAATCTAACGCCCTTAAAGAGAGTGAGGAAGATGACATAAATAAGGCTTGTCTATTGAAGACTGTTGAAGATGATCAGGTCAATAAACTGGACTCTGACCCAACAGTAAAAACTGAAAAAGAGCAAAAGTATGAAAGTTCACATAACTTTGATCAGAAAATCGAGGAGCATATTCCATCCAAAACTAGTGCGAATGATGATTTAATAACTGAAAAGTGCTACCCAGTTCATGAAAACAATAACCATAATATTTCAATCGAAGTTGATTCTGCTCCAGAGGATACAGTTAAATGCTATTCTGAAGTTAACACTGGATGTGAAATCCCGAATAATAGTGACTGTGAGGCCAAAGAAAGTACTGAAATTGAAAATACAGTTTGTAGTGAATGCAATACTGATATTGATAACCGTAACTTTGAGGCAAATAACTGTAACAAAGATCTAATAATTGATCAAACAATTGAAAGCTCTCCTCAACAGCCAGAAGAAAGATCTGTTACAGTGGTAGAAAGTATCTTGCATGATGTAATCTCATATGTGTTAGAGTTGTGTCAAGATGAGGACCAGGAAGAACTTTCAAATTTGCCTAGAAATGAGGACGAACAATATAACTCTGAGCAGGAAAGCAAAGTTCAGGAAAAAGCCCAAGCATTATTACAGTATTCTGTGAAAGTGCCGAAATGCAAGACATTGGTTGCTTTGAGTTCTCCAGTTCAGTCATTGTCTGTACAGTGTAAAGGTTTAAAGAGGAACACTCGATCACAGCTGGATTTCAGGAAAGATATTGACCATATCACAGTTCTCAAAAAGATCTCCCAAAGCTCCCCAAATATCCACAGTAATCCTCTCATGAATTCGCCTTACCTCAAAACTCCAGACTTTTTTGGTAAAAACTGTACACAGAAACTGGGTATGTAAAATATTTTTGTATGTATCTCCATATTACCCTTCTGTATTTATTAGAATTTTCCGAGAAGAGGCTGTGCCGGAACTGAGTTGTCAGAGGGGTACGTGTACATGCGGCTGCATGGCTAACCCCCTGATTGGTGATCTTTGAAAAAGAAAGCTGCCTCTGCCATATAAGTGAAATAATGTTACTCCTGGCAAAAAAGGAGTGCCTAGGGGTCCTGCACAACCAAAAAAAAAAAAAATTTTTGCAACAAAACTTGTCACTAACGCCCATACTGACAAGGCAACAAGGACTTTTCAATACATAGTCATGACACAGAATATATGGTTACGTAATTAAGGGACTTGTCATGTGACAAATTATCTGACTTCCTATAAATATATTTTGAAATACATGTACGGGCTAGCATTAAGATTGGGCCAACTAAAACTCCCATACAACTAACCAAATTTGACTACCACCAAATTTAAAGCAATAATCTTTAATTTTCTATAATAACAGAAGTCTATGCACGTTCATAGATTTCTGATAATACTGATGATATAACTGTTGAACAGGACCTCTTCAGAGAAGTCAGGATGTGTATGATAAACAATCAGAACACGGAGATGCCGTTCCATTGAACCAAATGTATAAGAATGCTAAATGGTGGTCAGAAGAGCCCCCTGCTGGAAAGCTGTATATTCCTGCCCTGAGGGAGGATCTGATGAATAATTACAGAAACCAGCTACAGGAAATTTGGAAGGTATAAATAAACCAACAACAACTCTTTCATGGAATTTTAGGTAACAATAAGTATTTCACCAACAACAACTCTTTCACTATTAATATTATAGGTAACAATAAGTATGCCAAGAATTCCAATAATTTTCAGGCCCTAGTTAGTGTCAGATATCAATGTGATTTTAGCTTGATGTTTTCTTTTATGATACCACTCTGACAAACTGGAACACTGTCATCAAGTTAAAAGTTTTTATAACATTATTGTTACACCAAATTAAGAAATACCCTATGTGCATTCATATGAATTCATTGCAATTTTATACTACTCCGTTCAAATCCAAACATGCAAATGTGACATATACAATATTATAAAATGATATAAATCTTTGCTGTATCAAATTTTCACAAATTTCATTCTGCTATCATATTTCCCAAGTGAACTTTATTCAACTTAGTTATTAAAGAAGTCATGATACATGTAAGAGAATTTTTTATGCTATTCAGCAATGTTATCTAGATACAAGCTTGTGTTTAACTTTACTACCGTGATAGAATTACAGCAATTGCTATTTGATATTTCCTAGAAATCAGGTCTGTTAGTGTCACACTGTTTTTGTGAATTTTGATGTCAATTTCAGTTGCTGGACATGTGGACTGACTTTGAAAGAGTGGCTTTTGTTAAAGAGATGATTAAATCTTCAACCACTGAAGCTTTAACTGCTTTTGCCAAATATGTTCAACAAAGGTATGAAACCTTTGAAGTTTCTGCTTCAATTTTTGAAGTTGTTCGACATTAAATTCAATCCTTCTTCCAGATTAAGCTAAAATTTCATAGAGAGACTTGCAACATTTTTCAAGAAAGTTTATGAATAATTCTTTTATTTTGATTTGAAGCCTGTCTGCGTCTATATGTGGACTAAAAGGAAATGAAACAACCTTTGTAAAAAAATTTGAATATACATGTTCTAATGGGCTTGGTTTAAGCTCTGTGTGTATAAGAGAATCTAACAAGCGAACCGTTGCCAACAGGGCCGGGTAGCTCAGTTGGTAGAGCGGTGGGACGGTAACCCTAAGTCGGAAGTTTGATTCTCACCCTGGCCCGGAATTTACTAATTCAGTAATTTCCCTGATGATGATTGCAGCGTGTATATGTTTTATAGCAAATTTTTCCAATTTTAGGAGATAGATGTTTTGCCCTATGCTGTTCGTAAATCCTTTAATCAATTAATACATGTATTTATTTTTCTTTGTTAGGTTGAAAGAAACTTTTGATATTAGCCGTCTAACAGATAAACTGTTGTTAAGGATATTCTCAGGCTTGTCTTCAAAGGACATTGTTGCATGTTCACAGGTATTTTATTTCATTATGTGTGGTTTTATACTCAAATATTGTTAGCACATGTTTTTCAAAATCTATTCACTGGCAAGTATTAGCAATTTTTGCACTAGAAATACATTATTTACACATTTCTGTCAATCAAACTTCATATGTTGCAATTCAACAAAACTTGAACTAGAACTTGATTTGAAATTCTTTTATTTTTTGTGCTACTTACCTTTCACAAATTCACAATTTTTTTTTTTGTAATTTTTTTCAACAAATTCACAATTTTTTTGTTTTTGTAATGTTATTTTTTCAATATGATTTCAGGTTTGCAGACGTTGGAGATATCTTTGTGCTTTAAGCTCTCTCTGGAAGATCAAGTGTCAGCAAATAGGTCAGAAGAAAATACACTTCTACCCCCAAAGGACTAACAACATTTGAATTATGATTTTGTTTTTACAGGAGGTTTCACGAAGCCGTCGCACAGTGCGATCAATCGCAGTTGCCATGATGATATATCTCTTCACTATGGTATCCATTGGCAACTGGGCTTCGTTTGCGATGCGATTGTTTTGTGAAACGAGCCCCCGAGCAGTGAAAATTTTTATTTTTTTCTGTTAGTTTTAGTCCATCAGAAATGTACAGCCAACTATTTTTGAAATATCAAAGAAAAAAAAAAGGAATTGAATTGCCTTCAACCTTTTTTATTCTTCAATGTTCTGTCAATTTCCTATTATATTCAAAATCAATATATCCCAAATGGATTTGGTAAAAAAACACAAAATCATATTTGTAATTTACGAGACTTGTGTTCCATACCTGTACCTAATCTTTTAAATTTACAAACACTAAAACACACCTGCAATGGGAAAATCTTCTTGACTAAAATAACCATGGAGACAAGTTTCTAATTGTGTTAAAAAAGGGGTATATCATTTAGACCTTTATACCCGATCATAAGTTGTTGTATTAAAGTGGCATGAGCTGCCAAAATGCTGATATTTTGACGTTAAAACAGAATGTTGAAATGATTGGCTATTTTTCTCAAGACGTATAATTCAGAAGCTTTTTAGTGCTTCTAGTCTTGAAAATGTACAATTAAGTATTGTTTTGAACTAACTCTGGCTTAGAATGAATGAATGGTCGTCCCGGTTATTTAAATTTTGTTTACTTTTCTAGCACGTGTTCGGTGCGTACAGGCCACATACTTTATGGATTCTACTCATTCTAACGCCAATCATTTAGTTTTTTGATGGCCCTCAAAGCCTCTTACTATCGTGTCGATCAGAAATTATGAAAAAACTGTGAATTTTGGCAGCTCATGCACTTTAAACCAACACCCATGATATTTCATTAGGTTGAAGACAGACAGGTGGCTTCAGTCAATAATCTTTGAAATTGTTCATTTTACAGTGAATGAGGAGTGTTTAGGTAATCTGAATGATTTAGTAATGAGAGTTGGTGGTAGCCCAAATGGTGTAGATTGGAGAAACGCTCATGGTGAACTTCTCAAGATAGCCACTCATAAAAAACACAACCTTCTTCTCTCGTCTCTCAAGGCATCACACGGTAAGCTAGACGGAAAATTCAAACTGACTGTCATAAACGGAAAGAGCATGATAATGGGTAGAATTATTATTATAAAAGTGGTCATTTATTACAATTTAGTTATTGTTATCAAACTTTGGTTTCAGATTATCCGTACATCCGTCTGTCCATTCGTCCATAACACAATCGTTTCCAGAGCATAACTTATAAAAGCCTTGTTCAATTGTTTACAAATTTTTTGAAACCGATTTCCTTCTGCCATATTCCTTCATGGTAATTGCTGTCTTAGAACAGATAAAATTTCAAGAGCGATGTTTAAGATCAAATCATCCAATTACAATCTGAGTTTTATGAAAGAGTGATGTGAGCAAACCAATTTGTCTTTTTCAGGGAACAGTGTTCAGTTTAAAGATGAAGTTAACCAAGATAATAATACCAGCCATAAGGGTAGGTTCATACATGCCTTGACCTAAACCTTCACCCAATTAAACGAATGAAATTAGTAACTAACAACATTGTCGGAACAAAGAGGGGAAAGAAAGAGGAGACAGAATGTTAAAAAATGTTAAATAGTGAAACATCTCCTAAAGTGAAATGAGATATATCATGCAAATGATGGGGGGGGGGGGGGGGAGCACATTCTTCTACGTTCAATAGGCTTTACCTACAACATTCAACTCACATTGATCGAATAGAAACTGCTAATTTGTAAAAAAAAACATCTATCATGGATATATTGTTACACAGTACTTAACTACCATTAGATTGTATATTTTAGTTTCATATATACTAAAGGCAATACTTAGTTTTGTCAGTGGAAACTGATTCAGCAAATATTTGAAATGGATATTCCTTTTATTTAATTCAGAAACCCTCCAACACTCTGATGATCTGAAAAACAAAGCTCTGAACGACAAATCAGGTGCGTCTTACTTGTTTTGTTTGATTAAAAATACTATATTTGTCCTTCTGTTTACATATTTTTATGATCACTAAAACACACAGGCACAGGGAAAATCTTCTTGTCTAAAATAACCATGAAGACACGTTTTTTTCTGTTTACACATGTCTCTCAAATACACCTATTTTCAGAAGTTGTTTCTTGTCTGCAGGATATCTCTGAAACTTTTGGTAAAATTTCATGAATTGTTTTAGAACTAATTGAAGGGGTTCTTTCTGTGTCTGCATGTATGCCCGTTCATCTGCTTGCCTCTGATTCAAGGATTTTTGTTAGTTGCTGGTGTTTTACATAAAACTTGATTGATTGAGGTTTAACGCCACACTCAAGATTATTTCACTTATATGGCCATGTTGCCTGGTTTAGCAGGGGAGGAAAATAGGCTCTTTGGCGAGTACCTGGCAACCCTTCCACATACGTCGACAGATGGAAAATTTGTTTATTTGGTTTGACTGAGATTCGACCCGCCCGCCATCGATGGAAGGCCTATGTTGGACTGAGGGACTTTCACTCGACCGACTGAGCCACCGAGGCCCAGGAAATCTGAATTACTTTTTAATGGTGGAATTCTTTGAGATTGTCTGGACAAATGTTTATTGGTCCATCGGTCGTATTATGGTATCACCAGCGCCGTCCGTCCGGTCCTCCTTCCCGGTTTACTAAAACTCTGGTTAATATGACTTACAAATTCAACATTTCGTTTTTGTCTCTGTATCAATTCGTTGGATAAGACATACATGCATATTGTCACCTGAAAACACTCTTGGTTTTTAATATGTGATGGAAATTATCTGCCAAATGTTTGATGGAATTACTAATTCAGATTGTATATGGAGATTATTTCCTGTTTCAGAAGAGTTAAAGGTGAAGCTTGGTTCAGAATCTGAGATTTTTCGTTACAAGACAGAGGGCTATGGGTCGGACAATGATTCGGACATCTCAGAAGATTTGGTTCAACTGATGACAAATTATAATTACAACTCCTCCAGTTTAAGACGTAAGAGACTCGTCATATGTAATCATCTATTAAAAGTTGGTTGTCAGTTACCAACAGAAGGTCGTGGGTTCCCTCCAAGCATAGAGCCCGGTTGCCCCCCAAAATAAAACTGGCAACGCGGCCATATAAGTGAAATAATATTGAGTTTGGCGTAAAACACCAAACAATCAATCAATCTATTAAAAGAAATGTCTTGCAAGGCTTAGTTTTTACCATGAAATAGATAAATGGGCTGCCAAAATTTTTTTTTTTTTTCATAACAATATAAAAATTGATTATTGATTATTGTTTTACACCAAACTGAAGATTATTTCACATATATAGTTGTTGGTGGAAGAAATCAGGTTGCTTTTGGGCTGGTAACTGTTACATATAAGGCAATGAAGTACATACCAACTCAGAAATGTTTTAGTGTTTTCTTTGGATTGACTGGGATTTCAAGGATTTGACGATAATCCCAAAATGAAAGGCTTAATGTTGAAATTAAAAAAAATAATCGGTACTTGGCTAGCAAACTTGTTTGCCAAATGTGAACTTATTTCAAGTCTCAAGGATAATTTTTATTCTCAAATTTGGTTTTACTAGAAACTTTCCATTTGCAATAAAGCGGATGGTTTGTTAAATTGCTTGAAACAAAAGGTATTCCAATTTTGCTGCACTGTTAATATTTATGTTATAGAACTGATAATAAGGTGAAGAATTACTTATGGATAACAACTTCTTGGTTAATTGGGTGACGACGTTTCGATGTAGTTCTTACAATTGACTTTGATAACTAAATTCTTCACCTTATTGTTAACCTTTCAACTTCTAAATGCCATTGAAAGATTTTATAGAACTGACAGTTTAATAACAAGGCAAAATCTTCACGTAATGTTGGTTTAAATTTTGCACTTAACTATCTCAATTTAATAAAATCAGTTGTATCTTTTTTCCTCTTGAATTCATCATAAACTACAGGTCTTTAAAATGAATATAATTTAAATTAATTCTTATAAGTCTGATTTTTAACTCTAGCTAATTGCGTCTTTTCTTTCATAGAGATTACAAGTGTTGTGTAAGTTAGCTCTTTTGGTGATTTTTAACGTTTTTATTCCTTCAAGCTCCTCTTTTTATGATTTACCTTGATCGAGAATTCGTCTGCTGAGTTTTAAATTTGTAACTTTTTTTTGTGCATTTTGGTACCCTGTTTTTGTATACTGGTGCATTTTTTCTATTCATTCTTATTCACAGTTACTGGTTCATTGTAATTGTTTTGTGTTATTCTATTAATTTCGATTTTACAATTTTATTTTCTATTTTTTTTATTACGTATTACCTGTGTATCAGGTTCAAAGGGGAATTACTCTCTACTATCCCTCATGTCTGTTAATGGAGGAGAATTACCTCCCTTACATAGGTAGATAAACTAAGAAATCAAAATAAGCCCAACATAACCCGATTTCAAACCAGATGGAAGGACTTGTAAATCTTTTCGTGGATTTTTGTTTATAATTTCCCCTCAAACTTTTTTTTGTTAACATCAAGCCCTAAATTATAAGTATTTAATTTGTTTTATCTTGCTAGGGCTAAGGGGTCAATATTGATTCCGGTTGGCGACTTGACTTCAACAAAACCCACTGGCCCAACTACTTTAACGTAAAATACATTGTCAGTTTGTTTTAGACATTTCATAAAAAAAACTGAACGTTTTGCAATTGAAAAATTTTCTACTACTTTTATTGTTTAATAACTTTTATGAGTATTCTCTTCATTGTAGAAACATTAGGCCCTGTACACTTGACTTTCATATATACTTCATAAAACACAATCACATTTTTTTGTATCTAAAAATATTTTATTGTTTTCTTTAGAGAAAAAAAGTGTGCAACATAAACGTTCCACAAGAAGACATGCTAACAACCCTACTACAAACAGACAGGGTCTAAATGCAGTTCCAGACGGCCCTCAGTAAGTGTAAATCCAAGTATTTTTCACATTTTTCTATCTATCTACATGTACATTTCAAGAGAAGTTCAGCATTTGAAGTATTTTGAAAAAAAAAAAAATATTTGTAAAGTCAGTAACCCATCCAAACGGAACAATGCTAATAATGAATAAAATTCAAATAACATGGCTGTATGTGTGCATTTTTGATTGATTGACTGTTTGGGGTTTTACGCCGCGCTCAAGATTATTTCACTTATATGGCGGCGTTGCCAGTTTTATTGTGGGAGGAAACCGGGCTCTTTGCCCGGAGGAAACTCACGACCTTCAGATGGTAACTGGCAACCATCCCACATAAGTTGTTCGAGTGAAAAACCCAGTCAGAAAATGTTTCCAATTTTTTGGGACTGATTGGGATTCGAACCCATGACCCATTGTTGGAAGGCTTTTCGGATTGAGCGTCCAACGCTCTACCTACTGAGCCACAGAGGCCCTGCTGCATGTTTGGGGTTTTGTTGCTTATAAGCCAAAACTGCATGTCTCAACTGTTTTTTTTTTTTTACTTTGCCAGACCCTTGGAGCCCGTTGATAAAACTAAAGGTCATTCTAAGAAACCAGAGGACATTGCTTATGATATCAGACCTCATTTGAGACCTTATAAAGATATCCTGGTGAGCTAATTTGGTTTGAATCTGTCCATATCAAAATTCTGCCCTCCTCTTCTCATCCGATAAAGCAAGCATCCTTACAAGTGTAATAATCATGAGTAAGGTGTACTCAACAAATACTCAGTCCAAAAAGTTATCATGAAAACACATGAAGTCATGAAGTCACACATGCTGCCTAAATGAAAATAAAGATATGATCATGAAAACACACATACTCTTAAGCCAAAATGAAAATAAAGCTGAATGAATCTGCTTAAAAAGGCTTGAGTGGTTCTTAGATTGGTTAATGTTGAAGTGTTGCCTGGTACTCGCCGAAGGTCTGGGATTCTGTCCAGACAAAGAGCATAGCTTCCACCTTATTTAAACCTGACAATTTCGTCATATAAGTGGAATAATCTTGAAATATCAATCAAATAGCTCCAAAAGAAGATTTTTAGAACAATGTAATATTTGTTATTACACTATAACACACGTGCACAGGGAAAATCTTCTTGTCTAAAATAACCAATGAGACAAGTTTCTTATTGTGTTAAAAATGGGGCATATCATTTAGACGTTTATACCCAATCATAAGTTGTTATAATAAACCACAACCCATGATATTTCATTAGGTTGACGACAGGGAGGAATTTGGCTTTAGTCAGTAGAATGTTCTGGAAAAGATAATTTGGCAACATTATTATTGGTATAGCTAACATGCCAATAACAATGTAATATTAGCATGTAAGTGTGTTTTTTTTATTGGACGATTTTGCCATTATTAGGGAAAAACAGAAGCAAGTCATAGACTTCAATGGGTTGCAACAAAGAAAAAATCTACCCCCACTCAGAGAGAACCAGAAATTCCATTAGTTGGAATAGTGCCTCCTATAAAGAGAGTGAGGAAGCTAGAGGTAAGAATATAGCTTAAATCAATTTGAAAGGAAAGAAAATCCAGCCAATCGGGTACGCTCACGAAAAAGAGCAACCAATCAAAATTGGTCATATTTCTTTGTTAGAGTTTTTTAAAAATCAATTCTATTATTCACAACCCATTTTACTCTACATTGTACATTATCGAATTTAGTTTTATAAGTGAAATACTGGATATTATGGGCATATAAAAGATCAGATATTCAGATCGCCATGGTAAAGCACACCATTGTCAGCCGTTATATTTCAGTTGTGCATTTTGTAAATGTGGGAATGACATCTCCTTTCTGATTTATAAGCTATGCCTTTAAGATGTTGTAAAAACTCTTAAGGTATACAAATACCACTTTTTAACTGGTATGGAACTAAATTGCTTCTCGATATTTATGGTCTGACAACTGCAATCACTCTGGGTTTTTTTCCTTTTAAACTACTACATTTATATAAGATACATGTAGCTACTAAAGTATAAACATTTTTTTGTAAAAAAAAAAACATTCTAAAACTTAAAAAGAAATTGTGCTATACTTTCTGGGTTTTTTTTCTTCCTCAGTTTTCTTTGGATGCCATGTGTTTATGTGTTTATGACAAATAATGATGATTAAATATGACCTACATAAAGGATAAAAAAGTAACCTAAATCTTGTTGCTAAGTGGAGGTTTGTTCAAATGCTAATTTTTTTTACCCATAAACTTCTTGTATCATTATTGTTGTTCAAGTTATCGTAGTTTCCCTCCTCCACTCCCACCCTTCTAAAGAAAAAAAAAACCCATAACAAAACAAAAAAAGTGACCATGCTCATTATAGCCTTGTAAACTGAGGCCTTTTTCATGAACCTGAAAATAGTGAAGACAAAACTAAGTCACCATGCTCATTATAGCCTTGTAAACTGAGGCCTTTTTCATGAACCTGAAAATAGTGAAGACAAAACTAAGTCACCATGCTCATTATAGCCTTGTAAACTGAGGCCTTTTTCATGAACCTGAAAATAGTGAAGACAAAACTAAGTCACCATGCTCATTATAGCCTTGTAATTTGAGGCCTTTTTCATGAACCTGAAAATAGTGAAGCCATAACTAAGTCACCATGCTCATTATAGCGTTGTAAACTGAGGCCTTTTTTATGAACCTGAAAATAGTGAAGACAGAACTGTTAAAATGATCTTTGATGTACTGCGGTTTGCTGTTAGTATTGTGTCTGTCTGGCATGTCTGAAAAAAACTCATAACAAAACAAAAAAAGTCACCATGCTCATATTAGCATCGTAAACTGAGGCCTTTTTCATGAACCTGAAAATAGTGAAGACAAAACTGTTATAATGATCTTTGATGTACTGTGGTTTGCTGTTAGTATTGTGTCTGTCTGGCATGTCTGAAAAAAACTCATAACAAAACAAAAAAAGTCACCATGCTCATATTAGCATCGTAAACTGAGGCCTTTTTCATGAACCTGAAAATAGTGAAGACAAAACTGTTATAATGATCTTTGATGTACTGTGGTTTGCTGTTAGTATTGTGTCTGTCTGGCATGTCTGAAAAAAACTCATAACAAAACAAAAAAAGTCACCATGCTCATTATAGCATCGTAAACTGAGGCCTTTTTCATGAACCTGAAAATAGTGAAGACAAAACTGTTATAATGATCTTTGATGTACTGTGGTTTGCTGTTAGTATTGTGTCTGTCTGGCATGTCTGAAAAAAAACAAAAAAAGTCACCATGCTCATATTAGCATTGTAACTGAGGCCTTTTTCATGAACCTGAAAATAGTGAAGACAGAACTGTTAAAATGATCTTTGATGTACTGCGATTTGCTGTTAGTATTGTGTCTGTCTGGCATGTCTGAAAAAAACTCATAACAAAACAAAAAAAGTCACCATGCTCATATTAGCATCGTAAACTGAGGCCTTTTTCATGAACCTGAAAATAGTGAAGACAAAACTGTTATAATGATCTTTGATGTACTGTGGTTTGCTGTTAGTATTGTGTCTGTCTGGCATGTCTGAAAAAAACTCATAACAAAACAAAAAAAGTCACCATGCTCATATTAGCATCGTAAACTGAGGCCTTTTTCATGAACCTGAAAATAGTGAAGACAAAACTGTTATAATGATCTTTGATGTACTGTGGTTTGCTGTTAGTATTGTGTCTGTCTGGCATGTCTGAAAAAAACTCATAACAAAACAAAAAAAGTCACCATGCTCATTATAGCATCGTAAACTGAGGCCTTTTTCATGAACCTGAAAATAGTGAAGACAAAACTGTTATAATGATCTTTGATGTACTGTGGTTTGCTGTTAGTATTGTGTCTGTCTGGCATGTCTGAAAAAAAACAAAAAAAGTCACCATGCTCATATTAGCATTGTAAACTGAGGCCTTTTTCATGAACCTGAAAATAGTGAAGACAAAACTGTTATAATGATCTTTGATGTACTGTGGTTTACTGTTAGTATTGTGTCTGTCTAGCATGTTTAAGTTGTGGTTAGGCTGGTATTTAATTGGATTTGATGGTTATCTGTGGTAATGAGTGTTTGATTGGATTACTGATAAGAAATAGGTATTAGAGGATTAGATTCTTCTGATCTCTTCATTCCTGCAGGCATAATAGTTATGATTGATGACTAGTTAACTGCCCTAACCACTTGACAGGGTTTTAACTTGATGCAATTTCCGCATTTTGTAAGCACAACATAATTAGACGTAAAAAAACCCCGAAATCTCTAAAGCGTGAGTAATTATATATTTGTCTTTTGTAGTGTTTTTATCCACTGTCTATCGTGGGAAGTTAACGAATCACTTCTTAATGTATTTCCGTAAGACAATGGATTTTTTTTTTCAAACTAACATAAAAAAATATAAGGTATTGACTAAGAAATGACTACAGATTTTGATTCTAGTCTGACTCTACACTCTCACAGTTAATTGTTTTATGTATAATGATGAATATTAATTTGAAGAAAAAAAAAGGTCGTAGAAGCAAATTGGATAAAAAAGTCCTCGTCTTCATGACATATTTGTATCCTTGTTTCTTATTCCCCCTCCAAACAAAATATATAGATAATAACTACATAGATATTTGAGCATGTGTCCCATTTTGGAACTTTTTTACTTTACCATGTTTATTTCTTGTTTTTCAACATACTTTTAATAGGGTGTGACTCTTTCTTTCCATCGCTATATGTCAGTCAACATTTCATTTATTAAAACCTTAGATTTAGTGCACCTTCTGACCCTAGACTATACTGGTTTTCTGCTGAAGTTGATCAAGTCATAGGTGACAGCATTAATTGGATTTATAACATAGATGAGGTGGCACTCTTACCCTGGTAATACAACCCTGTCAACATTTTTACCACATTGGGTGTGCCCTTTGCATTTCCAAACCGCCATCATTCAACAAGTTTTCTTTATCGTTATGATGTTTTCTGATGTTAATGAGAACAATTTACATTTTGCACATTCCTAACCTTTGGTGCGATTATGTGTCAGCGTTATTTTTTTTCATGCCTCGTTATTAAATTCTAATTTATCATTCCACATGCTCAAAATGACGCCGAAACCGTACAGGTTTTTTGCTGTTTTGTCTACATGGTAAAGTCTGTCTACATGTCTGTTACAAACCAAACTGACATTAATTGTTCTAGCTTAGCATTCATTCTCCACTGAAGTCAAAAAAATGAATTATTTTTACTTTTATCGGATCCTGCAAATGTAGTAACTGCTGTAAAGTTAAAATCCATTTAAAAAATTTTCAGATAAGTACTCCGATTATTAGATTGATGTTCTACTGGACATTTAAGATGTATTGACTTGTGTATATGGTTAAAGTGGCATGAGCTGCCAAAATGTATTGAATGTTGATATTATTGGCTATTTTTCTCAAGACGTATAATTCAGAAGCTTTTTAGTGCGTCTAGTCTCGAGAATGAACGATAAGGTATTGTTTTGAACCTACTTTGGATTAGAATGAATGAATGGCATCCCTGTTATTTAAATTTTGTTTACTTTTCGAACACTATTCCGGTTAGTACAGGCCACATGCTGTATGGATTTTCCTCATTCCTACGCCAATCATTTAGTTTTTCGATGGCCTTCAAAGCCTCTTACTGTTGTGACGGTCAGAAATTATGAAAACAAAATTGAATTTTGGCAGCTCATGCTGCTTTAAGTGATAGAGGGAAATGGTTCATTGGGTAATAGAGAAAAACAGAAGCAACGGGTATTCCAGAAAAATAATGTCTGAGGCGCGAAGTTGTTGTTTCTGGAATACCCGCTGACTAGGTGTTTCTCTGACGTAAATGATTTGGACTTGCTTTGGGTTCTCATCGACTTCCTTTATTGGTGTTCTACAAATGCAGTACTATATCTCATTTACAGTTGTGCATTCAACCTCTGGTACATTCGAATAAAACAATACTTTTTTTTTCTCAGCATGGTCTCAAATTTGAGGATGGAAATATTATTTCTCTGGACAGATTGTAATTTGAGTTGATAAAGTACATATATGCTGTAATATCGCAAGATTTGTGTCATGGTGTCGTCTTAAATAAAGCTTCACTTAATTGGCCGATTTTCTTGAGAAATAATGTCTTGTTGGAACAATAGTGTGACGTCACAACTATCGTTTACCAGGAAGAAAGTCCCGACCGTGGACAGATACTGCCATCCCTTCCTCATAGAGTGGAAGTAGACAAAAGTGCATTCTGGGTTCTCTACTTGCCACCAAATCTATCACAAGGCTATTCTGGAAAACTTTGTTTTTTTCGAAAGACAGAAACTTTGATAATGTGTTGTCCTTTTTCTGGAATGTTTGGAAATGCAGTATAAAGCAATACCTGCCTGGACCATATCATCTTTATTTTTCCCACTGAAATATTTTTCTTTTTCATAGTTTTATGGTACTGGCCACCAAAATTTCACCCAACATAATGTGATGTGTTTTTTTCAGAGGATTTTTTTTCACATATAAATTTCCCCCATTAACTTTGTCAATATTTCTTAGGTTCATACTACTGATCTACAAATGTCATCGAGTTTGCAGAGGTTATGGTTCAATTGTGTAACAAAACGTGTTATCAATTTTCTATGTGAAAGAAATCGTAGTTTTAACTTGTGTATAAATATTGTTATTTTGCCAGGGTCATGAGGGTGGAGTATTATGTGTAGATTTTGACCAGAGAAGACTGGTATCTGGTGGATGGGATCGTATTATCAGACTATGGGATGTTAGAAGCGGAAGAAGTCTTAGAAGATTTTACGGACATAGGGTAGGTTTCTAACTTAAAGAGGCATGATCTGTCAAAATTCACACTTTTCCTCATAAATTCTGATTGTCATAATAATTTTGTTTTTTTAAGCTCAGGGAAAAATGGAATTATTCGTATAGGGAGCGCAAGTCTTGGAGGAATTCCACCAATTTCCTGTCACCGGCGTTGCATTGTGCATGTTTCTGTGCGTTTTTCGTTCCAACATGAGTGACGTTTACATCTGACGTTATGGAACAAAATACGTCAAATGGAATTGCAACGTCATCAAAAACGTTCCTTAAAGCATCATCTGTCACCGGATATCATGAAATCACATAGGAATTCTTACGAGACTTGTGCTCCCTATTGAGAATCTAAACGTATTGCCGTTATTAAAACAAAATTGCTTAAATATATATAGGAATGAGAATTCACATGCCCATGTATAAATTTGAAGTTTTGTATGGTGTATGTTTTAGGGTGGAGTACACAGTATTGTATTTGATAATGATATCATGGCCTCCGGTTCCTGGGATATGACTGTTATGGTAAGTGAGAGTCACTGGACATTTTGTCATAAAACTTATTTTTTGACACTACTCTCGTTATTTTTAGGGATTACACTTTCTTGAAAAATAGCAGAAATTGTTCTACCGATTTTGGGTGACGCCCGAAACGGGAATCGAACCCGGGACCCAGAGTATGGCACCTATTTCCAGCACTAAATCTGTTTTTGTTTGACACGAATATGTTACACCCTGTCCACTAAAGCTACTCAAATACATGTACATTATATTTCTAAATTGTTTCTTCAACAGATCTGGTGTATGAAGAAGTTTACGCGTCGTCTTACGTTACATGATCATAGGGGCTGTGTGTCGTGCCTTTGTCTTCATCCACAATATCTGTGAGTTATTTCACTTTCTTAAAATGCTGTTGTGAACAAAGTTGCTAGAAAACTGCTTGTACACTAAACCTTAAATTTATGTTTGTACCCTTCTCCCATCTCTTTTATGGGGTTGATTTTGAATTCAAGGACTTTAATGTGAACTGGTCACTGCTTTTCATCCTATCCCCCCCCACCCCTCCTCCCCTGCCACTGGTGATTCTGTTACAGATAATGTTCCTTGTCTTTGCAAATTACATGTACATTTTGTATTTCTCAATGATTTTTCTGTTCTTTATGAGAGTTGCATTGCAAGCATCCACCTGTTTAACACATTTTGGAAGAGTTTTGTTTGTATGAAATGACGATAATCTATTTCCTAACATTCACTTTAAGTATGATTTGTATGTAAACAATGTACTGACTGTGACTGTAGAAAGCATTTCCTCAATGATCTATAGCCACTCTCTACCAGAAATATGATGATGGCTTTGTTGTGGTGTTTACAACCTATTACACAGCTTTTAGGAGAGAGTGGCTGAAGGGAAAAGTTTGCCAAACTTTCAGATTTACGCTACAATTTCTACCATCTGGAGTTTGTCTGCTGCGAAGCTTTGGTAAACCTCTTGTCACGTTACCACTTTCAGAGAGACAAAATTAGACCTTTTAGAGATTTTATTCATTAGGAAATCAGTAGAAAGGAGAAAACTTGTCTGTGTGTTGTGACCTGAGTAATGTTAAGAGGGCCCTGACTTTGTGAATCATTGCTCAATGTGTCATTTGTTGATATTCACAGGTTTATTTTAGGCCACAAAATGCTATTATTGCCAAACCTGTGCAAGGTATTCATTAATAAACTCTAAAAGCAAGTTACGATTATCACTGAATGATTGTGTGATCCTTTAATACAAACAGAAAATTAGTCTTACACTCGACCCCCCAATCCCGTCTGGATAGCAGTTTAACAAATATTTTTCTCCTCTCCTCTTTTTACTGCTTACTAGAAGCAAATGTGGCCTACAGTAGACTGTTGGTATCCAATTCAAAAAGTCTTAAACAAATGGTTTGAGAGTTTCACTTATACCTGAGGCCTCGGCGGCACAGTCCGACACAGACGTTGCATCGATGTGTTGCTGGTTGGAATTCCACTTAGAGTAGATCAAACAAAATTGTACAATTTCTAAGTGCCGTATGTTGAAGAGTTGCCAGGTATTCGCCGAAGGTCGAGGGTTTCCTCCGGGCAAAGAGCCTAGTTTCTTCCCCTACAATTCAAACGAAAAGAAAGAATATAGGAACAATATAAAGGTCATATGATTTCACTTCGAGGTATATAGTATAATGTAAACACAAACTACAACCAACTGACATCAGTTGTGTCCCAGCATTCCAATCTACAGAATGGAATCAGTATTTCCTACTGCCATCAACATTATCTGGCTTGCTGTGGTGCCAGGTTTCAACTGATTCCTTTCCCTATAAACCTGACAAGGTCACGTACCTTATCAGTGCGGCACAAGACACCAAACAATCAATTGTTTTGACAATCTTAAAAGTGAACTATCCAGCCAACTATTAAGTGCCATATAAAGTCACCTAACCCTTGCCTTTTGGATATTAAACTTGACGATTGCAACAGTTTGGATAATAGAACCTCCGCTCAAGGTACTCCCTTTGGGTTAAGATTTCCTCCGGGCAAAGAGCGCAACATAAAACATCAATTAACCAATTAAAGTCCTGGTATTTTCTGACTTGGTTTGAGCTAGGTTTCTCACTTGTATGTGTTTCAGTTACCAGCGGAAGGTCGTGGGTTTCCTCCGGGCACAGAGCCCGGTTTTCTCACACAATAAAACTGGCATATAAGTGAAATAATCTTGAGCGCGGCATAAAACACCAAACAATCAATCAATCAATCATGTATATGTTTCCAGTTCATATTCAACACAAATGCTGCCATTATTTCCTGACCTTATTCATATTTGATCCATCTTAGTTGGATTCACAGTATTTGTTTGTTTCTTATTTCAGGATAACTGGCTCTCATGACAAGACCATTCATGTATATGACAGAAGTACATTCCTCTGTAACTTTGTGATTCGTGATCATACTGGGGCAATCACATGCCTGCAATTCGATGGCACATGTATTCTCTCTGGATCCACTGACAAGTAAGTCCGTTGTTGTAACAGGATAGACGTAATTGTTCATTTTTGCTTCTAAAATTGTATAATACGCCACATAGCATTGGTCAGATCATTGGTCAAAAGGTATTTTTGTTGTCATCTTGATTTCTCATACCTTGAGGGCCATATTATAGACTTATTATTAACTCGCATCAGTCATAACCATGAATACTGGACCCCAGGCTAGCTTGGCAGGGTCTTGCCGAGGGTGCAGAATTCATCGTAATGACTCCCATGTGAGTTAATAAGTGTTTTATCATAACGATTTCTTTATATTGGAAGTATTTTCGGTGTGCTCTAGATACAAACTCCGTGTAGTAAAAGCATTCTCAATCCAACTCTTGTTCAGATTTATGTGTTAGACTGTCCATACCAGACGACCGATATCATGTCATCAGACATATCCATTTCAGACCAATTTAATGAATATCAATGAAGCATAATACATGTAATATTACTTAGAGGGTTCGTTTGTAAATATATGGGGTCAGTTAATGGCCAATATATTCTTTACTGACTCCCCTCCCACCCCGCAAACAAAACCTGCCTTCTTTCTTCGAATTGACTGTAGAAGGTAGGAACCTGTTTGCGTTCCGTAAACTCTTTTGCATCACACTGGACATTGGGTCACTTGATATCGAGGTTTCCATTTAACTTCTCATCCTTTATTCTCATGACAATAGACTGCCATAGGAGGGATAAAATGGCTGAGGGAAATGTAATCTGCACAGAAAAGTATAGGTGTGCAGTCATCCGTGTCACTTCAGAGAGCTTTACAAAGTGGTCACTTCAAACAAGATCTCTCTTTTATCCCATAAGTTTTTGAGTTGCCAGTATACTAGTATACTTAGTATTGGAATTTCTGAGAAATTCTTTTAGTCAAGCCTTCTGTTTTTACTGTCAAGCTAATTGACCTGTCCTATATCTGTTTCTTGGCCTTGCTGCCCTTTGCTGTGGTCGATACACCCTTGCAGAAATGCATGTCCTCCAGACTATTAAAGCGGTGTATTATATCATTAATGCGCGCCCTACTTTCCACCATCGCCACAGGGGTTATAATGACAGCCAATTTTCTGAATGGACCTTTTTACTGTTGAGGCCAGCGAAACAGTTGTCTGAAATTATGAAAACGTAGACGGCACAAATCTTTCTTTCCTGGCCCAGATGTGCATTATTCTCATCAAAATTAAATACGTTGAAACACAAAAAGGGTGACATTACAAAGATACACACAACAAAAAAGCTTGATTTTTCTAAGAAAGATTCATTGATATTCTCAGAAAGATGTCCTATTTTAGGTAAATTCCAGTGGAGAAAATGTCAGTTTGTAAAAAATATAGAAGGGTAGATTGTTTCACATCTGTCAACACAATTTCTTTAAATTTTTAAGTATGTTTTTAAGTATGTTAAGTATGTTTTTGTTAGTTGCATACTGGCTTGGTATTGAGTATGGTTTTGTCAGTTGCATGCTGGCTTGGTGTTAAATACGGTTTTGTTAGTTTCATGCTGACTTGTTATTGAGTATGGTTTTGTTAGTTGCAAGCTGACTTGGTGACTTTGTATTGAGTATGGTTTTGTTAGTTGCACGTTGACTTGGTTTTGAGTATGGTTGTTAGTTCCATGCTGACTTGGTATTGATTATGGTTGTGTTAGTTCCATGCATTACTTGCTATTAAGTATTGTTTTGTTAGTTGCATGCTGACTTGGTATTGAGTATGGTTTTGTTAGTTGCATGCTGACTTGGTATTGAGTATGTTATTGTTATTTGCATGTTGACTTGGTATTGAGTATAGTTTTATTAGTTGCATGGTAGCTTTGGTATTGAGTATGGTTTTGTTAGTTACATGCTGACTTGTTTTTTGAGTATGTTTTTTTTATATTTTTGCGTTGGCTTGGTATTGAGTATGGTTTTGTTCATTTCATGCTGACTTGGTATTGAGTATGGTTTTGAGTATGGTTTTGTTAGTTCCACGCTGTCTTGGTATTGAGTATTGTTTTATTAGGTTCATGCTGGCTTGGTATTAAAGTATGTTTTTGTTAGTTGAATACTGGCTTGGTATTGAGTATGGTTTTGTTAGTTCCATGCTGACTTGGTATTGAGTATGGTTGTGTTAGTTGCATCGTGGCTTGGTGTTAAGTATTGTTTTTTTGTTTGCATGCTGACTTGGTATTGAGTATGGTTTTGTTAGTTGCATGCTGGCTTGATATTGAGTATGGTGTTTTAAGTTCCATGCTGACTTGGTATTGAGTATGGTTGTGTTAGTTGCATCGTGGCTTGGTGTTAAGTATTGTTTTGTTGTTTGCATGCTGGCTTAGTATTAAGTATGGTTTTGTTAGTTGCATGCTGGCTAAGTGTTAAATATTGTTTTGTTAGTTTCATGCTGACTTGGTATTGAGTATGTTTTTGTTAGTTGCATGCTGGCTTGGTATTGAGTATGGTTTTGTTAGTTTCATGCTGGCTTGGTATTGAGTATGGTTTTGTTAGTTGCATGCTGACTTGGTATTGAGTATGGTTTTGTTAGTTGCATGCTGACTTGGTATTGAGTATTGTTTTATTAGTTGCACGCTGGCTTGGTATTGAGTATGGTTTTGTTAGTTGCATGCTGACTTGGTATTGAGTATGGTTTTGTTTGTTTCATGCTGACTTGGTATTGAGTATGGTCTTGTTAGTTGCATGCTTACTTGATATTGAGTATGCTTTTGTTAGTTGCATGCTGGCTTGGTATTGAGTATGGTTGTGTTAGTTCCATGCATTACTTGCTATTAAGTATTGTTTTGTTAGTTGCATGCTGACTTGGTATTGAGTATGGTTTTGTTAGTTGCATGCTGACTTGGTATTGAGTATGTTATTGTTATTTGCATGTTGACTTGGTATTGTGTATAGTTTTATTAGTTGCATGGTAGCTTTGGTATTGAGTATGGTTTTGTTAGTTACATGCTGACTTGTTATTGGGTATGTTTTTTTTTATTTTTGCGTTGGCTTGGTATTGAGTATGGTTTTGTTCATTTCATGCTGACTTGGTATTGAGTATGGTTTTGAGTATGGTTTTGTTCGTTCCACGCTGTCTTGGTATTGAGTATTGTTTTATTAGGTTCATGCTGGCTTGGTATTAAAGTATGTTTTTGTTAGTTGAATACTGGCTTGGTATTGAGTATGGTTTTGTTAGTTCCATGCTGACTTGGTATTGAGTATGGTTGTGTTAGTTGCATCGTGGCTTGGTGTTAAGTATTGTTTTGTTGTTTGCATGCTGACTTGGTATTGAGTATGGTTTTGTTAGTTGCATGCTGGCTTGATATTGAGTATGGTGTTTTAATTTTTCATGCTGACTTGGTATTGAGTATGGTTGTGTTAGTTGCATCGTGGCTTGGTGTTAAGTATTGTTTTGTTGTTTGCATGCTGGCTTAGTATTAAGTATGGTTTTGTTAGTTGCATGCTGGCTAAGTGTTAAATATTGTTTTGTTAGTTTCATGCTGACTTGGTATTGAGTATGTTTTTGTTAGTTGCATGCTGGCTTGGTATTGAGTATGGTTTTGTTAGTTTCATGCTGGCTTGGTATTGAGTATGGTTTTGTTAGTCGCATGCTGACTTGGTATTGAGTATGGTTTTGTTAGTTGCATGCTGACTTGGTATTGAGTATTGTTTTATTAGTTGCACGCTGGCTTGGTATTGAGTATGGTTTTGTTAGTTGCATGCTGGCTTGATATTGAGTATGGTGTTTTAAGTTCCATGCTGACTTGGTATTGAGTATGGTTGTGTTAGTTGCATCGTGGCTTGGTGTTAAGTATTGTTTTGTTGTTTGCATGCTGGCTTAGTATTAAGTATGGTTTTGTTAGTTGCATGCTGGCTAAGTGTTAAATATTGTTTTGTTAGTTTCATGCTGACTTGGTATTGAGTATGTTTTTGTTAGTTGCATGCTGGCTTGGTATTGAGTATGGTTTTGTTAGTTTCATGCTGGCTTGGTATTGAGTATGGTTTTGTTAGTTGCATGCTGACTTGGTATTGAGTATGGTTTTGTTAGTTGCATGCTGACTTGGTATTGAGTATTGTTTTATTAGTTGCACGCTGGCTTGGTATTGAGTATGGTTTTGTTAGTTGCATGCTGACTTGGTATTGAGTATGGTTTTGTTTGTTTCATGCTGACTTGGTATTGAGTATGGTCTTGTTAGTTGCATGCTTACTTGATATTGAGTATGCTTTTGTTAGTTGCATGCTGGCTTGGTATTGAGTATGGTTGTGTTAGTTCCATGCATTACTTGCTATTAAGTATTGTTTTGTTAGTTGCATGCTGACTTGGTATTGAGTATGGTTTTGTTAGTTGCATGCTGACTTGGTATTGAGTATGTTATTGTTATTTGCATGTTGACTTGGTATTGTGTATAGTTTTATTAGTTGCATGGTAGCTTTGGTATTGAGTATGGTTTTGTTAGTTACATGCTGACTTGTTATTGGGTATGTTTTTTTTTATTTTTGCGTTGGCTTGGTATTGAGTATGGTTTTGTTCATTTCATGCTGACTTGGTATTGAGTATGGTTTTGTTCGTTCCACGCTGTCTTGGTATTGAGTATTGTTTTATTAGGTTCATGCTGGCTTGGTATTAAAGTATGTTTTTGTTAGTTGAATACTGGCTTGGTATTGAGTATGGTTTTGTTAGTTCCATGCTGACTTGGTATTGAGTATGGTTGTGTTAGTTGCATCGTGGCTTGGTGTTAAGTATTGTTTTGTTGTTTGCATGCTGACTTGGTATTGAGTATGGTTTTGTTAGTTGCATGCTGGCTTGATATTGAGTATGGTGTTTTAAGTTCCATGCTGACTTGGTATTGAGTATGGTTGTGTTAGTTGCATCGTGGCTTGGTGTTAAGTATTGTTTTGTTGTTTGCATGCTGGCTTAGTATTAAGTATGGTTTTGTTAGTTGCATGCTGGCTAAGTGTTAAATATTGTTTTGTTAGTTTCATGCTGACTTGGTATTGAGTATGTTTTTGTTAGTTGCATGCTGGCTTGGTATTGAGTATGGTTTTGTTAGTTTCATGCTGGCTTGGTATTGAGTATGGTTTTGTTAGTTGCATGCTGACTTGGTATTGAGTATGGTTTTGTTAGTTGCATGCTGACTTGGTATTGAGTATTGTTTTATTAGTTGCACGCTGGCTTGGTATTGAGTATGGTTTTGTTAGTTGCATGCTGACTTGGTATTGAGTATGGTTTTGTTTGTTTCATGCTGACTTGGTATTGAGTATGGTCTTGTTAGTTGCATGCTTACTTGATATTGAGTATGCTTTTGTTAGTTGCATGCTGGCTTGGTATTGAGTATGGTTGTGTTAGTTCCATGCATTACTTGCTATTAAGTATTGTTTTGTTAGTTGCATGCTGACTTGGTATTGAGTATGGTTTTGTTAGTTGCATGCTGACTTGGTATTGAGTATGTTATTGTTATTTGCATGTTGACTTGGTATTGTGTATAGTTTTATTAGTTGCATGGTAGCTTTGGTATTGAGTATGGTTTTGTTAGTTACATGCTGACTTGTTATTGGGTATGTTTTTTTTTATTTTTGCGTTGGCTTGGTATTGAGTATGGTTTTGTTCATTTCATGCTGACTTGGTATTGAGTATGGTTTTGAGTATGGTTTTGTTCGTTCCACGCTGTCTTGGTATTGAGTATTGTTTTATTAGGTTCATGCTGGCTTGGTATTAAAGTATGTTTTTGTTAGTTGAATACTGGCTTGGTATTGAGTATGGTTTTGTTAGTTCCATGCTGACTTGGTATTGAGTATGGTTGTGTTAGTTGCATCGTGGCTTGGTGTTAAGTATTGTTTTGTTGTTTGCATGCTGACTTGGTATTGAGTATGGTTTTGTTAGTTGCATGCTGGCTTGATATTGAGTATGGTGTTTTAAGTTCCATGCTGACTTGGTATTGAGTATGGTTGTGTTAGTTGCATCGTGGCTTGGTGTTAAGTATTGTTTTGTTGTTTGCATGCTGGCTTAGTATTAAGTATGGTTTTGTTAGTTGCATGCTGGCTAAGTGTTAAATATTGTTTTGTTAGTTTCATGCTGACTTGGTATTGAGTATGTTTTTGTTAGTTGCATGCTGGCTTGGTATTGAGTATGGTTTTGTTAGTTTCATGCTGGCTTGGTATTGAGTATGGTTTTTGTTAGTTGCATGCTGTCTTGGTATTGAGTATTGTTTTATTAGTTGCACGCTGGCTTGGTATTGAGTTTGGTTTTGTTAGTTGCATGCTGACTTGGTATTGAGTATGGTTTTGTTAGTTGCATGCTGACTTGGTATTGAGTATTGTTTTATTAGTTGCACGCTGGCTTGGTATTGAGTATGGTTTTGTTAGTTGCATGCTGACTTGGTATTGAGTATGGTTTTGTTTGTTTCATGCTGACTTGGTATTGAGTATGGTCTTGTTAGTTGCATGCTTACTTGATATTGAGTATGCTTTTGTTAGTTGCATGCTGGCTTGGTATTGAGTATGCTTTTGTTAGTTTCATGCTGGCTTGGTATTGATTATGGTTTTGTTAGTTGCATGCTGGCTTGGTATTGAGTATGGTTTTGTTAGTTGCATGCTTGCTTGGTATTGAGTATGGTGTTTTAAGTTACATGCTTACTTGGTATTGAGTATGGTTATGTTAGTTTCACGCTGACTTGGTATTGAGTATGGTTTTGTTAGTTGCATGCTGGCTTGGTATTGAGTATGCTTTTGTTAGTTGCATGCTTGCTTGGTATTGAGTATGGTGTTCTAAGTTACATGCTTACTTGGTATTGAGTATGGTTATGTTAGTTTCACGATGGCTTGGTATTGAGTATGGTTTTGTTAGCTGCAAGCTGGCTTGTTATTGAGTATGTTTTTTTTAGTTTCGCGTTGGCTTGGTATTGAGTATGGTTTTGTTATTTGCATGCTGACTTGGTATTTAGTATGGTTTTTGTTAGTTGCACGCTGGCTTGGTATTGAGTTTGGTTTTGTTAGTTTCATGCTGGCTTGGTATTGAGTATGGTTTTGTTAGCTGCAAGCAGACTTGGTATTGAGTATTGTTTTGCTAGTTTCATGCTGGCTTGGTATTGAGTATGGTTTTGCTAGTTTCATGCTGACTGCTTAGGATTTAGTCACTCAATCTTACTGCATTACTTCATCGTCATAAACTATGAATACAGATTGACTAAACAGATGTTATGTATTTTTGTCCTCTCCATTTGTATTCAGTCCGTATCTTATTATTTATGCGTTGTATTGTGCTCTTGGGTAGATAGCTGCAAAAAAGACAATAAAAAAGAATCAATTTTTAAGCTTTGTTCATTGATAACATTAATTGGTTTATTCGGTAATTAAACAGATAATGAGATTATTTGGGTTGACTGAAGGGATATAGAGAAAGAAATGTGTCCAATGTTAGTTTTTTTCTCTGATAGTTGAGATAGATTAGCCTGAGGGTAGGTTCGTTGGTGTGAAATCTAGCGCTGATAAGCGCGAAAGGTGACAGGTTTGTTTTAATTAACGCTGTTTGTCTTGTGCAAATGTGTTATGCCCTGGAGGTGGCAGTAACTAATTTCTTCAACAAGTGAAAGGACCTGTTGACATTGAAGGTAACTTTCACCTCAGTATGGTTGTCACAGGTTGTCTTTATTCTAATCACCTCACACCTGTGCTTGTTGCACTAATTCACCATTTCTCTTATGTAACTTATCAATCTTTTTTAACTGTTATTGAATGCAGAAAAATATTACCATTCGTGACTCACATATTTGAAATCAGTTAATTTTTTATTCTGTTTTTACTTTGTTTGTTGAACCTCATAAGTTATGCGATTAAGAAAGAACTGTTTCAGGTTCTCAATGTGGGAGACTTCATCGTGTTTAGTTATGCATGCAAGGTACGGACAAGGTGTGACTTCCATTAGCTTTAATACATTGGTTATTGCTTTTAGAATTACACATTAAAAATGAAATTTTATATTGATAAATACCTGGCAAATATGAAAACTTCAATTTTTGTCTGCATGTTTATTTTATTTCAACATAATCAGATTGATTGTCAGTCAAGTTTATATAAGAAAATAAACAGGTTTTAGGAATGTTTAGAGATTTTTTTCATAATATGTTGGAGTTGGCATATTTGGTGAGGGGTGGGGGGGGGGGACCAAGCGTCTTTGCCCTGGGCAAACTCCCTTAGCCCTACTTATAGCGGGTGTAGGTAACCTGTCCACACAACGGGATCAATTGTAAAACCCACTTTTTTTATGTGTAGTAACTTACTTTGGACTGAGTGGTTTTAAAGCCAGTGATCCATAGATGGAAGGCCAGAATCAGACTGAAAAACCATCGACCTCGACTGTGATAGTTACCCAGACAGCACACAATTTTGTGGAATGGAAAACCCAAGACTTCAGAAAAAAAACTATCTTAGCAGGATATATATACAAGTCATAGGATTTCATTACCTTGAAACTGCCCCCCCCCCCCCCCCCCAAAAAAAAAACAAACCCCAAACAAGGAGAAATTATTTCATGTAATTACCCCGTCCTTCATATCCTAGTCGGCCCCGCAAAAAAATAAAATCAGTAATTTTTCACGCAACACCGTGCGTAGAAGGATTGTCAGCAATCTTCAGAAGGTCTGCCATTTCCTTTAGGCAAATAGACCTCAGGCTGGAGCATCTTGGCTCGGCTTTAGCCATGTATGCTTACCCAGGAAGGAGGAACATTAAGTATGCCACATACATTAACCTTCCTGACGCTCTATGGTCTGTGGAGCCTAATGTCAAAACTTAGATCGGGGGTGGGGGTGATCGGTTGGTACTTTTGTCGCCATATAACCTTAGCTGTTGAGTGCGACGTTTAGCCCTAATCAATCAATCAATTTAGGCAAAGAGCCTGATTTCATCCCTACAAAACCTCAGAAACTTCTTCATATATGAAAAATAATCTTGAGTGTGGCGTAAAACATTAATCAATTAAATTGAATAAGAACCAAGGCTTGTCTCTCATACAATTATGTGTTAGCTGTCTATTTAAAAAACCATGCAGTACTGCCTCAGTACAGATTTGGTAAGCATGTATACCTGTCGACAGGAATTTATCTGCATGCAAAACTTTATCTGCTTTCAAGCTGCTGATGGATCATGCGCATGG